>JARFIZ010000396.1:0-600000 GCA_036325965.1 Sinopyrophorus schimmeli
TGAAACGCTACGCATTTAGTGCCTTCGGCGTCTAGCATAGACTCTATTTATAAAAGTCGATTTTATCATTTAGTTAAAATAGTCAAAATGGTTTATAAATACAAAGATATAGCAAAAACTTTTAACTGGTTATAATCGAATGATTGCTAAAGAACACAAATTGCAAAAATGATCGATATCGGTTAAAAAAAAAAAAGTTTTCTTAAATAACTTTTGACTATATAATTTGTCACAAACGTACGATATAATCAAAAAATTGAAAAAAATTTAGTGCTCAATGAAGTCGACACATAAAATTAATTTTGAACTTTGAATCAAGTACTTTTAGTTACAAATGTACAGGTATATCATAAACAAATCAAATGGACATGGTATTAACATAATTATAGCTATAATCAAAAATATCCATAAATCTAAAAAATCAATGCACAGTCAATCGATTTATAAAATTTATTCTCGAACTCTAATATTACCCTACTACTTTAATTTCAGTAAATTGAATATGTAATAAAAACTGTTGTAAATACGTATGTATAATAATAATTAAAACTTGTTTATACGTACTTGTTTTGTATGTATACATGTTTCAAAATATATCAGAGCCAAAGACGTGGTTCACAATTAATGGAAGACATTTTTGAAAGAGACACATCGAATCGATCTTTTATGAAGTCGGCAAAAATTTTATTTTAAATTTAACACTTTTATCACGTAAAAGAACGGTTACTTTAAGAGAAAATAATAGTACGTTTAGTTGCATTATTTATTCGTACAGTATAAATTAGTTTATGTAAAAACATATTTTTGATGCGTGGTTTTTATTCAAGTTTTTATAAAAATTTTTTTTGAATTGTTTTATTGTTTGAAGTCGTCGGATATGTTTTTAATTAGGCAATTTAACGTTGTCATAGGTCAAAAATTTGCAGTTTTCAAAATATCTAAACTTTAATTTTGCTATAACTTTTTCAAATCAATGGATTTAAAATAATACCAAATAAAATTCTTGAAATAAATCAAGCAATTTCCGGCTCTGACAAGTATTTGAAACACTGTATATAACGTACATTAAACATTGTGGAACGTAACTTATTTTCACATTAAGATAGACTTAACATTCGAAGCTTTTCTGAACGTAACTCGACAATGTCGATTACTTACACAAAAACTATATATTTTATATTAAGCTTTACCTTGCTCTGCATTTATCCGATAATTCAAATCTTCCCATTACATCCTGATTATGTGGACAATTGAACGCGCACACGCACGCACACACACAAACACACACAAACACACACACACACACACACACACACACGGAGCGCACATATTTGTTTAAACCGTTTTTCTAAACGGAAGTTTTCTAACTAAACAGACAACAAAATTTATGTTAAGAACCCCTCAAAGCCTCTCTAAAACTTTGTCATAAAATTTGAACTGCATCTATTGTTGTTTTTACTCAAATACACTACCTGCCGTCTTATTAAGATTTAAAATTGTTAAACGAACGGTTTAAGGCTAATACTTTTCTCTCTTTGACGGATTCTCTTTGCAGGTAGATTCATGACGGTGTGTCAATTATCTAAGTTCGTTGTTAAAATGTGGGTTTCTGCGACAGTGCTATTGAAAACAACTAAATATGTATAAATTTTTTAAAAAACAATTCGCTTTTTTAAAGATTCAACGTAATAACTTCATCTTCATTGGGTATCTTTTTTTTCAAAATAGCTCTAACGATTAGTGTGATTACCACACACATCATAGTAAGGAGTATTTATTCAATCCCTGTCTAATTCTTTAATATTGTCTTCTAAATTAAGTGTATTATTTTTCCTATAACTTACGCTTTTTATCGCCGTTCTAAATCTTAAAATATTGTGTTTTCAAATTTTACATTGTTTTGCCGGGTAATCGGTATTAGTAGTCAATACCGTTAATTTTTACAATAAGTGATTGCGACATTCAATTTTTTAGTTAAATAATGGTAGGATCTTGATTCTAAAATTTTCGCGTATACGCTACTGTCACCGTCCCCAGTTAATTTCCCAAATTTTACTCGTGCAATTCTTCGCGTGTCAAAACCTTCCCTATTATTGCCGACTCTATACATCCAGAACTTTTAGTGTAACTATAATTTTTATAACAATTATGGGGTTTTCTTAAATTTAGATTGAAAATTAAATAATTTCTAAAATATACAGTTAGAAGCAAATGAATATTTCGTTTTTATTTGCTCATTTATTTTTTAAAGTCAGATTATTTTTAATCATTTCAGTTATTTTTAATTATCGTTCAGAAAAATTTTAAATGCATTTTTTCACCATGTTCTTGATGCCCTAAGTCTTTTCTTAAACCACTTTTAAACTCACTGATTATGCTTATATTTTATTCTGTAATCAAATTTCTGCGCAAATGGGAAAGCATTTAACGCCTCGTATGGACAATCCTCTTTGTCAACTCCATTACACTTTTAAAAAATTTTAATAGTTTAAACGTGTTTTCTTCATCAACATCTTTTGAAATATGTAAGTTGTTTACGAAAGACGTTTATCAAATTTTGAATGCCCCTTCGGACTCAACGCCGGTTTTCAATTTTAATTATATGTTAAACGTACCTACTCTTTTACTCGAACTGTCTTTGATTTCTTTTTATCATTTTCTTTAACTATTGTTTCGCACTAAATTTAATTAGTATTAAAAAAATGCGATCTAAAATAATAATGAGAGCGACCATCTTGTACGGTTGCGATTGATAAGTTAAAATCAGCAACTCGACTTTGTTTTGCTTCTAATTCGGCTAAAGGGCGTCGTAGAAGGACAGTAAAAACACAAAAGAACACGGATAATTCTTTATCCGTTATTTGCAAAGGGACGGTCCTCCGGTCTTTTCGCTGAGACTAAATTAAAAATTAACAATTTTTGGCACACTTGCGTCACTCGGCCTTGGGGGATTGAATCCACCTTGGACGTTTCCAAAGATCCGTTGACGCATTCATAAAATCATAAAACAATAAACTTTACGATGAAACCCTGTCCTAAGTATTACTTTAATATTAACTCATAAATATGATTAGAGCTGCGTAATTCTTTTTGTAGTTCTAGAAAATGTTTAGAGATTTATCAAAATACAAAAATGAGAAACATAAACTTTTTAATCATATTTACATATATATATATATATATATATATATATATATATATATATATATATATATATATATATATATATTATATATATTTAGAATATATTTAGTTAAATTAGCGGTGATCAACTTGTTAATTAGGGCCATCCATAAATTACGTCACACGAATTTCAATATTTTTCCCACCCTTCCGTACCTATTTCACGTCGTCGCATTTGTGAGACCCCCTAATGTGACGTTACATACAGTAGTCCCGCATAAGTGGTTCACTGCTTAAATTAGTCAGCCGCTTATATGGGTCAAAATTTGTAGAACCAAATCAAACTATACATTTAAATTATATAAATGAATCTTTCTTATTAGTGAAATGAAGTTTGGTTAAATGCAATATTCTTCAGTTTTATCATTAGATTCTTTAAGAAAATTTTAAATTCCGAATAGTTAAGTTATGGTCAAAAACTGAAAATTGTCATTTTCTTTAATGTCAAATAACTTTGTAATTATAAAATTACAAAAAGTTTAATAAAAAGTTACTAGTTTCATAAATACAATGGAAATTAACAAAATTAAATTCAAAATGTTTCAAGATATTGATACCAATTTCTTATTTTAAATACATATTGGATTTTACATATTAAATAGCATTTTTTCTCTTTTCAACCATGTATAACAACCCAAATTTAAATAAAAATTATTAACAATATTAAATTTTCTGTTTTAAATCAATACAGTTATCAAGAACAATAAAACAGCATAATACAATCAAGGTCATTATATTTATTTTTTCGAATATTTAAGTTTTTAAATAATAATAATTATTACCTTATAAATAATTCAAAATGGCAAATTTTTAACTACGCATATGATATGTTTTGTACCTACATTAAATGTTACAAAAGCTCCTGCGTTGCTACAAACATCTAAACAGTTTTCAAAAAAAAAATGATGAAGATCGTCTTACATTCCTTCAATTTGTTATTGTAAACATCCATACTTCTAATATTCACATAATTTTTAAAAATTTTAAGGTTCCGTTGCTTTTTTGGAAAATGTTAAATATGTTTGTGAGCAACAATTTGTAACATTTAATGTAGTACACAACATATCATACTGCGTAGTTAAAAACTTTGCCATTTGAATATTTATAATAATAATTATTATTATTTCAAAACTTACAATATCAGTCAAAAATAAATATAATGACCTTGCTTGTGTTTTGCTGTTTTATTGTTCTTTGATAATTCATGGCTACTTGATTTTAAACACAAAAATTTAATATTGTTAATAATTTTTTATTTAAATTTGGGTTGTTATACATGGTTAAAAGAGAAAACAAAATGCTATTTAACTATGTAAAAATCCAATATGGCGCCTATTTAAAATAAGAAAGTTGGTATCAATATCTTAAACCGCATTTTGATTTTAATTTTGACAATTTCCATCTGTATTTATAATAGTAACTTTTGTATTAAACTTTTTGTAATTTTTATAATTACAAAGTTATTTGACATTAAAGAAAATGACAATTTTCAGTTTTTGACCATAACTTGGAACTATTCAATTTTAAAATTTTCTTAACAGAATCTGAATGCACCTAAAACTAAAACATTGCCTATTTAACAAACTTCTATCTTCACTAATAAGAAAAATACCCTGTTACTACTAATTTACACTGTATAAACAACATTTAAAAACCCCTATAAATGAATCAAGTTTTATAAGTGATTACAGAATCAGTTTTCTTACCTACATATTGTTATGTGTCAGGTAAAATTTTAAAGATATCCTTAATTTAATTATGAAGTTTCTCCGCTTTTTACAAAGTGGTAAAAATGTTAAAATAGTTTTTGGAAGAAAATGGAGAACAAACTGAATTTCAAACCTATTAAAAAATTGAAAATATTGTATATAATAAAAGTTGTAACATGCAACAAATGAAGTTCACAGATTATTTCAAATATATATAATTATTGTACAGGTATATAAATAGATTCTTTTAAACTTGAAAATTATTATTTTTTAATTATATATAGGTATATACTTATATACCTATATACTTATACACCTATATACTTATATACCTATATATAATGTACATGAAATGTACGTATTCGAAATTAATATCTATTAAATAACAGTTTTTCCGTATAAGTGGGTCGTCGCTTATATGAGTCAAAATCGAATGGTCCGTCGTAAACCACTTAAGCGGCGACTACTGTATTTTGCAAATTTACATCTAAAAATAAAAAAAACAGCAGTTCCAATTTTTTTTTATTGTCATTAAAAATTTTTTTTCAATACAATCAAAATCAAATGAAATATTTTAAATAATTAATTAATAGTTGGTAATATTTTGAAATTTTTTGTTTACATTTAATTTTTGCGTTTTAGTAATTTAGATTTTTATATGTGACATCAAAGCTGATGACTTCATTCCTTGTCGCACAATGTCACATTTTCTAATAATAAGGTGTCGTAATTTGTAATGGCCCTTAGGTTTAAAATTATTTCTTATGGAATAGAAAAACATTTTAATTTAATTTGTTCATTTTGATAATTAAATTAACCCCTTTACATAGGTCCTTTTGGGCGACTAATGTCAAACGAAAATAATTAATTTACCGAATAGCTTTAATTTTAAATTTTTGATTCAAAACTGCTCGAAGGACTTCCGTGCTATACACGAACAGAATCCTTGAAATTTTAAGATCATTTTGTTATTATTTTTATTTTCCAATTGTTAATTTTGATTTTTAAAACTTAAAACGAATAGTAATTGTAACGAGCAATATTACACTTTTACTCACTTGTACCGCCGTGTAATACACGACGATTTAATTAATCCCTTTAAATTAAAACATGAAACGTAGCCATTAGGAGTTTTTATCGGTAAGCAATCCCTAAATAAGACGCTTGTTACAGTTGTTAAATTTGCATGCAAATACTTCTCTGCAGGACAGTTTTCCGATAAATTATTGTTACCTTGTTTATGAGGGTTGTAAATCCAAAACTACCTGGCGCCAATTTTTGTCTATTTAACTGAAACTGACCAGCTTTGCTAAGAAGGTCACTAAACTCAAAGTCGAAATGCATCAAGAATGTTATTCTATCATATTTCTACGTAATATTTAAAAAATAAATACACGTGATTTATAATAAAATTAGAAATCTACGTTTTATTGGACAAAATTATAAATTTATTGTTTCTTAAATTGTATGATCGACTGTGGACTGCAATTAAGAAACATTCTCAGGTAGGTAAGGAACGTGTCTAAAAAACGTGTCGTTCGCACTTCATAAATTATATTCGATTTTAATAAAGTTTTGATAAAACTATCTCTATTTACAATTATTATAAAATTTATTAAATTTGTATCAAAAAATGCGATCTAAAATACCCTTATACGGGACGTGCATGTAACTATTGTTTGTGGTGGTTTATAAAAGACAGCCCCATCTCCCACAAGGTAATCTCTTAAAATGAAAATTGTTTCTAATGATAAATATGAAATGTTCATTTCACACAAAATTTTTCGAGATATAATGGGGGTGTCCGACTAATAAGGTATTTCGCAGAAGGTGTCTATTGATAATAAATAAGTATGAATACTTTAAGAAAGACCACAAAATATAAGACCGTTGACCCCAGAGTGCAACTTTCCATAAGATTTGGGTTATATTTCCATGTAATGTTTAACAATAAATACATATAGAAAACCCTTTATTTTTATTTTAAGCGTTTTGAAATAGTGTTAAAAACTCTCCATTCAATAATAATTTGCAACTTATTCTATTTAATTAAATAAAATAAGCCATGTTATAAACTATTATTTAATGAATGTAATCAACCTAACCAAAATAGAAAATTAAAAAAAGGAATAAATGGAATGTCGTTTAAAAAAATTATAACGTTTTGGAATGTTATTGGGAATTTTTGTAAAATATTCTAAAGTAATGAAAATAATGATATAAAAGATGGCATCTACAAATAAACTTCTTCCTATTTCAAATAATTACAAAAATGTGGATAGGTACGAATCTGAATGGGTACGTAGTTAGAAAATAGAATGCATTTCCAATAACGTTAAAAATAATTTTTAAAATTAACAAAGAGTAGATACCTAAAGCTTTAGCAACGGTAAATAAGGGTGACAAAGGGTCTACGCACAACGACTTGTTATTCAAATTCGTCATAAGCGTGCTTATAATTTTCTCATCAGAAAAATCAATTTTATCAATTTACTTACATATAACTACGTTCTCTTGTAGTCGAAGTACTTTTGGATCACTTTTTCTCATTTCCTTTAACGATTGTTTAGTGTTAAATTTAATTCGTATAAAAAAAAATGCGAGCTAAAATACCCCTTATACGGAAACGACATAAGAGAGCAACCATCTTGTACAGCGTATTCGGAAGAATCTTTCGAGAATGTATACAAAACTGGACGTTCGTTAATTTTTTTAAAAAGAACCGTAAGAGATATCGACGTCGGTTTTGCGCCATTAGACGCGTCCTGAATGGACGCTTCTAAAGCATCATTAGACCGAAACGGTATCTCTTATCGTACGGCTTTAAGGCGCTTTCGAATGTGAATTTTTTACGTAAAAGTTGGCGTCGTTTTTGCTAAAAAATGCGCTACCGACGTAACCAAAGCGTCGCGATGACGGGAATTTTGGTATCGAATTTGAAATCTTAAGCGCTTTTCGGGACGACAAAGCAAAAGTCTATAAGGGCACGCGTTCAAAAGTTAGGGGCGATTTTATTTTCCAAAAAATTTCTCGGAATTTTGCGCTCCTGTGGAGGCGCCGGGGACGCTCCGACGTTGTTTTGACATGCAGGACTCTTGTTGGGCAGACATCAGATTGAAGTCCATTGGGGGTCTTGTCGCTCCCGGACGTTTCCCAGGACCCGTTATAGGGCTCCAAAGGACGATTTTTGTGGGCACAACGCCCCAACGGAGTAAAAATCGTAGTTTCGGAACGAATGGGAGTATCGAAACGCGGTTTTCGGTATCGGAAAGGCCATGAAAGCACGCAAATTTTGTTATCGGGGTGCAAGGCCGTATTTTGCGAAACGGCGCCGCTACGCCCTCCGAAGCGAACGCTCGAAAATGCAACTCGAGAAAAGGGCCGTAGCTCAAAATTTTCCAACAAGACCACCCTTTTTTCTTGTTTTTAATCGATAGCCCGTTTAATTTGAGGGGTACCTCCTCGCTTGTGGAAAGTAGGTCGTCGCTTTAGTTTTTGAGAAAATCGAAAGAGAAGGCGCAAAAATGCGATTTCAAAAATCGTTTTTTGCCAAAAAGGCCGATTTAGAGAATACCGTGGGCATAGGAGACGCCGCCAAAAGGCGTCGATTAGTTTTCCGAAACTTTTCAGAAAATTTGAAAAAAATCCTTAGCGGCGTTTTCGAATTATCGGGAAAAGACAGGTTTACGAAGCTTGTTTTTTTAGAGGTTTAAATAAATCAATAAATATCTTTTATAACGAAAAAATAAATAATATGTATTTACTAAATACGAAATGAATGACTTTCTATTATGATAAAAATTTAAAAAGAAAAATAGTCGAAAAAAATACTAATTTAAAATGTAATGAACGGCGAACGTCACGTTGCCGTAGACCCCCCGCCTCCCGTGACACACTCAGCAAGACCCTCCCCCTTGTATGCGAACGTATTTTATGAACGACCCCTTATCTATGTATGCTCCCAGAAAATGTTTACCAAAATTGGCATACTTCAATTGCTTGATAGCCATTTAATAAAAATTAATCTCAAAAAAATAAAATCTACGATAATTTCACAAGCTTTGCTGTTTGATTAATAAAAATATCATTATTTTGAAAAACGCACGAAAGCTTAGAAGTTAAGCTGTTTTTCGTTTTATTAATTTTTTTGTGCAAAACTCGTTGATTTATCAAAAATCTAAAATTATACAACCACTTCACAACATACTATAACGTTTATCAAAGTCTGTTTGTATACGTGCCTTATTTTTTGAAAAATTGTGATCCCTACCATACCTTTTCAATCTGTATTTTATGAAACCTAGTAACTTTTATATTAAACTTTTTTTGTAAATTTTATAATTAGAAAGTTATTTGACATTACAGAAAATAACGATTTTCAGTTTTCTTACGATTACTTTGGAACTATTCGGAATTTTAAAATTTTAATAACGGAATCTGAATCGGCACCTAAAACTGCAAAACATTGGCCATTTAACCAGACTTGTATCTCCACTAATAAGAAAGATACCCATGTTAGCTTACTTAATTTGGGACCCCCTGTATATGTATACTAACTTTTCAAACATGGAGTACTATGAAAAAAAGTGCTCAAATTTTTATCTGTATTGAAGTTCATCATAAATAAAACCTAAAAATAGAAAATAATTTAGACAAAAACTTACTTCAATGAATTTAATAAAAAAATATTTACCACAGACATTATTATTTTGGTATAAAGGTAAAAAATAAAGGTAAAAATGTAAATGGTCATTTACCTTTTTCATGAACTATTTAGGGCTATAATGTGCGAAAACATCGGTCAAAACCGCCTTCAAACCATAAAGGCAAAGTACGAAGCCGCATTTAACAAAGATTTTACCATTGTAAAAGTTGACCATTGTCAACTCAAACTAGGCGATTTAAACCACCGCATAAAGCGCAAGCGCACACTAAGCTGATCTTAAATTTGCAATTTGATTTATATACAATTGGTCGCACTGATTAATGAATGCATTGATATTATTAAACCATTACGATGTTACGATTTTTATCGATCTGCGTTCAGGTACCTGAAAAAAATCTGGTCCGCGGGGCAACACCACAAAGAATAACGCGATTACGCAATCCTTACTAGTCCTAAACGAATTCTTATATAGAAACCAGACAAATGTGTTTGTGATCATTACAGACCCTAAAATAAATCTGAGTGTAATTTTTAATTATTATAGTCTTTTTTTGTCTATCACTGATGTTATAACGCCATTAACTCACAACTTTCAAATACAACTGTTCAACGCTATTACCATCTAACGGACAAGGGTCAAAGTTTTGGTTAGCGAAAACGAGGAACCGCAATAAAACTCTCAACATAACCTTGCCCAGCGAGACCAAAAACAGTGCTTCGGCACTTCAATTACCAAATTGTTATTAATCACTTTTTCAATACAATTTTCTAACAATATATACACAAAAGATGGCTCTACAGCATAGCATATTTCAAATTTGATCAAATTCTTTAGTTTTTGTATAATTACAGCTTGAACTATCGTCTTTTTTGCCCCTTAAAGCATTTTAATTTCAGCAGGTTTGCTATTTTTTTTTTAGATTTATATTACATTTTTGGGGAAAATGAAATATGCCATGCTCTAGTCCAATCCTTTATTGGTCTATTTAATTTTTTTTAAAACATTATATATTGTTATTTAGAAATGGTAATTAAAGTAAGAAACGTCTAAATTTTAGTCGATATTAGGCAACCCAGTTCTCTCGGATCGCTCTTTTAATGAACCGCAGTTCAAACCTCATAACTAAATGCTCTGTCTTAATTTATAAAGCAATACTCCGGCCAATAATCATTTATGCCTGCCCGATATGGTGTAACGCTTCAAAGTCAACACTAAAAAAAACTACAAACTATGCAGAATAAAGTGCTTAGAATTGCTATACTGTGCCCGTGGTTTGTGCGTAATTCTCAAATAAACCATGAACTTGGTGTCCCTCAAATAACCGAATTCATAAATAACATCACTCAGAAATTCTATCAGAACTTAAACTTATGTGCAAGTGCTACAATACTAGACCTAGAGCAAAAAGACATCCACACACTCCTTAAAAGAAAACTGCCTAGAGACCAAATTTAGCTTAAATAAATATTAATAGAATGTGTAATCTTATGATTGAGGCGTGACCTGTCACATATTCCTCATTAGATTTTAAGTAAGCTGTTATACATTTTACTAGCTGGCCCGCCCGGCTTGGCTCGGGTATTGCGATTTCGAAGTAAAAACTATTTTTTTTTTAAATAAAATATAGCGTATGTTACTCAAGGATAGTGTCTTCTACCTGTTAATTCAAGTCCCGTCAAAATCGGTTCAGCCGTTTCCGATATACGGAGCACAAGCCCCATTAACAAAATGATCCGCCATTTATTGAATTCATTTATTACAAAAAATGTGATAAATGGAGAACCGCTCTACCGATTTTGTGCAAACTTCACATAAACCATCTACTAAATAGTCCGAACAAAGCCTATACATTTGGTTTGGATAGGTGAGCCCGTGCTTGAGTTATAAAATTACAACTAAAAGTAGCATTGATTTATATATACCAGGTGTGCAACCTTAAAACGGCTGTTTTTTTATTTAGCAAAAGACAATAATTAACGCATAAAAGTGAAAAATATTTTATTCGAAGTAATTGCCCTCGCTGGCTATACATTTTTCCTATTTTTGAGGAAGATTGTGAATTCCACCCCAAAAGAATTCATCCCCTTTGGATAAGAACCACCCATCGAGCCATTTTTTAACATCTTCATAAGAATTGAAGTGCTGCTCAGCAAGCGCGTGTCCCATCGACGCAAACAAATGGTAATCTGAAGGGGCCTGATCAGGAGAGTAGGGCGGGTGGGGTAGCAACTCCCAGCCAAGTGCATCCAATGTATCCCGGACCAATCTTGCAGTGTGTGATGGTGCGTTGTCGTGCTGGAAAATGATACCCTCATGTCGATCCGCGTGTTCGGGTCTTTTTTTGCACAATTCACGATCCAATTTGATGATTTGTTGTTGGTAGCGTTGAGTATTGATCGTTTCACCAGGTTTCAACAGTTCGTAGTAAACCAGCCCTTTCTGGTCCCACCAAACACACAGCATTGTCTTTTTCTCGAATCGATTTGGCCTAGCAGACGATGTCGAGGGTTCTCCGGGGTCCACCCACGATTTTTTGCGCTTAGAGTTTTCAAAAAAGATTCATTTTTCATCGCCAATGACGATTTGATGCAAAAATGATTTTCTGTTGGGCCGATCGAGCAAGATTTCGCACGCGGTCTGGCGTCGTTCCATCTCTCGATCGTTCAATTGATGTGGCACCCACTTCCCGATCTTTTGGATCTTTCCCATAGCAAAAAGGCGTTTCGAAATTGCTTGGTGGCTAACATTCAACTTTGCGGCAAGTTGTTTCTACGATTGGGTATCGTCTTCGTCCAATAAACCTTGCAATTCGGTGTCCTCAAAAACTTTTGGTCGATTTTCGCGCTTCTTGTCGGTGACGTTAAAAATTCCGTCTCTGAATTGCCGAAACCACGCTCTGCACCGAGTTTCACTAAGAGCACTGTCGCCATAGACCTCCACAAGAATTCTATGCGCTTCGGCGGCAGATTTCTTCCAATTGAAGAGGAATAGCAGTGCTCCCCGCAAATGCTCTTTATCTGGCACAAAATTCGACATGTTTATCCTGATCAAAGGACACGTTATTGTTCGAAATTGCTGACTTTGTCTTTTGTTTACTAATGGCAAAGATCAAAGCAATGAGAAAAAATGGCAGGAAAGGTTGGCTGATGCCTAATGCGCGCGTACTGCCATCTATTAGAAAACGGCCGTTTTAAGGGGGCGATCCGAGAGAAATGGGTTGCCTAATATCGATAAAAATTTAGATATTTTGTATTTCGATTACCATTTCTAATTAACAATATAAAATGTTGTAAAAAAAATTAAATAGACCAATAAAGGGTTGGACTAGAAGATATTATAGTTCATTTTGCACAAAAATGTAATGTAAATCTAAAAAAAAATAGCAAACCTACTTAAATTACAATGTTTTAAGGGGCAAAAAAGATAATAGTTTAGGCTGTAATTGTGCAAAAACTAGGCAATTTTATCAAATTTGAAATGTAATATGCTCTAGAGGCATCTTTTATGTATACATTATTAAAAAAATTGTGTTTCAAAAGTGTCTAATAACAATTTGGTAATAGAAACGCCGAGGCACTGTTCATGATCTCTCTTGATAGGGTTATGTTGAAATTTTTATTGCGGTTCGTTGTCTTCGCTAACCAAAACTTTGACTCTTATGCGTTAGATGGTAATAGCGCTGAACAGTTATATTTGAAAATTTTGTTTACCATTCAAGTGCTGGAAATTCCGACACCACATGTTTGACTAATGAGAATTACTTCTGTGATTTTCATTGACGAAAAAGCGATAGGTGTATTTATTATTTCTGAAAATTTAATTATGTTTCTTGCATATGTCCTGTTCTTAAGTAATGGCTTTAAATTGGCCAAATCAGGTAAAAGAAATTTCTTAGATCTTGAGCCTGATGAAGAAAAATATAGATTTCAAGGAGTTGCTTCATATCCTCAAGTTGTGGGGTAATGGCGCCTTGAGATGGCGTTATTACATCAGAAAAAAGACTATAAAAATTAAAAATTACACTCAGAATTTATTTTAGGGTCTGTAATGATTACAAACATATTTGTATGGTTTTATATAAGAAATCGTTTAGGACTAGTAAGGATTGCGTAATAGCGCTATTCCTTGCGGTGTTGCCCGCGGAACAGATGTTTTTCAGGTACGCTGAACGCAGATCGATAAAAATCGTAACAACGTAATGGTGTAATAATATCAATGCATTCATTACTCAAATATAAATCAATCCCTACAAAATATTAAACCATTTCATTCTAGTACCTGATGTTAGAAATGTTGTGTATTGCATATTTCTAATTACGCTTAGACAGAGTGTTATACACAGGATCGATCGATATTGAAGTATAAATGCAACTAGTTCTTATTCTGTTAATATTTAAAAAATAATTTTCACACCTTTCAACTCAATATTATAATAACAATTTTTAATATTAGTTATTTTACATTTATAATAAGTTAAATGATTTTAATGAAACTTTTGTGCGTAACGTTTCCAATACTAAAATTACTGCAAATTTTAATTATTTATAAAGATAAACATTTTGAATAATAGCCAGCATAAAAAAATATATGTATTAGGGTGCTTCGTTTTTAAACAATTATTTTGCGATCCGCAGATAAAATATTGTTTTAGAACAGAAAAAAAAATTTTCTCAATTTTCAATCTTTAATTTGAATTCTAAGTGGTCGCCAATTCATTTTAAAATTTTTACATGCATTTAACACGTGAATTTATATATCTGTATCTGTCCTGCATTTTATAGAATTATCTTGTTCTTTACGGAAATTTGTAAAGAAAATATAAATTTTAAAAGTGCCCACCGTAGAGTCCAAGTTGTAAAGTGATTAGTGTATAAGATAAATACATTCCAACGTATAAACATTTAAAATATTTTTGTATTATCGTGTTAAAAAATTTCCCTATTAAATTTTCAAATAACTGTTTATTTATTATTTTTCACAACTCTTGACTGCAGACCTTTTTTGTAGAAAATTTAATTTCCTCCAAAATTGCCATTTATCTTTTTGCTATAAGTTTAGCCGTTTATGAAAAAAATGCCGTGAAACCATTCAAGTGACAGATCCAACTATGGAGCACTTTTAAAGATTGTTATTTTTCCTACAATTTTTCATAAAGAACACGACAATTACCTAAAATGCAGCAGATATATAGATAATTGAACAAAATGGTAAATTCACATATTAAATAAAAGTGAAAATTTGAAAATTAAATAATAACCAATTAAAATTAAAGATTGAAATTATGTGAAAATTTATTTTTTTGTTTAGAACAATATTTTCTCAATGGACCATAAATTAAAAAAAAATCGTTTAAAACGAAGCACCCTATTATAGATGTTATACAAAACAAGGTTTTTAAACCTCAGGGGGGCCACCAAAAGGTATGGTAAGGATCACAATCTTCCAAAAAATAAAGCACGTATACAAATAGACTTTGATAAACGTTATAGTATGTTGTGAAGTGGTTGTAGGTTTTTGATTTTATTTTTTTGAAGATGTAAAGTTGAATTTTTAGAGCTAAAGATCATCCGTTTTTAAAAAATATAATTTTGGATTTTTGATAAATCAACGAGTTTTACACAAAAAAATTAATAAAACGTAAAACAGCCCAACTTCGAAGCTTTCGTCCGTTTTTCAAAATAATGATAATTGTATTAATCAAACGGCAAAGCTTGTGAAATTATCGTAGATTTTATTTTTTTGATATTAATTTTTATTAAATGGCTATCAAGCAATTGAAGTATGCCGATTTTGGTAAACATTTTCTGGCAGCACACATAGATAATAAAATAAAATAAATTTCGTTATCATCTGTTCCAAAATTGTCGATCCCTGCCAAAATATGCCCTTTTGAGAAAATATTTATTAAAGGTATGCAATTTAAATAGGTATTCACTTTGTATTCCCCATCATTTCAATTGTTCTAGAATTTGAAAATACTAAGCATGTTTAGTATTTCCAAAATTTAACTTTTCGTTCTTACCCCTTATCACGGTGTATATTTTACCACAAAATACTCTTCCGCGCTTAAAATTTTGTTCGTTATTTTTAACCATAATTATAAATAATTTCGATATATAAAACGATTTAAAATTTATATAGAAATTTTTTTTATTAAATATAATTGGACTAAAAAACATTAGTATCAAAGTATTTTCAACATTTATATACGATAAAATTATATAAAATGAAAACTATATTTAAAAATAATAAACATATCATCAGAACAAATAAAAAGAAATCCAGAAAATTAATCATTAACGCCCTTCTGCAATACTATAATTATTATTCTTTCATTTTAAAGAAAAAGTAAAAGTATTTTACAATTTTATACACATATTTATGTTACTTTGTAATATTAATAAAACAATTCGCATTAATTAAGATTCATAACATAATAAATATGTGTTCTTAAATTTAAACTGGTTTTGAATTGCGCGCCGACGCTTACTTTGCGCTTTCCGCCAAACCTAACAATCGAAATCGCATGAAAATTCTCTGAATATGTATAACATTTGAAATAATATTGCAAGTAATCAACTGTTTCCTATACCAAACTACATGTCGAAAATAGACGAAAGTATGCGAGTTTGATCGATAAAACGAGATATGCAGCAACTTATGTATTTTGAACGTTTTTCAAAACATCGTAAAAATCGATATTTTGCATCTCTATACAACTATCGTATTCAAGGCCTCGTGTTTGTCTAAAACTTCTGACAAGCGGGAGAGCCACCTAGAAACCAAAAGATATTTTTTGAGAGACTTAACTTAGCACTAAACCGCGCTGTAGTAATTCATTATTTCACCGCATCATGTTAAAATCGCTGATGTTTTGGATCGCCCCCTTAAGGTTGCACACCTGGTATATAGATATGTTAACCAAGTTGTGTATTGCATAATGATTTACAGATCCAGCTATACCAAATAAAAAAAAAATGACAATACATACAGGTTACCTACTCCCATTATTGAATATGCACTATAATGGCAAATTATATAAACATAATATGTTTATATGTGTTGTTGGTTGATAAACGCGGGTTCTGGAAATTTCTAGTGTGTTCCCTAGTTGAACGATGCGTGCGTTTAAGTTCGGGACCGAGTTTGTTTATCTCGAGGGTTTGTCCAGATAAATCTAGCATGTTTGCCACAATATTGTGTGAGTGCATTATTGCAAAGCGGACAGATAATTTAGAATTAATCATTAGATATAATTATTTTTACTATACACAAGATACAATATTAATTACAAGTATTACAAGTATTTTCATATTTTATGTTTAATAATGTGCCATAAATCAAATGGAATTACTCAGATTGCAAATAGTTTTTTAAGTAATATTAAATCATATTGACTATAAAGTACACGTTTGCTTTTAAAGTGTATACCTACTCAATTATGAGAATAATTGTATATCTATGTATAGTAGACCCTCGATAACTCGACCCTCGTTAAGCCGTCCTCCTCAATAAGACAAAGAAAAAAGACACTCCTTTCTGATATCTCGAGTTGATTATACTGTGTAACTGAAACAAAATATTATTTCTCTATGAGATATTATTAATACATATTTATATTCTATAACTCCAAGTTCAAAAGCCAAACTCGCTATGTCCAAGTTAGTAAAGTAAAGATGTTACACTTTAATTTGCTTAACCGGAAGCAATAAAGTCGTAAATTTTGTTGGCTATTCTCAGAAATGTTTGATGCTTTTTTTCATTGTTTTGTATACAAGTGCACGGAGAAAAAAATATCCTTCATATAACTATCTAACGTATACCCAATTGACGTATTGTTCTGACAAGGATTCGAATGTCTAATTTAACGATATTTATAAGTCAATTTGACAATCCATAGTATGATCAAAACAGCTCTACCTAGTATACTTATAATAAGGATTCATTTATTTGATTCAAGTGTTCAAACGAAATGCTCTCGTGAACGTGTGCAGTATCCGTCGTGTAGGTAACTGGATAGTTAATTTGAGGATTTGAATAGCTATAATAAGGATACGTATGGTTATTATAACGATATTTTGTTCTCTGTGCATTTCCGTTAAATCACTATGACAAGAATCTTTTGAATGTCTAAAACAGTAATACGGATCGTTACTATAACGATCCGCAATAAGGATACTCTGGATAGCTAAATTAGCTAAACGGCGTATCCCTGTGAAAGATAACTATCCAACGGATAGCTATAATAAGGATACGTATGGTTATTATAACGATATTTTTTTCTCCGTGTGCATTTCTATTCATTAATCTTTCTAAGTATGTACTTAGATGTTGTGCCTTTATAAGTCAAAATTGTACTTAGTTGTAAAATCCTTTGTATGTTAAAATACACGCTAAGGTGAAAATTCATTATTTGGAAATTTTATTTTTTCTTGAAATTCGACTTATCGAGGCTCCACTGTATATAGTTATTTAAATTTTATTTTTTCTTTTTATATAAAATTTAGAATGGACCAGTTTTTAATATTGAAGTGGCAAAAGTAATTTTCGATATGCATAGCTTTAGCATATCTAAACAACCTCACAGAATATCTATACCTATCTTGCTATAACCAATATTCTTTCTGTGTACACATGGGATGACTGATTCAGTGTTGAAAATAATTTATTTACATTTTGGGTAACATTTTTTTATGAAGGAATACTTTTTAAAGATTAACTTTATGGCAACTTAGCTTATGTTAGTTTTATATGAATCCCGAAACAGTTTTAATTTTGTTCCGCCTTTAACTTCCTGACAATTTAGAATTTTGTATACAATTTTATTACATGTATTAACTTTAGCCATGTTTTTTTAAAATTCTATCTATTTAGACATAGTGAATTAGTAAACAAGATTATCAGTTTTTATATTATTAAATGAATGCATACAGTAATGTTTAAAAATATTGTATTTACGAAGTAATTAGCTGTAGGGGGAAAGTGGCATGAAACAGCCAGTTTAAAAAAAAAGGATAAATAATATAGAAGGACATAAATAAATACAATTTTTTTTTTAAATCTGTAATTGTTCATGCATTTATGTACGTAATGTCATAAAACATTTTTCAAAATTAACGATATTTTTCGACTTCTAATCATTTATAAAAAAAATAAAATTTGGCTTTTTCATAACCTATAGGTATTGAAAAAGCCAACCCAAGTTTTGAAAAAGCCATGTTCTTATTACAAGATTAAAACTGCACATTAACGAAGATATTATTTAATAATAATCTTAAGCTATAATTTTAGATCTTATATAATTATAAAACGTTTTAAATAACGCAAATTCTGGATAAAATATTGACTTATGTACATAAATCTAAGAAACTGTCAAAAAATTTGACGTTTGAGATCAATCATTGCAAAAATTTAAAAACGATTTTAGCAAAAATGATGCAATTTCTCTTTTACGCCACAAGATTTATATGCCCAACCATTACAACTTTGCATCGGTACCACTCTTGATTGCTGTTACTACAATTATTATTGCATTTTATGCAATTAAAAGGTGGCTTTTTCATTACACTGCAGTCCGGCTATTTCAAAACATATTCTCCCAAGAAACAAAATCTCGAAAATTACTATGAAATCAAAGATTAGTCTACAAAATATATACGTTATTATTATTAGTTTTGTACGTATAGGCGTTAGAAAACAAATAAACTGAACTCAAAACCTTACTTTTTGACGACAAAATCTTCAATACGTCGTATCGGCGCCGTTTATTGACGGTGAACGGTCAAATTTTTGTGGGGGATATCTGGCTAGTGTTGCTATCTTAAAATAATAATACATAAACGATTCGTATGAAAACTACCGCGTAATTGATAATGGCTCTTTCAAAACTTGGCTGTTTCATGCCACTTTCCCCCTAGATGTTATTTGTAGGCTTTTTAATTATATTATTTTGATGTAGAAATATGTTTATATAGCACTAAAAAGTGTATCTTGAAGAAAATAAACTTTCTGGTAAGAAATAATCTAAAAGATAATGGCGCATCTCGAATATTTTATGGGGGTGTAGGAAAATTCGGAAAAGCTCGGAAAAGCTCGAACTGGGAGGGGGCCGAGCGCGTAAGACGGGGTTGTTCTAAATTTAAATCAACTCGTTTTAAACACATTTCACTTAATTGTCAAATAATTAGAGGTTGATTACAATGTCATAAGTGTTAATTTGCTTCGTTAACTCAGGCGAAGTGTGCTGTAGCCGTTTTCAGTGAGTGTTTATTCAATTTCAGTGCTGTTTACGTGCTGCCGACATTTTCTTGTTGCTTCTGCAAAATCCGATTATCTCTTACATTAAACTGATTATAGCCGAAGATTAGATAAAACAGACCGTCTTTTCTTATTTTCAGTATCGTTCTTTGATTTTGTTTAAGTAATTTTGCGGGTTTATTTATATTTTCTGAAAAGTGTAAAGCATTTGCCCAGACTATAATATTGATTAAGCTCTACAAACACGGTACGTTTGAAAGAGCGCTCGGTTTGATACAAATACTATACCATCAGTGTTCGAAAATGCACAGAATTTTCATTACGAAGCGACATAGAAAGACTCTGAATGAAAAATACGAAAATAGGTGATAATGATTTTAAACAGGTAATGATTATTAATATTTTATTTTTTTTGTAGTAATTAGAAGATGTTTATGTATTAGTATTTATTAATTAGTTATAAAAGATAATAATTTTCGTACTAAAGACTGCAATGTTCGGTATGATTTAATAATCGCAGAATTATTCGGATCAAATATGGAAGATTCTACAAATCATGGGTGAACCAAATCTACTTTTTGTTTTGAAACTCGTATTACATTTTTGTTTATTATGTTTTTGTATGGGAGTTATTAAAAATACATCTCTTAAGTGTATTAAGTACATTTAGTTACTTTATTGAATATACGTACTAAAAATGTTATCAAATATAACTTCAACATTGAATTATTGATTTTCGCCTCTTTTTAATTTTCTAACGGTCTAAGTGCATAAGAATATTTAACATAAATTCCCATCTCATTGTCAGAATTCGCAAATATTGTATTGTACACATGCCAAAAATTAAAAACTAGTTTGTATTTATATAGTTGTTGACGTGACAAATAAGAATACACAACCCCTGATTTAAAATAATTTATTAATGATAATCACTTATTTGGTTAAAATTTTGTATAAAACTTATGTTTATTTATTTACAATTAATTTTAAAAAATTATGCGAATTTCTCTTTACACCGTATAAAAAATATAGTAAACCTATAAAATAGAATAAAAAGCAAAATATAAATTGCATTTAGAAAAACAAGAAACACAAAGGGCAACAATTAAATTTTATAGAATTGGTGTACAAATTCTCAGAAAATTTATTGTAACTATTCTGTGCTATCTTTTTTCTTACTTATATCCATACGATAAATTGCATGTCTAAAAGATTAATTTTTTTAGATCTTTAAACCGTGTTACAGTAAAAAAAAAACAGAGAATAAGTATTTTGAATTATTTTTTTTGGGCCGTGTTATTTTGAAACTGCAAAAAATATCAGGTATTTTGTCAGATGTGTAATCACAATTTTCTAATATAGTTGATTGTACTGACTTTAGCATTATAGTGATTCACGGTTTTTTACATTGATAGATAACTGTTTACTTATTGTTAGTTTTTAAAGTTATAAAAATAAAACTTATGTGTAATAATATAGAGCTACCAAACGCTCAAATTCATAGTATGTTTGACACTTATATGTATTAAAATTTCCATCTAAAACAATGAATTTTGAAAATGTCAACTTCACTGAAATTTCTCATAAAAAATTATTTTAAATACTTAGTGGGAAAAAAATGAAAAATATTACATATATTCAGAGATGCAATCAAAATTTTATAATAAAACAGAATGCACTTATTTTTCATTATTTTAAACCATGATTTTTTCTATATATACTCGGTCTAAAATGGTATAAAAAAAAATTAATCCGTAAAAATAGTTATAAAGCTGTAGCAGCCTTACTTGACCACTAAATTCATTTAAGGGGAAAGTGGCATGAAACAGCCAGTTTTAAAAAAAGGGATAAATAATATAGAAGGACATAAATAAATCAAATGTTTTTTTAAATCTGTAATTGTTCATGCATTTATGTACGTAATGTCATAAAACATTTTTCAAAATTAACGATATTTTTCGACTTCTAATCATTTATAAAAAAAATAAAATTTGGCTTTTTCATAACCTATCGGTATTGAAAGAGCCAACCCAAGTTTTGAAAAAGCCATGTTCTTATTACAAGATTAAAACTGCACACTAACGAAGATATTATTTAATAATAATCTTAAGCTATAATTTTAGATCTTATATAATTATAAAACGTTTTAAATAACGCAAATTCTGGATAAAATATTGACTTACACTTAGATGCGTTTGAAAATGCCCGACCGATTTAATCGACAAAACATATTATTTATGAGTATTAAAAAAATAATTATAAACAAATGGCAAATGTATACGATAGTTTGCACTTGTACACACACGTTATAAAATTTTTGACCAAAAATAATGATTTTGAAGTGTTCAAATACTAATAATTCTATGAAAAAATGCTAAATCGGTAGTGCATTTGAAAATGCCCGTGTTAATGTTTTCCATTTAGAACCGTTTTTTTTCCAACAAACTATAAATATATTTTAGATGTTGTTTAAGAATGTAAATAAGCAAACCATTAAAAGTTTATTGTAAGTGAAATTTTAAATGGTAGCACCAATAAATAGCGTAATTTGTATTTATTACATAAAACAACCATTTTTGACAAATGATGACAGTAAAACGTCAATACAAATTAAAATTTGACAATTAACATAACTAAGATTATTCTTAAAACACTGTAGATCACGTTCCATATTTTGGGCATTTTCAAACATATCATTTAAGCATCATAACAGTAGAATTCATTTTATACACTTCTTATTCACAAATTTATCGGAACTAAAAGACCAAAATAAAATAAACTACGTTGAATATTTTTATGCTTTCTTCGCCTTTTGGTAACTACTAAACTCGTACAAATTTATTATGAAAGTTACATTACAATCAATACAGGGTGGCTCCAAATAAATATGGTGCAATTATTACCTTACTTTGTGAATTAAATCGGTTGTGCAGTTTCAAACGCACTTTTTTATACGGCGTTTAAAACTCGTCTGCACAAGAACAGAATAGCGCATATATTCACCAATTGGTCACAAATATTCTTCTTAATACTCATAAATATAATATTTTGTCTATTAGATGGAGGCGTGCAGTTTTAAACGGCCGTATAAAAAAGTGCGTTTGAAACTGCACACCCGATTTAATTCACAACGTAAGGTAATAATTGCACCATATTTATTTGGAGCCCCCCTGTATTGATTGTAATGTAACTTTCATAATAAATTTGTACGAGTTTAGTAGTTACCAAAAGGCGAAGAAAGCATAAAAATATTCAACGTAGTTTATTTTATTCTGGACTTTTAGTTCCGATAAATTTGTGAATAAGAAGTGTATAAAATTAATTCTACTGTTATTATGCTTAAATGATATGTTTGAAAATGCCCAAAGTAGGGAACGTGATCTACAGTGTTTAAAGAATAATCTTAGTTATGTATTGACGTTTTACTGTCATCATTTGTCAAAAATGGTTGTTTTATGTAATAAATACAAATTACGCTATTTATTGGTGCTACCATTTAAAATTTCACTTACAATAAACTTTTAATGGTTTGCTTATTTACATTCTTAAACAACATCTACAATATAATTATAGTTTGTTGGAAAAAAACGGTTCTAAATGGAAAACATTAAAACGGGCATTTTCAAACGCACTACCGATTTCGCATTTTTTTCTTAGAATTATTTGTATTTGAACATTTCAAAATCATTATTTTTGGTCAAAAATTTTATAACGTGTGTGTACAACTGCAAACTATCGTATACATTTGCCATTTGTTTATAATTATTTTTTTTAATACTCATAAATAATATGTTTTGTCGATTAAGTCGCTCGGGCATTTTCAAACGCATCTAAGTGTACATAAATCTAAGAAACTGTCAAAAAATTTGACGTTTGAGATCAATCTTTGCAAAAACTTAAAAACGTTTTTAGCAAAAATAATGCAATTTCCCTTTTACGCCACAGGATTTATATGTCCAAACATTACAACTTTGCATCGGTACCACTCTTGATTGCTGTTACTACAATTATTATTGCATTTTATGCAATTAAAAGGTGGCTTTTTCATTACACTGCAGTCCGGCTCTTTCAAAACATATTCTCTCAAGAAACAAAATCTCGAAAATTAATATGAAATCAAAGATTAGTCTACAAAATATATACGTTATAAGAAGGCTTAATATATCTATAAAATTATAGTGTAATCATATTACTATTAGTTTTGTACGTATATGCGTTAGAAAACAAATAAACTGAACTCAAAACCTTACTTTTTGACGACAAAATCTTCAATACGTCGTATCGGCGCCGTTTATTGACGGTGAACGGTGAAATTTTTGTGGGGAATATCTGCACGGAGAAAAAATATCCTTATAATAAGCATACGTATCCCTATTATAGCTATCCGTTGGATAGTTATCTTTCACAAGGATACGCCGTATAGCTAATTTAGCTATCCAGTGAATCCTTATTGCGGATCGTTATAGTAACGATCCGTATTACTGTTTTAGACATTCAAAAGATTCTTGTCATAGTGATTTAACGGATATGCACGGAGAACAAAATATCGTTATAATAACCATACGTATCCCTATTATAGCTATTCAAATCCTCAAATTAACTATACAGTTACCTATACGACGGATACTGCACACGTTCACGAGAGCTTTTCGTTTGAACGCTTGAAACAAATAAACGAATCCTTATTATAAGTATACTATGTAAAGCTGTTTTGATCATACTATGGATTGTCAAATTGACTTATAAATATCGTTAAATTAGACATTCGAATCCTTGTCAGAACAATACGTCAATTGGGTATACGTTAGATAGTTATATGAAGGATATTTTTTTCTCCGTGTGGCTAGTGTTGCTATCTTAAAATAATAATACATAAACGATTCGTATGAAAACTATCGCGTAATTGATAATGGCTCTTTCAAAACTTGGCTGTTTCATGCCACTTTCCCTCTAACTATTTTATCATTTATTTTCAAAAACATTGGTGTCGAATATCATAAAACATTAATATATTTACATCAGATCATTACTTTACGGATTGAAACCAAGTTTCTGTGTGAGAATTTTTAGTTAAATCTCTGCTGTGATGTTTATGAGATAAAACTGTTCTCAACATCCATTAATACTGACACACTCCAGTGTCTATGATAATATTGCTCCATTTTTTTTTTAAATATTAGCGAAAATTTTTACCTTGTTTTCTTCTAGCTGCACTGTGATTTTTTGAAAAATAATTTAAATGTGAAAACAAGATATGCACTTTTGTAGTTTTCATCTTTTATTTACTAAAAACTTTTAAATTACGTTTTTTGAAACATCCAAACATTTTTTTTACAGTACTTATTTATATTTTAAAATTTTTAAAAATGTCTTCAAATAAAGTTAGAAATTTCTTACACAAAACACTTTAAGCCTTGTCCATTCTTGACAAGGACCTTGATATTTTGTTTCATCCGACCGAGCTGTGGGTATACCAAAATTTATTCTTCCTATATATACTTATCTTTTGATACAATTTCTTAAAACTTTAATGCAAGTGACGCACACAGTACAGATATGCAAGAGAAGAGTGACACGAAAGAGTCGGTATTTAAAAGGACCCAAAATAAAATAATAATAAATAAATAAATAGTTTTTTTTAAAAAACAAAGTTATTGTTTATGTATTATTTAATATAATTTCATGGATAAAAAAACAAAAATTAAAAAGATAAATCAATTTCCATTTATTTAAAAAAAGGAAACTTGCCTCTTTCATAAAATAGAGGCGTTGAAAGTGTCATTAAAAGATATGAAAGAGCTGAGTCCTTAAAATAGAGGTTTTCTACATTTATTTATAAGATGCTTCACCACTGAATTTTATTCTTTTTACTATTTTAACGAGGCAAGCTCTTGATATTTTAAAAGCAATAGCCATTTTATTTATCGATTGGCCCTTTTCTATTAGTTCATTAACTGCTTCATCTATTGCAAATGTTTTTAGTCTTTCACGCTTTTTGGAACAGTATATTGTCGTTTCAAACATTTATTTCTTAAAAATTAAATGCATAAATATGAAAAATAGTCGTGAAAATGCCGTCGTTTTCTTAACATCATAGTCTGGTTTTTTCAAAGCATTTGATATTAAAAACGATTATTCCAGAATCCGGTACAAAATAAAAGTGCTTATCTAAAAATATATATACCGTTGGAAAGTTAAAGACATATATAACACCCTGGTATAATCATTTCTTCATTAGCTATTTACATTTGAACGATGGAAACCATCAAAATGAAATTATAAATTACTTTCGTGAGACGAAATCTTTTGTACGTCATACCGGCCGCGGCGTTAGTTAATTGTCAAATTTTGTGGACAACCCGCAACCAATTTTACTAGCATATGTAAAAAAAATGTGCGCTCAACAATCGGTTGGTAATTGTCGTACAAATAAAAGTGGCTCTTTTATATTACTCTTCTTTATGTAAGAAAAATATATAAGAAAAATTGTTAGAATCGTTAATGATACTTATAAATCGTAAAAATTAGTAAGAAATGATACACAATACTTGATACACGGTTAAATGACTTATAAACAATTTTTATAGGTTGATTTAACAAGTGGAAAACACTTATCGCACCTTGAAACTGACTTGGATGGTGTTGTCATTGTACAAATAGAAAATATGGCAGCAAATAAACGATTTAGAGAAAAATCGATTTGTGATGAATCTGGAGCTGATAGGAAAAAAGAGAGCCGATAATATCCAAAAACAGCTATTTTTTAAACTGTAAAATCACCGTTGACTTGTTATATTATTGTTTAATCAATTATCTCTCAAAAAAATATTATTATCAACGTAAAATCTAAATTAAACTTGTATTCAAATTCTAATTTTGCGTAAATTGTAGATCCCATTTTTTTTTTAAATTGCATACAAATAAGGCGGTTTATTTCTTATTCTAATAATGTTAAATAATAATCTCCTATTAAAATTTTCTAATAAATAAATTAAGATTTTTGATGATATATTGTAAAGATAAACTAGTAAAAGAAATAAAATTAAGATAAAATCATTTCTTATTAAAAATGAAGTTCAATGCAAAGACTTAGCAAATTAAACCATATCATGCAATGCAAGTTTAACATGCACGAGATATGTCACTTGTTGATGAAGATAATTATAGTTAACTGCGTGTAGAAAACGGCAATAACACGCTAAACTTTTTTTTATAAATAGCTTTATATCTTATACATTATTTATTTTTAGACTTAAAATAATAATGGTTTTAAATTCATTTTATTGAGGCTGTGCGAAGACCAGCTTCTATCACTGAAACCGAAAAATTTTAAACTTTTATATTTAAATAAGTTGATACATTAAATGATCTATTTTTACAATTTTTTGTTAATTTTTTCTTATATAAATTATAAAAGTAAGCACCATTATAATTTACAAATTCTTACTTTTTATTTCTATATTACTATCGCAACACAGACGCAGTAATGGCTCGAATAGACGAGTAATAAAATTGCCATACTCATTGGCAAAGTTCATGTCATAAGTCGTGAAAACATAAATGAGAGCAAATCTCGACACATCCACAATGTTGCACAAATTGTGTCTGAGATCAGAACTTTTTCCCATATAAACAATTAATTTGATAAATTCAGAAAGAACGAGTTAGTTTTGAAATATGCGAAGAAAAGATATTTCTCTCGGACATAAGTTGCCCAATAACTTGCTTCAGTGTAAACAGACATGAAATTTTATTGTGCAATAAGTGTCCGAATTTTATTGCTCCTCTATTTGAGACATAATATGTGCAATTTTTTGTTAAATTTCTAATTTATGTTTATTTAAAGTTTGCATTCGCTCCCCACAATTTGCTCTTGAGCAAACACAATAAAAAAATCACATGCAGATAAATCAGCAAATTTAGCCGGCCAAAGAATATCAAATTGTTGCAAATAATTTTTTTAAAACAGTAACAGACACAAAGTGCTTGGGCCATTTTGTCCAGATATTATGAGATAGATGGCCCAACCGAACAATTCTGTTAAACTTTTTTTTTTAATTATTAATTTATTTTGTTTGTTTCGTTCGCTATGTACTTTTAGATTTGATATTGTTTTTAATAAAAAGTTTCATCTTGGTAGTGTAATAAACTAATTTTTATCAAGTCAAATTAAAAAGATAGGCTATATTTCTCGACTTACTCTATATCATTAATTTTAGCATCATCACTCAACTGAGAAAAAATAACCAAGTTTTTAAATTTTCCCGCTTTCCTAAAGGACCCTTTATAAGCAATTCATACAAAGAGAACTCAAAGGTGTTCTATATTTATCATCTTATTAAAGTTTTTGGCATTATTCAAAATAAATAATATAAGATAATAAATGGTGTTTCTTATTTGCATTACTAAAGCAATAAATCTCTGTTTTATTTATTATTTATAAGCTTCGACATACATAATTAATCACCAATAATCAATTCAATAATTGATACATTATTGAATATACAATCTCGTACAAATTCATCTTCAGCAATTTTAAGAATTTCTTGTAGAGAATTTTATGTAAACTACAGGTGTTTGTCTATTGTCGAGAAAATTCATATATAAAAGATTTTCTTTTAACATTATTTTTATTATATGTTAATGTTCACTGGAATTGGACACAATAAAACCACAAATTATGATTAATTATTTTTATTTTAAGGCACCTACAATGTTTTACATTTTATTGTGTGTACTGTTTCGGAGAAAACAATTTACAGAAATATTATTACATTACACGAGATCTAAAGAAGGAGTATATAAATATTTACAAGCACAACAAATGTAGTTAAGTTTCCACGCACCTGATAAAAAAACATTTTGTTTTCATATTACATTTTTCATTCATTTTTGATCAAATTTAATTTTATGTTTGTGTAGACATATTAATATTATTTAAAATTAAATTTAGCTTAGAATTCATAGTTAAAGCTTATAACATAAAACAAGAAATTACCATTACTGTTAATAATACAACAAAGGTGATTTTCATTTAAACAACGCAACAATGTATTTGACTCTCAAACGAACTAAATTAAATTTAGTTTCGAAGCAGACATAAAAGAATAATTAATCTTCTTTTCAGTTCAGAAATTACAATTTGCTTTCATAGAATTTCATTACCTATTTATTAAACAGACTTAGGAAATAACGTAAACATTTTAACACCAAGTTATAAAACCATAATTAAATTCGTTCAACTTAGGTACATATTTGTCCTTTAATATGTATGCTAAGTAATTTAATGTAGTTTAGGAAAACGTACACAACTATTAAAGAAAAAAAAGGTAAACATAAAGTGTTTTTACATATAAACTAAGGTAAATTAAAATTTTATTTTAATAACTACAAGTTAATTAAACTTATTTCAGTTTGTTCAAAATACTAAAAGAAGTACTAAAATTAATTAAGGTTTTCCCTTAAGTTATAGTCTACCTTAGACTTTGATTTTGCAATCGTGCAGACTCTAATTGAAAGTTCCTTTTCAAAAGTATTTATTGCTGAGAGTTTTTTTATTGAAGCAGGTAGTACCTACCTACACTAATTCTTCAATAACTCTTGAAGTTCGTGAAGATACTTTCTTAAATTTGACTTTTTATCATGAAAGATATATGTATGTGCTTCTTGTATAAACACATTTTATTTGTGTTTCCAAAGAAAAGTTTTGGGTAGTGGTTTGTTTATAAGTTAATAAATTAGCTTAAAAATAATTAACAGAACGTTATGTTGTTTTATAATTTCTACCAGAAGGTTTTAAAATACCAAATAATTTTATAATATACAATAATTTATGATTTTTAGTATACGTATGAACATAAAAAATCATTTATCACACATTCGCTTTTAAAGTTATAAAAATAGTAGTAGGGAAGGCCGGGTTAATTAAGAAAAATCTTGTTGTGACTTTCCCGTGTAAAAATGGTGGTAAGCTCACAGAGTGCCCACACCAGGCAGATAAATTAAATTTCGATAGGCCCACAGCAGGCACGCAAAGCGAACGCTAAAATTTATTTAAAAATTGTCGATCCAAACAAGGTATAAATTTTTCAAAATTTGCATTAAATTGGTAGGGTGAGTGTACCAGTCCCAAACCAGTTAAGGACAAATTTTGACTTTGAAATGCTCTGAACTGGTATTATGTAGTTTTAACGTAGAAATGTATATATTTAATTGTTTATTGTTTACTAACGCTGCAATATTGATAAATTATTTGAATCTAAATATTTAAGTTTTTTATAGATTTCGTGAACAATATCAAAAACGGTAATGCACCTAAGGTTGACCACTGCCCTCATAGCTCTTAACTAAACACTAAATTTTTAAAATATGTTTGGAACGTTGTTAACATTCTAGGCCACGTAACAAAACAGTCGAATTCTTCAAAAATGCCCGCCATTTCTTAATTTATTCAATCGAACATGAAGTGGTCAACTACTGGTACCTGGTTTGGGAGTGGTACATTCACCCTACATTTTTTTTTGGTATTTTATGTTATTAATACAAAATTAAAAAAAAAACGCAAATATAACATACATATACTTACATAAATATTTAATTAGCTAAATCAATATATCTCTATGTTATGAACAAAATACATCTTTACTTATAATTAAACGTTTTAAAAGAATCAATTTTTAATTAAATCACTATATTAATTACAAAAAAAGCACTGTAAGTTTTAAAAATTCAATAGTTACATTTGCCTTGCTCAACATTTTTTTCTACAATAGCTTAAAGCTTAAAGTAAACTAACTGAAAGAAACTAAACTAACTTAAAAAATGTTGCTAAAGTAAGGAAACGTTTAAAAAGTTTAACAATTACTGTCTCAGATTTTACATAGGGATTCTTGTAACAATAGTCTTCCAAATAATGGTGACGGCCAGTTCTACGAAAATTATTTTGAAACTTTACCTCCAATTTTACTTCTAATCTGCGGTCAGGTATTTTAGAAAAAGAAGTACCAAAAGATTTTTTATGTTAAATATTTTAACGTCTTTGGCGTGACATCTAGGTCATAAATTTACCTTAAAAAAATAAATGGTGTCCACCGCCCGACCGGCATTCTAGAATGTGCTCTTAGGCGCAAAAAGATTGGGGACCCCTGATCTAGTTCAAAACATTTATAAGCTCACACCGGACACTTTACACTTCTTTCAGAAGCAATGGATTTTTATTTTACTTTTTAGCGGGTGTGCCTGGTATGAACGAACTGTGGGTTTCTCAAGACGTCCGTGTCTGTTATGGGTACATTTTGGGTCTGCAGCATTTTTACTAGGTTTCTTATTTATGAAAACTTAATTATGTTTATTACATATATCCTGCTGTTAAGTACTGGTCTACGATTATTGAAAATAGGCAATAGTAATTCTTTAGGTCTTGCGCCTGCTAATAAAAAATATAGAACTCAACGTGTGGTAGTATATTTCCAATGGCTAGAATGAAATTTTATACGAGTGGTAGAAAAAAAATACAATACTACAAAGTTAAATTAACATTTTATTTTCGGGTCTGCTAAGATCATAGACATGGTTGTTAGGTTTTTATATAAAAATTCGTTTAGAACTAATAAGGATTAGGGTAACCGCGCCTTCCCTAGGGGTATTATCCCGTGGATCAGACAGTTTTTCAAGCACGCAGAACATTGATTCAATAACATCAATGCATTCATTAATGAATATATTTTATGAAAATATAAAGCATTGAACATATTATTATCTATCTCTTTTTTTAAGGCGCCAGTGTTAGATTGAGACTTCCAAAAATTGAAAATCAAAAAGTAAAGAAACATTTATTGATGCATAGTCACCATCTTTGTTGCCTGCCGGTATATTTAGATGAGCATGTGGACTACACTGTCAAGTTCAAAGGAATACTTTCATGTTCCTTTCGTAATGGGGTGGTGCCATTATTCCGGCTGGCTGAATTACTCCGGTCTTCCCTATTAAATATTAAAACAAAATTTTAATTAAAACATAATCCTGTTGGTTAAATCTTACCGGTACAATTTTGCCAACTAGTCACAGTATTATTAAAATTGTACTTATCATTTTTTTTGTATTGGTGAATAAAATATGATCAAAAGACAGTAAGAAAAGTGCTCTACACTAACGGTGGGCAACCCCCGGCCGAGATCCCTAGAAGAAATTATAAATAAATATTTTTCGATGTAATTCGTCTAGTTTAAATCGAATATTAAACGCTCACAGCAATCTGTACGTTCGTAATTTAATACTAATGTTAAAACTAACAACCATTATTTGCAAAGTAAGAAATTTCAGATCACAAGAAGGTATCAATTAACTACTACGGTTCGTGGAAAAAACGAAAAAGTTACTCTGGATCATGTTGTAAAAAAGGTTGCCCACTTATGCTCTACACAACATATGAAGTATGAGACTGGTTCTATTTCAAAAAATGTTTCACCAATATTTAGAGTAGACCTTCAGGCTGTATATTTTTATCCAGTTAAAATAAAAGGACTTTTCGTGGAGACTAATGTACTTTCGATACCCGTGCGAAGACGGGCGGGCCTGCTGAGATTAAGGAAGATTTAAATATTACAATTTGAACAATACAATTAAAACATTAAATGAAGAGAAATGAAAACAGTAAACAAAAGCGGAAAGACATTTATTTAAAAGAAAAAAAAAAGATGTACCAAAACAATGAATTTTTTTTTATTATAGGAATAGTCGGTTCTTTTTGTTATTGTAAAAAAATACCTTTAGTTAGAAATTTGTATTTCATATAATTTTCAAGTTTCTATAATAAAAACAATAGTGATACGATTTAAAAAACGGGTTTTTCAAATCGTATCATTCATAACTTTTTATACAAATAAACATGACCAAAAAAGGTAAAATTGGATAGATATAAAAATTGATACGATTTAGGGAACCTTACCTTATTATTATATTATATGAATATTTTTTTAAATTAAGCAAAATTTGCATAATGACCTGTGGCTTTAATTATTTAATTAAATGATTTTTGTTGCAGGAAGTTATCCCAGCGCTAATCTGGTATGCAGTGGCGGAAATTGGCGCGCTCTAAGATCACATCCGGTCGATCGCGTACGCGCAGTATGCTTTGCTGCGGCCGTAGAAAGGTAAGTTTTTCCAAAGCTTTTTCAGCGAGCGTATTAGTAAAAGGGAGCCAATTGATCCGCATGATTACCTTGAATAGAGTTAATCGTTATTAGAGTACATTCACGGCGTTTTGCAAACCGCTGCGTGATTGGTTGACACATTTACGTTTTACGTACTCTAATTACACTAGCGTGTGTACGATATTTTGTAGTTATCACGTGCTGCACATTCATAATGCTTTGCACGAGTTTGTGAATATAAATGCTGTTTTAGTCGGTGGTGTAATTAAGTTCTTATCACGCGAAAGATTCTCTACTTTTGACGGCCAACCGTACTTTTAAATCTTTCAAATAGCGAAGCTCTTTGCATACGTAACTCGGAGGGTAGTGAATTTTCCCAGTTGAAATAGGTATTGATCAATTGAACACAGGATGTTCTCATTGATTCCTTAACGCATATTAAATCTAGTTATTAGAACAAATATGATTAAAACTCACAAAAATTTATTAACCTTCCGAATACTAGGCGACTAAATGTCACATATCTCGAAAATAAAATGAAATAAAATCCACAAAATTGTAGGTACTTTACGATAAGCAATATATTTTAATAATTAATAATGAATAGGTTTAAGTAAAACACATAGGGGAAGGTGGCCTAAAGCGAGTAGGTTAAGGTTCATCGATTAATATGAACCTCTTCGGCTAAAAAAAAGTGTTTCTTTTTTAGATTTACGTAATACAATTATTAAAATATAATTTTATAAAAAAAAATAATTAGGTGAGGGTGGCCTAAAGCGGGTAGGTAGCCCAAAGTGGGTAACGGCCCGTATGTGGATATGTTATATATTAGCTGGAATTTATATTTTTATTTACACTGCTAGTACCCTGCCTAATTGATGTCATACTAATTTTGACACCTAACAAGGGAACCTTTTAAGCTTAAGTTGGCTTCCCGTAACAAGACCTACACTATTCGATAGCCCTTCAAAAACTATCCTAGAAACCGTTTTCAATTTTCCCAAAATGACACCTGTCACGGTGTAGCACGCGATTCCATTTTACATGTAAAATTCGGAAAACTGGACAACTGCACTATAAGCAATGGATTGCGGCAATGAAAATGTTTAATCAGGGTATATAGGGTAAATATGCCCGTTCTCGTCCAGTCAGTAATAAAACACGACTTGTCAAACAAACTTGTGAGGCGCTATTTGCCTAGTTACAGTCATATTTATGTTAGTATTAATTATAATACTTCAACTTCCTGTTGTGACTTTCTGTTATAAATCTAGACCTCCACGGCCGAAAACGGGAACTGTTTTTTATCTGGCCGACAACCGGCGAACTTACCCTATAGCTTTTTTAGACGCGCAAATGACTTTCCAACGTGATATAAACGACAAAAAACAATAATTTCACACAAATAATTTCAAAAATCGTGTTGTTCCTCGGGGGAGTCGAACCAGAGAAAGCAAAAAAATCAAAAAAATTGTGAGCAAATGCACTCGGCCATACGAGTACATTTTCATTGCCGCAATCCATTGCTTACAATGCGGTTGTCCAGTTTTCCGAATTTTACATGTTAAATGAAATCGCGTGCTACACCGTGACAAGTGTCATTTTGGGAAAATTGAAAACGGTTTCTAGGATAGTTTTTGAAGGGCTATCGAATAGTGTAGGTCTTGTTACGAGAAGCCAACTTAAGATTAAAAGATTCCCTTGTAAGTTGCTTAATAACGTCAAAAAATTAAAAAACAAAAAATTTAATAATTTTGTAAAATGTTTGAAATTAATTTAACTTCAATTGCTACTAAAACCCTTCACATTAACCCATTTTTTATAATGGGGTTTTCTTTTACAATCAACTAGTTTTATTATTTGACTAAATATTTTAATAACCATTCATTATTTTTTACGTTAATGTATCAAAACTAAGAAATGTGTGTTTGGGCAAAGCGGGTAAGTACCCTCTTTGCTTGTACCACAAGTAGTAATTTTATTATAATTGATAGGAACTAGTTAATAGGAATAAATTGGTATTAAAAATAAGTGATTTAAAGCGTTGAAGCAATTAAGATTTAAAAACAATGGTAAACCGAAGTAATATTAAGATTGGAACAAATTAGCAGTTATAATATGAAAATGCTTAATATAACTTAATACTAATGTTACTGTCAAGAACATGTCAAGTGTAGATAATTTTTTTTTAATGTTTTGATTAATCCGATTGGTTTATGAGAGCCTACCCGCTTTAGGCCCCCCTGTCGGGCAAAGCGGTTAATTTCTGACATTTTATATTTTTGAGTTTATTTCTACGATTAAAGCAGAAATGTAATTATTTTTTTTTATACAATTAAAGTTTAATAATTGTATTACGTAAATCTAAAAAAGAAACATTTTTTTTAGCCGAAGTGGTTAATATTAATCGATGAACCTTAACCTACCCGCTTTAGGCCACCTTCCCCTACATTTTTGCTTTAATTGTAGAAATAAATTCAAAAATATAAAATGTCAGAAATTAACCGCTTTGCCCGACAGTGGGGCCTAAAGCGGATAGGCTCTCATAAACCAATCGGATTAATCAAAACCTTTAAAAAAAATTATCTACACTTGACATGTTCTTGACAGTAACATTAGTATTAAGTTATATTAAGCATTTTCATATTATAACTGCTAATTTGTTCCAATCTTAATATTACTTCGGTTTACCATTGTTTTTAAATCTTAATTGCTTCAACGCTTTAAATCACTTATTTTTAATACCAATTTATTCCTATTAACTAGTTCCTATCAATTATAATAAAATTACTACTTGTGGTACAAGCAAAGAGGGTACCTACCCGCTTTGCCCAAACACACATTTCTTAGTTTTGATACATTAACGTAAAAAATAATGAATGGTTATTAAAATATTTAGTCAAATAATAAAACTAGTTGATTGTAAAAGAAAACCCCATTATAAAAAATGGGTTAATGTGAAGGGTTTTAGTAGCAATTGAAGTTAAATTAATTTCAAACATTTTACAAAATTATTAAATTTTTTGTTTTTTAATTTTTTGACGTTATTAAGCAACTTACAAGGGAATCTTTTAATCTTAAGTTGGCTTCTCGTAACAAGACCTACACTATTCGATAGCCCTTCAAAAAACTATCCTAGAAACCGTTTTCAATTTTCCCAAAATGACACCTGTCACGGTGTAGCACGCGATTCCATTTTACATGTAAAATTCGGAAAACTGGACAACTGCACTATAAGCAATGGATTGCGGCAATGAAAATGTTTAATCAGGGTATATAGGGTAAATATGCCCGTTCTCGTCCAGTCAGTAATAAAACACGACTTGTCAAACAAACTTGTGAGGCGCTATTTGCCTAGTTACAGTCATATTTATGTTAGTATTAATTATAATACTTCAACTTCCTGTTGTGACTTTCTGTTATAAATCTAGACCTCCACGGCCGAAAACGGGAACTGTTTTTTATCTGGCCGACAACCGGCGAACTTACCCTATAGCTTTTTTAGACGCGCAAATGACTTTCCAACGTGATATAAACGACAAAAAACAATAATTTCACACAAATAATTTCAAAAATCGTGTTGTTCCTCGGGGGAGTCGAACCAGAGAAAGCAAAAAAATCAAAAAAATTGTGAGCAAATGCACTCGGCCATACGAGTACATTTTCATTGCCGCAATCCATTGCTTACAATGCGGTTGTCCAGTTTTCCGAATTTTACATGTTAAATGAAATCGCGTGCTACACCGTGACAAGTGTCATTTTGGGAAAATTGAAAACGGTTTCTAGGATAGTTTTTGAAGGGCTATCGAATAGTGTAGGTCTTGTTACGAGAAGCCAACTTAAGATTAAAAGATTCCCTTGTAAGTTGCTTAATAACGTCAAAAAATTAAAAAACCAAAAATTTAATAATTTTGTAAAATGTTTGAAATTAATTTAACTTCAATTGCTACTAAAACCCTTCACATTAACCCATTTTTTATAATGGGGTTTTCTTTTACAATCAACTAGTTTTATTATTTGACTAAATATTTTAATAACCATTCATTATTTTTTACGTTAATGTATCAAAACTAAGAAATGTGTGTTTGGGCAAAGCGGGTAGGTACCCTCTTTGCTTGTACCACAAGTAGTAATTTTATTATAATTGATAGGAACTAGTTAATAGGAATAAATTGGTATTAAAAATAAGTGATTTAAAGCGTTGAAGCAATTAAGATTTAAAAACAATGGTAAACCGAAGTAATATTAAGATTGGAACAAATTAGCAGTTATAATATGAAAATGCTTAATATAACTTAATACTAATGTTACTGTCAAGAACATGTCAAGTGTAGATAATTTTTTTTTAATGTTTTGATTAATCCGATTGGTTTATGAGAGCCTACCCGCTTTAGGCCCCCCTGTCGGGCAAAGCGGTTAATTTCTGACATTTTATATTTTTGAGTTTATTTCTACGATTAAAGCAGAAATGTAATTATTTTTTTTTATACAATTAAAGTTTAATAATTGTATTACGTAAATCTAAAAAAGAAACATTTTTTTTAGCCGAAGTGGTTAATATTAATCGATGAACCTTAACCTACCCGCTTTAGGCCACCTTCCCCTACATTTTTGCTTTAATTGTAGAAATAAATTCAAAAATATAAAATGTCAGAAATTAACCGCTTTGCCCGACAGTGGGGCCTAAAGCGGATAGGCTCTCATAAACCAATCGGATTAATCAAAACCTTTAAAAAAAATTATCTACACTTGACATGTTCTTGACAGTAACATTAGTATTAAGTTATATTAAGCATTTTCATATTATAACTGCTAATTTGTTCCAATCTTAATATTACTTCGGTTTACCATTGTTTTTAAATCTTAATTGCTTCAACGCTTTAAATCACTTATTTTTAATACCAATTTATTCCTATTAACTAGTTCCTATCAATTATAATAAAATTACTACTTGTGGTACAAGCAAAGAGGGTACTTACCCGCTTTGCCCAAACACACATTTCTTAGTTTTGATACATTAACGTAAAAAATAATGAATGGATATTAAAATATTTAGTCAAATAATAAAACTAGTTTATTGTAAAAGAAACTAGAAGTTTGCCGCTTCGCGGCTAACTTCTAGGCAAAATCGCATTCGCGATTTTGCTAAACGCTATCGCATTTAAGGCCTTCGGCTCCTAGAAAAATTCAAAATTTGTCGGTATTCTTTGATAAACGCTATCGCGTTTAACACCTTCGGCTTCTAGTAAAATTCAAAATCTGTCAGTGTTTGTTGACATTTTGATTCTTCTTAAAGTCCGGTACTTTTAGGCAAAATCGTTTTGCGATTTTGCTGCGTTTTTATTGTTAGCATCGATTCATTGTTATCCAATGTGACTTGTTTGCCGCTCCGCGGCTAACTCCTGGGCAAAATCGCTTCGCGATTTTGCAGCATTTTTGTTAGTACCAATTTATTGTTATTCAATGTGAACTTGTTTGCCGCTTCGCGGCTATCTTCTGAGCACAATCGCTTCGCGATTTTGCTGCATTTTTGTTAGTACCAATTTATTGTTATTCAATGTGAACTTGTTTGCCGCTTCGCGGCTATCTTCTGAGCACAATCGCTTCGCGATTTTGCTGCATTTTTGTTAGTACCGAATTATTGTCATTTAATGTAAACTTGTTTGCCGCTTCGCGGCTAACTTCTAGGCAAAATCGTATTGCGATTTTGTTGCATTTTTCGCTTCACTTACGCGTCTCGTAACATAATTTTAATTTTTATTATTCTAATTAATATTATTTTTATTAATAATACTACGGAACAATTTATTGGGTTTTATCTCTCAATATCCAATCAACTTTTGCAAAATATTTTATCAAATGAGGAAATTAAAATAGAATAAAACCAATTTTTATAACTCTTTTTTTCCATTAACGCAATAACATAATTTTTTAATTAAAAGAATATATCTATCATATACATATATAATAATATAATTAATTAAAATGAACAAAGGTAAGCATTTTTAAAATATAAGTAAAAGCACAGTTTTCTAAAACATAAAATTAAGGTAACGAATTACTCCCTTGTTAAAAAATTATAAAATTATTTATGGGCGTACAGAAATATTTTGACTATAATCCGATTTTAGTTTGATTAAAATACATTTAGTGTTTTTCAAAACCTGGGCCTTCAAAGTGAGATGACGATACTTTTTACTTGGATAGTGTTAGCCGTAATCAGCTGCAAATACAGCATATACATTTTTGTTTATTATTAGCTCTAAAATACTTTTTTTTCTAAACTGGTTTCGATGACCAGTCGATGAGCGTTACGAATTTGGAGATTTTAGCCGACCCTACATTGTAAATATCAGCTTCTCGAACGTCCCTTAATTTGAGCGTTTAAAAAGAAAGAAATTTAGTTTGTCATTTTAGTACAGTTTGTTTTTTCGATGGGTTAGTTTATGTAAATACCTCTCTAAAATTCGTTGTTAATTTTGTTATGTGAAAGTGTTGTTTGTTTCTTCAGTCAGTTATTTTGTACTACTATAAAAAAGAAAATTGAGTATGTATGAGATAAGACATGAGAACCATTAAAAATGTATTTCGCTAAATAAAATATTTTATTTCGTAGCGTAAAAAGTTCGTTTTTAAAAGTGTTACAGAATTGGTCGCCTTGGCTTCCTCGCATACGAGTTTTAAGGTTTCAAAAGCCACTCTGTTTACGCAAATCTGCCCGTTAATTTCTTAATTTCGGAAATATTAGCAATCAAAAATTACCGAAAAAAGTCCGCCTTTTAAGATTTTTGCAAAGCTCCCGGTGGTTTGCGCCTTTCAAAATTTCATATTTCCAACCCATAATGCTTTGAATTCGAATTTAAACATTTTTTTTGTTTCATAACGGTTAAAGACGGGAAGAAACAATACCTTCATTAAGAAAAACGTCTGTCCAAGAAGAAAACCTCTTGTTACTCATTATTGGAGAGTATTTTCAATACATAATTTAAAAGGAATAAAATAATTATTTGTAGTGATAGTAAAAAATGTAAATCGACGTTTTAAAATTGCAAGTAGGCGATCGAAGACGCTAATTTAAATAAATATGTACGAAACTGCAAAAATTAATAATTAATCATTTTATGCATTTTGTAATCAAATTTGTTAAAACTAATTTATAAAAATTTAATATTTAGTAACGTTTTTTAGTAAGTATTCTAATAGTTTAATATTAAAAACCGCATAAATAAATTGCTTTGTATAATTAGAATTAATTTCATTCATCTGGCAGTTCAACGTCAAATTTTGAAAAATTCATAAACGCGGGGGCGATCCGTCAATGCCTTTAAAATCTAATATCTCGAGAACCTCTGAACCGACTTATAAAAACTTTTTTTATTTCAATCTGTAAGACCTGATGACTGTTAGCATCTCAAAAGACCGCTCTTTCTATATGCGCAAACCCCACCTTTCTAATGTTATTAGTTTAGGAGATATCAGCAATCAAAAGTACATCAAAATGCATAATTTGTATAATAATAAATTTCCTTTATCTGTCAGATGAAATGTCAAATTTTCAAAACTCCTGCGCGAGCCGTTAATTTTTTCTTATTAATCTAATATCTCGAGAACCCCTTAACCGATTTACAAAAACTTTTTTTTACATGAATCTGGAAGATCTCATGACACTTTCGTTCGCTTTATGTTGGGGTCTATCTTCAACCCCTAAGCCGGTATGCTGCATCAAACATACCCCTATTTCAGAAATTCCGCTTAATTATTTACGGGGTCCTGAGGGCCAAACGTCTAAAGAAATTTTTTTTAAACTAACAGTAAGTAGCGCTCTTCTTTGGGCTTTCTATCGAATATAAATTTAACCCTTTTTAAAAATTCCCAGTCTTAGATATGACGATGGGAAGAATTAGAAATGTTGTATTTGGTGAATTCAAATGATGTCTTCCGTAGCGTAAAAACGATCGCTTTCAAAGGTGTTGGTAAAACTATCGTGCCGGAGCCCTACGCAGCCCTAATGTCCTCAACGATGAATATTAGCATCTGAAAAGACCGCTCTTTCTACCTGCGCAAACCCCATTTTTCTATCGTTTTTAGTTTCGGAGATATTAGCAATCAAAAATCGCCAAAAAAAGCCCGTTTTTTAAGTTTTTTTTGCGGAGCCCCCGGGGCTCTGCCCCATTCAAAAGTTAACTTTTTCTACGTATAATAACGCGTTTTATTCGAATTTAAATATTACAAAGCGCTAGCTGCTACCGTTTTCGAGTAATTTGATTGTGAAAAAATCGCCCCTCCGTGGGGCTTACAGGGGACGTTTTTTTAAAAAACTAAAATAAGGGTCTGATAGGCCAACCTCTGACTTGAAATCCTCGGTTAATTTCTGACATTTTATATTTTTGAATTTATTTCTACAATTAAAGCAAAAATGTAGGGGAAGGTGGCCTAAAGCGGGTAGGTTAAGGTTCATCGATTAATATGAACCACTTCGGCTAAAAAAATGTTTCTTTTTTAGATTTACGTAATACAATTATTAAACTTTAATTTTATAAAAAAAAATAATTACATTTCTGCTTTAATCGTAGAAATAAACTCAAAAATATAAAATGTCAGAAATTAACCGCTTTGCCCGACATGGGGGCCTAAAGCGGGTAGGCTCTCATAAACCAATCGAATTAATCAAAACATTTAAAAAAAATTATCTACACTTGACATGTTCTTGACAGTAACATTAGTATTAAGTTATATTAAGCATTTTCATATTATAACTGCTAATTTGTTCCAATCTTAATATTACTTCGGTTTACCATTGTTTTTAAATCTTAATTGCTTCAACGCTTTAAATCACTTATTTTTAATACCAATTTATTCCTATTAACTAGTTCCTATCAATTATAATAAAATTACTACTTGTGGTACAAGCAAAGAGGGTACCTACCCGCTTTGCCCAAACACACATTTCTTAGTTTTGATACATTAACGTAAAAAATAATGAATGGTTATTAAAATATTTAGTCAAATAATAAAACTAGTTGATTGTAAAAGAAAACCCCATTATAAAAAATGGGTTAATGTGAAGGGTTTTAGTAGCAATTGAAGTTAAATTAATTTCAAACATTTTACAAAATTATTAAATTTTTTGTTTTTTAATTTTTTGACGTTATTAAGCAACTTAGGCGTCAAAAGTAGTATGACATCAATTAGGCTGGGTACTGGCATTGTAAATAAATATATAAATTTCGTCTAATATATAACATACTCATATAAGGGCCGTTACCCGCTTTGGGCTACCTACCCGCTTTAGGCCACCCTCCCCTATGTATATTAGGGTGGTCGTTAAAAATTAAATTTTTTACGACGCCCCAAAAAAACCTTCCTTTTAATGAAAAAATACGGTGTAATTTTTTTTATAAATTTTTTGAACAAGAATAACACGTGCCTCAAGACGATCTAAGTTCATTTTTTGACTAAAATCGTAGTTTTTTGTAAGTATCTCTTAAAGTATACAGATTTGAAAAAAAGTTATAGAAGTAATTTTGTGGGAAATTCAATTCTCTATAAAAAAGGTCTTTTTCATTTTCTTAATGAAATTCATATTTATGGAGATATTCTCAATAATAAATTCATTAACTCTATATAGTCAACATACTTAGACCTACAAACGTCTTTTTTTTTAATATAAAAATTTGTAACTCAAGTAGATTTTACAATTATTTATTTAATTATATCTAGTTAATAACGACTAAGGCATAATTAACGTCATCAATTTTATATCCAAATTAACTAGAAGTTTGCCGCTTCGCGGCTAACTTCTAGGCAAAATCGCATTCGCGATTTTGCTAAACGCTTTCGCGTTTAAGGCCTTCGGCTCCTAGAAAATTCAAAATTTATAGTTTTTTTGCTAAACGCTGTCGCGTTTTAGACCTTCGGCTTCTACTAAAATTTAAAATATGTCAGTATTTGTTGACATTTTGATTCTTCTTAAAGTCCAGTACTACGTTAGAATATTACGTACATTTGGTGGTTATCTAAAATCTTGAGGGACAGTATAAAAATTAGTTTCGGTGGTGTTGTTAGTCATGGTAGTGGTGTGAAGGTTTTGTCAGTGTGTATATAAAAGTAGGTAAAACATATAATATAGAAAGTTTTATTAAGATAAAACAAAAATTTATTGTTAGCATCGCTTCATTGTCATTCAACTTGAACTTATTTGCCGCTTCGCGGCTAACTTCTAGACAAAATCGCTTTGCGATTTTGCTGCATTTTTATTGTTAGTATTCATTCATTGTCATTCAATGTGACCTTGTTTGCCGCTTCGCGGCTAACGTCTAGGTCAGTGGTTGGCAACCTTGAAATTCAAAACAGCCATAATTACAACTATAAATATAACTCTTTGACTCCCAAGATTTTTTTTCACCAAATTTCAATGATGGAATTGTGTTTTTTTTAAATTTTTCAAATTAACCCACAGTGTGAAAGAGCCGCATCCAAGAAATTAAAGAGCCGCATGTGGCCCGCGAGCCTCAGGTTGCCGATCCCTGGTCTAGGCAAAATCGCTTCGCGATTTTGCTGCATTTTTATTGTTAGCATGGATTTATTGTCATTCAATGTGAACTTATTTGCCGCTTCGCGGCTAATTTCTAGGCAAAATCGCTTTGCGATTTTGTTGAATTTTTGAATTTATTTAGGCGTCTCGTAACATAATTTTAATTTTTAAAATTCTAATTAATATTATTTTTATTAATAATACTACGGTGCAATTTATTTGGTTTTATCTCTCAATATGCAACCAACTTTTGCACAATATTTTATCAAATGAGGAAATTGAAATTGAAATAGAATCAAATCAATTTTTATAACTTTTTTTTCAATTAACGCAAAAATAGAATTTTTTAATTAAACAATAGTATTATTTAAGATTTCAAAAGCCGCTCTGTTTACGCAAATCTGTCCGTTAATCTCTTTATTTTGGGAAATATTAGTAATCAAAAATTAGCGAAACAAACGCGCCTTTTAAAATTTTTGCAAAGCTCCCGGTGTTTTGCGCCTTTCAAAATTCTATATTTTTAACCCATAATGCGTTAAATTCGAATTTAAACATTTTTTTTGTTTCATAACGGTTAAAGACGGGAAGAAACAATACCTTCATTAAGAAAAACGTCTGTTCAAGAAGAAAACTTTTTGTTAGTCATAATTGGAGAGTATTTTCAATACCTAATTTAAAAGGAATAAATAATTATTTGTAGTGATAGTAAAAAATGTAAATCGACGTTTGAAATTGCAAGTAAGCGCTCGAAGGCGCTAATTTAAATAAATATGTACGAAACTGCAAAAATTAATGATTAATGGATTTTATGCATTTTGTACTCAAATTTGTTAAAACTAATTTACAAAAATTTGATATTTAGTAACATTTTTTAGTAAGTATTCTAATAGTTTAATATTAAAAACCGCATAAATAAATTGCTTTGTATAATTATAATTAATTTCATTCATCTGGCAGTTCAACGTCAAATTTAGAAAATTTCATAAACGCGGCGGCGATCCGTCAATTCCTTTAAAATCGAATATCTCGAGAACCGCTGAACCGATTTACAAAAACTTTTTTCTATCTGAATCTGCAAGACCTGATGACACTTTTGTTCGTTTTATGTTGGGGTGTATCTTTAACCCCTAAACCGGTATTCCGTGCTAGGAATTTCGCCCAATTTTTTAGGGGGTTGTGAGGGCCGAACGTCTAAAGGAAAAATTTTGTTAAATAAACAGTAAGAAGTGCTCTTCTTCGGGCTTTCCAGCAAATATAAATTTAATTCCTTTTGAAAATGCCAAGTCTTAGAAATGACGATGGGAAGAATTATTCAAATATGTTGTATTTCGTGAATTCCTCTCAAGGTTGTGTTTCATATCGTAACGGTCGCTTTTAAAAGTGTAGGAGGATTCCTGGCGCCGGAGACCTACGCAGCCCCGGTGTTCTCAAAGATGACTATTGGCATCTCGAAAGACCGCTCTTTCTATCTGCGTAAACCCCACATTTCTATTGTTATTAGTTTCGGAGATATTAGCAATCAAAGGTACATCAAAATGATTAATTATAATAATTTTTTTTTATTTGTCAGATTAAACGTCAAATTTTTAAAACTCGTGCGCGAGCCGTCAATTTTTTCTTATTAATCTAATATCTCGAGAACCGCTGAAGCGATTTACAAAAACTTTTTTTTACATGAATATGCAACACCTGATGACACTTTCGTTCGCTTTATGTTGGGGTCTATTTTCAACCCCTAAACCGGTATGCTGCTTCAAAGCTACCCCTGTTTTCGCGTTTCCCCTAAAACCTTTTAAAGCTCCTGAGCAGCGAATGTCCGGAGGAATGTTTTTTTAAAAAATACAGTAAGGAGCGCTGTCCTTCGGGCTTTCGAACGAATATACATTTAATCCCTTTTGCAATTTGAAGGTCTAAGATATAACGATGGGAACAATTAAAAATGTTGAATTGCTTACTACTCCCGTTTTCATGTAATTACATTTTACAATTTTTGGGAACCCATAACGCCTTTCTGGGAAGCATATAAAAAAAACCAAAATAAAGGTCAAATAGAGGAAATTTTGGAGGACTCGCCCTATATTTTAAACTTTAAATTAGACCACGGGAAATGGCCGAAAATCGCATTTGAAAAAAAAGGGGGGTAAAATTTCTTGCGCAGAAACGGTCCTTTGGAGGCGGATATCTCGGCTCCCGATAGAAATATCCCGGCGCACAAAAAACGAAAACGTGTGCCTTTCATGGGGCTACCACATATCCAAAATTCAACCCTTTACCCCCTTCCCTCTTCCCTCCAGTGCGATCCGCGCAAGAAAAATCAAAATAACTAAAAATAGTGCTTTTTAAGCCCCCGAATTAAATAATACAAATTTATTTGTTGTATATTGGTTTATTAATTCCAAACTTCCATGATTTGAAGAGTACACTGTACTCTTCAAATCATTGACGTTTGTTGGTCTTAAAATATTGACTATATGGAGTTAATAAATATGGAGTTCATAAATATGAATTTTGTGAAGAAAATGAACAATAACTTTTTTATAGAGAATTGAATTTTCTGCAAAATTGTTCTTATAACTTTTTCTCAAATCTGTATACTTTAAGAGATACTTTCAAAAAACTACGATTTTAGTCAAAAAATGAACTTAGATCGTCTTGATGTACACTCTTGGACATAAGAGTATTTACATGGGAATTTTAACATGGGAAGTTAAAGCTGTGAAAGTTAGAGGACTTATTCTACAAGAGCTGCATTTGAAATTGTTTACCGATGAAAACCCGCTTGTCTGGTTCACAGTATAAGCTTAAACAGGGGTTGGATTTCAAGTCGTCGCTGTAGCTCAATGGGCTCATCGTTTAACATTGAAATGATGCACAGCGGTTCGAATCCCAATAACGTCTACTTTTTTAGAATTCTTTTTTGATTATAATTTTTTGCCAAAATCAAAATATAACAGTATTCGATTAAATATACAATAGGCTCTTGAAAAACAGTTAGTATAACGACAATATAAGAGATGGAATTATAACTTTAAAATTATAATACACTATTTTATTGAGTTAAATTGATCGTCAATATTATAGACCAATTAGATTTTAAACAAAAAATGTCCTAACCTACTTAGAAGTTTCAAGACAAGCTCTATAAACTAATAGTTAATACAGATTAAAAAAATTGGGAAAGGAATTCTATTGCGTCAGGTGTAAAATCGGTTGAATTACTAAAGCGAAATAATCTTTGGGTGAAAAGAATATCCTATAGCAAGGATCGCAAAGTATACTCAACAATTTTCAATTGTTATATTAAATTAATTATAAATTAAAATTATCAAATAATCGTTTCTAAATATTTAAAAATAACATAGCATACGATGAGTTAGAGCCCTCTTAAAATTTCATTTCAATATGACAGGGTCGAAGTCCATTGTGGTTGTTTCTTTTTCTGGGTGCAATCTTTGCGAAAGGTAAAAGTACGGTTTCGAGATATATTCCCTTCCTTTACACCAAACACGTAAAATATTTCCATGAAACCTGTCGCATCTAATTTAAACCTTAAGGTGTTATATTTTTTAAACCAATAAAGATATTACAATTTTTCAGGTGTCTCCAAAAGTGTGATTGTTTTTTTTTTCTTTAGTTTTAAACTTTTTTAAAATCTATTTCTAATCTTCCAATTAGTCGATTTTTCGCAAATATTTCCATATAAATTCTTTTCGAAGTGAACTCAAAAAGGTAAACTTAGAAACTAAAATTTTCTTTGGCTTTTTGGTGTTCAAAACCCTCTTGAAATATTTTAGAAGTAAGCTTAGCAATAAATAAATGTCAATAATAATCTTAAAATACCTAATTTAAATTTTATGTTTTTACAATTGCTCCGACAAAGGCCAAAAGGGTGCAGAACTATCTAAAAACTGCTAAGAGGATTAAAAATAGAGGCTACCCTCTAACTTATTAAGCTACAGTCTCTTCAAACAAAATTTTTTGAAATATAAACGTTTAACAATGTCACTAAATATTTGTTAAATATTTGATAAAATGTGTATAATAAATTATTACAAGTAATTAGTAAAAAAATTTTTTATTTTTTTGTAATATATTCTATATTTACGACTCCAATTACGGAATAATACTCCCAAGTAGATTCGTACAGTAATTTGCCTCATATCGTGACGTTCTGGTAATACTTTGCCTTAAAAATCTACTTGGAAACACAACTAATGATGAATGATAAAAAAACTGTTTGTAGTGAACATGATGTTTTGTGATAATATTTATATAATGAAACTAAAAAATACAGAATGAAAATTATTAGTGTTTATCCTTTGTCTTCTTTATTTATTTTCTAGTCCAAATTTACCTTATTTTACAATGTAAACAACTAAATGTATATTAGTATTCTCTAAAGATTGATTTTATAATAGTATGTGTTTTCATTTTGCAATTATGAAAACTAAAAATTAGTCCAAAAAAAAGTTCTTAAATGTAAAATATCGGAGAAAACATGAAAATATTGAAGAAACCTTATTAAACAAATAAAGAATTTATATGGAAATATTTGCGAAAAAATCGACTAATTGGAAGATTAGAAATAGATTTTAAAAAAGTTTAAAACTAAAGAAAAAAAAACAATCACACTTTTGGAGACACCTGAAAAATTGTAATATCTTTATTGGTTTAAAAAATATAACACCTTAAGGTTTAAATTAGATGCGACAGGTTTCATGGAAATATTTTACGTGTTTGGTGTAAAGGAAGGGAATATATCTCGAAACCGTACTTTTACCTTTCGCAAAGATTGCACCCAAGAAAAGAAACAACCACATTGGACTTCGACCCTGTCATATTGAAATGAAATTTTAAGAGGGCTCTAACTCATCGTATGCTATGTTATTTTTAAATATTTAGAAACGATTATTTGATAATTTTAATTTATAATTAATTTAATATAACAATTGAAAATTGTTGAGTATACTTTGCGATCCTTGCTATAGGATATTCTTTTCACCCAAAGATTATTTCGCTTTAGTAATTCAACCGATTTTACACCTGACGCAATAGAATTCCTTTCCCAATTTTTTAATCTGTATTAACTATTAGTTTATAGAGCTTGTCTTGAAACTTCTAAGTAGGTTAGGACATTTTTGTTTAAAATCTAATTGGTCTATAATATTGACGATCAATTTAACTCAATAAAATAGTGTATTATAATTTTAAAGTTATAATTCCATCTCTTATATTGTCGTTATACTAACTGTTTTTCAAGAGCCTATTGTATATTTAATCGAATACTGTTATATTTTGATTTTGGCAAAAAATTATAATCAAAAAAGAATTCTAAAAAAGTAGACGTTATTGGGATTCGAACCGCTGTGCATCATTTCAATGTTAAACGATGAGCCCATTGAGCTACAGCGACGACTTGAAATCCAACCCCTGTTTAAGCTTATACTGTGAACCAGACAAGCGGGTTTTCATCGGTAAACAATTTCAAATGCAGCTCTTGTAGAATAAGTCCTCTAACTTTCACAGCTTTAACTTCCCATGTTAAAATTCCCATGTAAATACTCTTATGTCCAAGAGTGTACGTGTTACTCTTGCTCAAAAAATTTGAAAAAAAATTCCACCGTATTTTTTCATTAAAAGGAAGATTTTTTTGGGGCGTCGCAATAAATTTAATTTTTAACGACTACCCTAATGTATATATTTATGCATTGGCATAGACATTTTTTAATAAAATTCTAACAAGAATTTCATACTTGCCTCCTTATTTAAATACAAATTAATTTCAGGGCAATTTCTTAATAAAAAAAGTAGAAAATTATGAAAAATAAGCGAAGCCCTAAGAAGGAATTTTGAGAGTACAACTACGATTTTAAAATTAATTAATTTTTTTTTTTAAGTAAATTGATCATTGTTAATTGTGGCGAAAAGCAGAGTGTGCATATTCGAGCTCAAAGTGGCACATTCCGATCTCGGGAAAATGAAGCGCGCCGCTCCGCGTCGCTCTTCATTTGCTTCCCTCACTCGAAAATGTGTCACTTTTCGGTCGAACATGCACATACCTTGCATTCGTGAAATTTCTCTATGTTAATAGCCAATATTTCAAATCAAAAAAAAAAATTTTAGTCAGCTTTATTGGACCAAGCTTGGGCCAAGCGTCGCCAGTATTGAGCGAGGCTTGGGGCAAGCCTTGGCTAAGCATTGGGCAAGGCTTGGATCAGGCCTTGAATGATAACAATGTCCCAAGCCTTGGGAAACAAAAAAAACCAAAGTTGGCCCAAGCCTCCAGAAACAAAAGACCAAGGTTGGATTAAGCCTCGAACAACAAAAAATCAGACTTGCCCCATTCTTTAAGAAACAAAAATCACGTTTCATCCAAGCCTTGGGAAACAAAAATCCAGGGATAATCTCTTCTTCTTTTTCTTCTTCATGTTTTAGACTTTATTAGTCCGTTACGTCACTCGTTTTATATAGGGTGGTCTGGTATTTGGTCTGACCATCTTTTCATAGGTCGGCCTACGTTTCTTTTACCTCCGGGCCTGTACTGTTATATCTAGGGGTAATCTAAAGCTGGGAAATCAAAAAACCAGATTTAGAATAATTCTTCGAAAGTTTTTTTACTACTAAAAATTGATTTCTGAAGTTTTTGTTTTTCTAAATAATTGATCTTTCAAAATTTCAATTATAAAGTTGTGCAATGAATTTTATAATAATTAATAATTATTGAATATTTCTAAAGTGATCAAAAAGAATAAAATTGGTTTACGCGATTTGGAACTGTCAAAAGAATTTTTCTTAATCATTTGAAACTTTCAAAAATGTTTAATCAAGCCAAACCTTAGACCAGACTTATTGCTAGCTTATTGATGACTACTCGAAGCTCAGTTTTAAAATATCAAACTATTGGGCCAAGCTTTGGACCAGACTTGGCCCAGTGGTGACTTCTAAGGCTTGGGTTAACCGTATGATACTATCGGGTCAAGCCTTGGCCCCGGCTTGGCCCAACATTCACTACTCAAGGCTTGGCAAATAACAACTGGTCCAAGATTCGGCTAATTGTCAGTATTGGCAATTCCTACATGGGTAGGCGTACAGAAGAACACTATGATAACTTACCAAAGGAATAAAATATCTACCTAATCTAAATCTAAATTTATTCGACATTTAATTTTTTGAATTGAAGAATAGAAGTTTAATTAACATAGGCAAATCAAGAAATACGAAGATGTGCACATTCGAGCGAAAAGTGGCACATTTTCGAGCGAGGAAAGCAAATGAAGCGCGATGTGGAGCGGCGCGCTTCATTTTCCCGAGATCAGAAATGTGCCACTTTGAACTCGAATGTGCACACTCGGTTTTAAGCACGATTACCAAGCGTCCTGTTTTAACAAGAAAAAAATTGGTCACCTTAATTATGACCCACTTCGTACACGGCAGGTTAAACTCATAACTACATAAAAACCATAAACAAATTTAAAATGTATACTTTACCTCACATGTGTCCGTTTTTTTTTTAATTCAAAGTAGGTTTTCTATAAATACGGTTTTCGAAATAACAAAAATAAGAAACAAAAATACATTTCGAAACTTTGAAGACGGCGGTATCAGTAGTTAGTGCTTAGGGTTTGAGATGTGAAATATATCAAAGCAAGAAAAGGAGGCAAGACTTTGTGGTTGAAGCAATCGCGGACCGAGAACTTTTAGATACTTGCCGAGGGTCGTTTGTCTTCTGGTTTATTTGCGCAAACTTCTTACAACCTAAATCGATACGTAAAGAGAAATTTTGGGTCTTATTTTAGTCATATTTCAATCTAATTTTTGGCTGAAAAATAATGTTTAATATTAATGAAGTAATAAATTTAATGTTACATTAATAACGTTTCAGATGAGGTCTCTTTTAACTTTTTGAATATGATAAGGCGCTACAGCGTATCTACCTAAAGAATAATCTGATGTCAAAATTAAAAATTCTACAACTGAAATTACTTTTTATTTTAATTTGGGTATCGTAATTCTTTATTGTGTCATTAGATAAGTGATAATACCAACATTGTTCTATATATTTTACAATTAAAAATATTACAAGCCTATTGAGTTCAGTGCTTTAAATTAGGGGTTCACAAATTACGTTCCGCGGCCCAAATTCTGCCCTCAAGTGCCCTCTTATCCGCCCCGCTGATGCATTTAATTATATTACCTATGGAAAACACATAACATTAAAAATAGCTAAATACCTATTATTCAAAATTCAATATTCCAATGTGGCCTTAACGTTGAAAAGTCTGAGAATCCCTGCTCTAAAATGCTTTAAAAAAAAATATGTATGTTTTATACCTAGTTGTGAGTACAAAATGTAAATATTTTTAAATTAATTTAACATTTTTAGTTTTTTACAATGCATCAATGTTTTTACTCTAAAAATAACATTTATAAAATACCAGCAAAATAATGTTTTTAAAATAAACATTTACAACGCAATTCATGATCAAATAAAAACATCAGAAAATAATATTAGTTTAAGGTATTTTTTATGCTATTTACTTGCGAAAACTCAATCAATCACCAAGCTATATTGACTTTTATTATTAAACAAGTCATCGTAATTTCTAAATCAAACAATTTTAATTAAAAATTAATAAAACTGTTTATTATAAAATATAATCATTAATTTACGATATTTAAATTTTACAGTTTAAAGTAGGGGAGTGTTCCCGGGTATGAGACAGGCTCCAGATATGAGACAGTCAATTATTTTCATTATGCAATGTCAATATGGCCGATCTGATTACTATCAAGCAGTTCTTTGGTCATCAGTCAGTTTTTGTACTAACACTGAAATGAATTGACGCATTGCTTATATCAACTGCCAACATCGTATGTAAAATTGCAGGTTAAAAACGTTTTTGTTTTTTTTCAAAATGTTATTTTTTTCATGTAAATCAATTGAAAAAGGAAAGTGTAATGTATAGCATTTAGTGTTTTTCTTATATTTTACGATCCAATATTAGATTAGGCCAATATGTGGTTGGAAAACAATTTTTTTTTTAATTCTCAAAATGTCGTCATTGTCCGGGTGTGAGACACAGCATATTACCACCACCCAAGGGTTCCAAAGCAAAAACATCATTAGTATAAAGTTGTTGCCGAACAAATTGAACGCTGTTAACAACATCAAATGCAATATTTGCAAGCGGCCAGGTTTTTTGAAGTGCGCAAACACGTGTCCAAGCATCTACACATGCAAACATTGCGACGATTATGAAGAGGAAAGTGATAAATAAAAATTATGGAAAGCATAAAAAATTATAATTTTGAAATAGATATGAGGTTTTTACTTTATATTTTACAATTTTTAATGTATTTTTGTAGGTGTCTCATACCTAGATACAAATTTTTTTCCTGTCAAAAAACTGTTACTTAGAAAATTGGTCATAAAATTTTGCATGTTAATGGAATCACAAAACTTTCTGCGGATAAAAGTTGTGTATTTTCATTACCTTTCCAACAATGAATAGAACACCCGACTTTATTTAACCAGTAAAAAAAATTGGCTTATAAACAAAACCCGTCTCATAACCGGGTACACTCCCTTACTATTTTAAATTATTTAAATAAACGCTTTGATTACATATTTATACCTACATCAATGTTTTGAAACTTGCGGGATTTGCGAAAACGAAATACTAAACCGGAAAACGAAATCTTCTAGAAACTATTGATATGTATAAAAAACCTATCGATTCGTGTAGTTATGGCAAAAAGCTTACTATGCATATACATAACTAAAGCATTAACCTTTTCAAGTGTTGTAGCTCTTAAGAACATTTTCAGTTTTTTGCTTAAAACACGTAAGTGGTCGCGGTGAGCGGTAAACATCTAATTTTAATATCGTCTACAACCCTTACAAGTTTTGCAAAAAAGTTTGTAAAAAAAACATAATTTACACCCAAACATGCCTATAAAAGTAGAAAAAAATTATTTATATTCTCGTTCGTAATGTAAATATATTTTTTTGTTAGAAGATTAAACTATATTTTGATAGAAATACTTAAAATAGTAAAAGATGAGCAGTTGAATAGTATTAAACTGGAATCATATAAGATGATCGTTTTCTTGACAGTAAAACTAATAAGACGTCAGTTACAAGAAATATACATAATTAGTTAACGAGTACTAGCTGCTATTAATCACTATGGCAATACACTCAACAAAGACACTTGTAATATAATTTACATCCACTTTTGTTGTTAAAATACACATTCCAATTAGTTTGCATAAAGAGATTAGAACTTTCTATTTCTGAATTTAGCATTTACAAGATACAAAATTAATTTATACTGTTTTATGAGAAAATATTTAAATTAATTAAATGTTTAATCATTCTAATTAAAAGTGTTATATTTCATTAACGATTATTTGGATGCAAGGCTTATTTTTAAATAAAATAGAAGTTAGCATAAAATAAAAACTAAAGAAAAAATACATAAATTTTATGTATAAGTTCAAAATTCAATAATTTCTAATATACATATAGGCTTGAATCTTTTGTTCTTAGCACATTACCATTCTGAAATTGCTATTGATTTTATTTAAAATCAAAAATTGTTTCTAAATTAGTAAAACTTTACGTCTGTTTGGGATTAGAAGTAGGTACAGGTAATCCTCATATAACACGGTAGACAGGTTCTTAGAAAATGCCGTGTTGTATGAAATCGTGTTATATGAGACTTTGAGCTAGCATAAAAAAGAGAATTACGTTCTGAAAACCTATTAAAAACATATAGCTATAAATGATTAAATTATAATTTATTTATATATTTTTATGTAAAGACATTATTGTTCATTCTTTTTTCCCGTCATTATTATGATGTAAATTAGTTTTTAAATATGTTTTAGAAAAATATATTATCTAGAGTAGTACAGTGGTTTTACGAAGGTTTTTACAATTTTCTTATCGTGTTAAAGCGAACCGTGTTATAGGAAGTCGCGTTGTTGGAGGACTACCTATATTTAAATAATATATTTCTTTTTGAAAACGTAATGTGAAGATTTATATCTGTAAAAAAGCGTCAAATGTGATAAGACTACGTTAAGTCTGTCATCTTCAATTCTAAATATTCAAACTGTATTAGAAGAGACGAGTTAGTAAAAGGTGTATCAAATTAATGATATATGTATATTTTTGTCCTCTTTTATAGGAAGATTGCGAGCTTTTACGCTCTTTTATCGTTGCAATAGATTTTAATCTTTACATGTTGCGAGAAGAATTTAATTTTTTTATTATATAACACCTACTACACTACGTATGTTATAAGCTTACATGAGACACATAAATTTGCGAGAGCATCAGCCGCATTACATATTCAATTAGAAGACGTTTCAACACTTTGAGATCCATTAAATTACCCAGATCAAAGAATAATTAATTTTAGATGAATTTTGTTATCAAATAATATAACAGTTCACTAATTCAAACGGTAAATCTGTTAATAACATTAATACTAAACAAACGTGTCAATTCCAGGTAAACAAAAAACAAATACATATGTATATCAATATATAATAAAAATTTTCACAAAAAACTGACAACCTAAATATTTTTGAGCAACAGTTAGGTTCATTATTCAAAAAGGAATTAATTTAAATATAGACAAGTAGAATTCTGTAAATTGTTTACGTTTAAACTTGTTGGTTTACCCATGAATGTGACTGACTTTTATTCGATAATCATCAATCATTTTAAAAATCTGCTGTTAAAATATAATTTTCTAATCGATAGATTGATTTTTCGACACAATAAGTATATATTCTACAATCTTGAACAATATATGGAAACTTTAATCCATTAAAATCGCATGTCTGTTACGTGAAATCAGTCATGAATAGAGATATAAACTTGGCGCCAAGTACGGAAAAACCAATGGCATTTGAAAATTCAAAATGCGCGAGCACCTCCACAAGAAATGACGTCACGGGCCGGAAAATCAATAGTAAGGGAGGCCAAAATCAAGTTGGTGGTTGAGACCGTTGATTTAGTTAATGTGTGATAAAAATGGCAAAGGCTGTTTTTTTACAAGAAAGGTAAATCATATTATAAAAAATATTGTGCGTGCGAGTAGTGCCGATAAATTTAAATTTGGCGGTTATTTTGGGAAATCAAGTGGAAAATGTAGAGTGTAAGGGCAATGCACCGGATATTTGACTGTTATATTCGTTCAAGGACGATTTATATATTGGGTTAAAAGTTATCTTTTTTCCTCCTCTTTCGAAAGCTGCATATAAAAAATTTAACTACTCGTCCTGTCCCAACAGAAAACCTGATATTCCACAACTAACCTAAGAAAATTTTCAAGTAGATGCCGGAAAATAATTTTTAAGTACTAATAAAGTTGCTAATTTAAAAAACATAAATCGTATATCAAAGTATGAATCCATTAAATGGCTAGTAAGGATAGTGAGGAAAATTTTATTAGTCATTGGGGTTGATATGAGTGAATAGTAAAAACCGGAGGGTCATTTTTATTAGCTCTTATTGTTAGTGGTAAAGTACTTGTAATACGTAGGTTTACCTGCACAAAATTAGTCAGACGTAAGTTTTGATGTTTTTTGATGGATTTAAAAAAAATTGTAAGTACTAAGTTTACTGTATTAATTACTTTAAATACTTCTTGAACAAATAAGAGGAGCTAAACGAACGCTTTTGCATGTGTTTAGTTTACTTATCATTAGCAATATTAAATATAATACGGTGCTCAAAGAATGCTCTTTTCATTTGTATAATATTAAAGATAGAAGATAGCTTTGTAACGTCTTTTTGAGTTATGATAAAGAGGGCGGAAGCTTTAAAGCTTATGCAAATATAAAATGTATGAAGTTCCGTTTATTAAAGTTCAAAAATGACTGAAGCTCAAGGATTAATCTCACTCGGATGTAGTGTTAAATTATTAAAGCTTTTGCGACGTTGAACATACAGTGATTTCTAACCAAATTTTGATTTATTTACAATTCAGGAGTTATTTCGAATACCATGGCAAGTCTTCAGGGTATTCTGTTTAGGCAGTAAAACACTCTGTTTATCCAATAACCCTCTTATTGTCAGTATTATTACTTTAAACGGCAAGAAAATTATTTTTAATGGCCAATTTAGTTTTTAATTAATTACAGTCAAACCTCGATAAGCCGAATTTTTGATAACTTGAACCTGTTTCCCTAGGACTTGCATAAGCAATTTCAACGTTAATGTTTTTATATCGATAACTCGAATTTTGACAACTCGAATTATTTTTAATTTTCCTTCAACTTTGACTTATCGAGGTTCGGCTGTATATAGAAAATTTCATACATTTACCTATAGCTTTTTTATGCAGTTGTTTTTACCTCTACATAATCAAGCTTTTAATTACCTTATAATTTTACTTAGAGAATTTTAGGCAATATTTAATCGTAAATTAAAGAATTGATTGATTTTAATTTTTTGTTAAATAAAACAGTTAATTGAACGATAAAGTTTACTTTTTCCCAGTGGAAAATAATCAATCTGTACGTCGTACATTGATTTGCTGATTAAAAGCATATATCAAAGTTGTAAGTACTTAGGAGATGTGTAAATCCTTTTTGGGTGTGTGAATTAAACAAAAAACAATTTAAATTACAATGTAAATCATGTTTTTTAGAGTGAAATCGATTCAAAACTTTTTATACTTAAAAGCAGTGGATTCTGGGGGCTTTCATTTGACGTAAACAGTTGTCGAGGAAACTTTTAATTAGTTCAAAATATGAACAAATCAGTTATTCATTGAAAGGTTCTAATTGTTGAGATGTGAGCCTTTTTTTTTGTTGTCTAATAATTTAATTTAGATAAAAATAATTGTTCTATAATACTAAATTATTCGTCACACAATAGATTTTTAGTTAGTGATATTTTACTTGAAATAAATAATTTCTTTACTTCTAACTTAATAGAAAAAATTATTTCCTAATTATTTTAAATAAAATGATTCAAAAACCGTTAATAAAATAATTATAACTAATTTTTTTTATTATGAGTGAAATTGAAAGAGATTATATGATACGTTTGTCCTAATATTAAAAATTTCAATTTATAAACGAAATTTAAATTGTCGTATTTAATAGTGTTTGGAAGTTTTGTTAATCCCATAATTTATCAATTTACGTACCACGTTTATAGACACGTTGAGTAGATAAGAGCTTTTAATGCTTTTGAGAACAATGGAGTAAAACCAAAAGGAAGTGCGGTGTTTAGTAATGCAATTTAACTAGGAAATGGATGACCTAAGGGAATTCGAATATACTTAAAGAAAACGGTTTATACGTGATCTCTTAAATTCAAAGAAAATAGTAAATATCAGGAAAAATTATATTTGACATGCAAACTTATTAGTTTTATTTAAATAATATTGAAATAAATCTAATTTAGTATAATTTTTATTTTAAAAATATATTTTTACATTAGAAGCACTTCTTGAAGTTTTCGAAACGATATAAATAATTTAAATTTACTTTGAATTTTATCGATATTAATCAAGTATAACGATCGAGGCTCATTGTATGATTTTTAAAAACAATATTAAAAGTGAACATTAATTAGTAGATATTTAAGAGCATTTAATTCAAAAATATATATTACAGGAAAATGGGCGAGAGGCTTTGGATCTTACTGCCTCACCCTTACGGGGTCCGCCACCTGCATCACGATCGAACCACCCCCCGCCTATGGTTATACAAGGAGACTTTAGAAAGGTATGTTTTTTTTATGTTACCTATTGCTATTGCCATGCCTTTTATATCCAAAGTTGATCTAAATATTTTTGATTTATATTCTTCAAATAGATTTCTGTCTTGAATTTGCATCGAATTAGATTACCAATTCTATTTACTCTGAGAAAAATATTACATGGTATAGTAATATTTATCAGGCAATATACACAAGAAGAAATTCAAAAAGCGAAACTCTGATAAGTATCTTAAAGAAAAATGGGTCTGTAAAAACGAATTTTGTTGGAATATTGAGAGAGTACATCCTATAAAATTCACTGATAACTATTTTATAAGGCATATTTGAGAAACAATTTTAGTTTAAAATATTTATCAATTTGTACACAAACATTTTTGATCTTTATCATTGTTCTAAAGTAATGACAACTTTTTCGGTCATCTGATAAACATTATTAAGAATCTGTGGCAAAACATAAAGCATTTAAATTTCTTAAACATGGCATTATAGTTCATAAATAGTTATATTAGTAATTTTTGATAATTATCATTGGAATAAATTGAATTTGATGCTGATTATTATTATACAGGACGGTCTTGAATTTAACAAAACAAGTATATTACAATAGTACTTAATACAGTTGCAAACCTTGTTGCCCAATTAAGAAAGTTTAACAGAGCCCAAAACAACATCATTAAGCAATAAGAGAATTCGCATGGGGTATATTTAAAGTAATTCTCACTACATGTTGCAGACAGAACAACTAAATTTAATTAGTAAATATTAATTAGAAAACGTTTAGAAGTTGCTTTTAACAGTTCTATTTTATAGGTTTCGGGAATCAGCAGTGAAATTTTTAAACAGATAGAAACGGTAGAAAACGACCACGATGCTTCCACTGCTGCTGCTTTGGAGGTAAGTTGTTATTTCAATTCAATGTTATATAACCAAGGGCGTACCGAGGAGGGCGCAGATAGGGGCAGGTACCCTCCCTTGCACCTGAACTGACATTTATTTAGCTGTTTAATTATGTGCCTATGCATGTCCAACGTATCTTCAAAATTTTATTAACCTCGCGATTTTACGTTCGAAAAATAATTCTACATCAGTTTCGTTACTATTTAGTCACAATACAAAGGTATGATTTTTTTGATTTTTTTATGGCATTTTGTCACAATTTTTTAATAAGAATAAAATGTATGTCAATTTTTATTATGCAACACGATTAATCAATATTTTAATTGCCCAAAACGCTAAAAAATGAATAAAATAAGGAAAAATAAATTCAACGGACAGATTGAATTGATACATCTTTACTTTAAAGCAATTACTGGAAAACTAACTTAGAATAATTCGTTAAAACTACCAGTTGGATTCTATAAAGATATAGTAGAGCATAATCGGTACTTAAAAAAGCTTCCAAGAGAAAATCGAAATGATTTATAATTTTTAATATAAAATCAGTAGCGCTTAAAAATATCTAACTAGAACATGTTAAGAATACCAGGTTCTGACTAGATCCTAATTTTAAAAATTATTAGAACCTGTAAGATTTTAAATAGTACTTGAGGACTTAAAAGTACATTATTCGATGCTAGACTGCACCTATTAGAATTTCAATAGAAGTTAAATTTCAACTCGGAAAGCGATTGTCTAAATATATAAATTCAGTGTCACAATTAATGAAAAAGTGGAAATAATAACAATCTGGTGTATTTCATTCAACTTTACTAATTAAATTAAACTATTCATGAAATCATAATTATATTAAATCCTGATTTCCAGTATTAAATTTGCATCATTACAATTAAGTGTTTTAAAATTATTTCATTATTCAGAATTTTCTGCTGGTTAACTCCATTTCCTTAAGCTATTTTCTACTTGTATTTTCTTTGAATGCAGCTTTATAAAACTTTGTTCAATTATATTTTATAAAAGCCTAAATGAAAGCAATTTTAAATAACGTAAAAATTTACATTCGTACATTTCTTCTTTTTAAAATGAACGGTGCTTTATGGCTAGGATTAAAATTATATCCAGAATGCGTAACTTTTATTTCTAAAAATGTATTAATAATATTTTAAAAATCATGTCAAAATCCGTTACTTATATGTATTTGTTAATTATTGTATTTATTTAAATTTAGTTTTCAGTATATAATTTTTGAAAGTCTTAAATAGAAAATAGTATCTTCTAACTAATTTTAAAGCACGTAAATTCAAACATTAATTTTAAACTTTTTTTATTAAATGTTAATTTTTATAGGCAGTGGAAAGACGCGGTGAAATGATTGTACGGATTTTGGATGCTCGTCATCTTGGGAGAAGTGCGAGTGAAGCAGCTAAAAGATTTACATCAATGCAAGATGCAAAACACACTGTACAGTTTGTAGAAATAGTTAAACGACCTGGGCAAACCCTCGGCTTATACATTAGAGAAGGAATGGAATAGATAGGAACGATGGTGTTTTTATATCAAGAATAGCTCTCGAGTCTGCTGTTTACAACAGCGGGTGTTTGAAGGTACACACTTATATTTCCTTTTTTACAATCAATTAATTTGCATATTTTGTTACAAAACAAATTTTTTCAGGTAGGAGACGAAATTTTGGCGGTAAATTTGGTGGATGTCACAAGAATGAGCTTAGATGATGTAGTTATAATTATGTCAATACCCAGAAGACTGGTGCTAGCAACTAGGCAAAGAAAAGGTAGTAAAGGCGGACAAGGATCACCAAATGTTCAACCCCGATCTGAACATAAACCACCTCCAGTTGTTGTTATTAAACGTGATCTGAGAGAAGACGAGAACGATGACACAGAACATAGTCAAAACAGGTAACACAAATAGTATTTACGCATTACAATGTCCCCTTTTAATTAAATTGTTAAGGTCGATTTACATTAGGACTGTCCAACTACTACATTAACAAAGACCACATTCTCTTCCCTTAAAACTAAACGCATTTAATTTACTAACATTTATTATAAACGGAGTCTTGTGCAAAAAAAACACACCGAAACTGAATACCATATTTAAAGCTCACAAATTTTATGTAAAAGATAAGTTAATATTCAGGAAACGCAACAAGAATCTGTCACGTTTATTGACGTCTTTCGGAATGAAAAAACTTTAAATATTACCTAATGGAATACTTCCTGCAAACAAAAAAAAAACGTCGAGATAACAAAGCAGTTAACGTCGACGTTTCTCTTCGAATACAAAAACTTTTAAAACTCAAAACGCGTTAAAAAGTTATAAAGCCAGTACTTTTATTAATCCTCTTATAGTTTTAATAATGTAAAAAATAAGTTACAGTGTTTTTAATGTCCATGTTTTTTTGTTGATTTTAAAGAATTTACAACTTTAAAGCTTCACACAAATGAATTGTCCGCATAACGCGGTTTCGTTTTAATTATGTTTTTTTCTTTTATACTATATTAAAGTTGACAAGGATGGCGGAGTCACAAGGGAAAAATTTAATTCACCTAAGCGAGTATTTAATTATATTTTCTTTGTAGTGGAATATTATACTGTAATAAAATTTCGTACAAGAGTACCTTCTGCGTTTTGTTTATGTTCTTATTAGCATAAAAGTTAAGAAGAAATTTAATTTGCTTTTGTGATTTTAGGGATTCCATTCGCCAAAGACATACTGGTGATGGAAAAGAAACTAGCGAATCACGGTCTCGATTAGGATTAGGCTTATCATCGTTAGATTCACGACATTCAGTTCAAGATACTAGTAATGGGTTAGATCTTTATTACAATTCGAGACCTCCAGATGCAAGTTCTTGGGGTTACCAACCACCGCCACCTGTTATAACGGAACAACCAAAATCGAATATGCAGCATTTCCAGCCCTACGAAAGAAATTATCCGAATACACTCGAGAGTTTAGCAGAAAAAGTTCATTCCTTCGCACTTCCAGGGAGAAGAATGTCGGCTGGAACACAACCCATATCACGGTGAAGAGTTTTAACTACAGTCGAATCACGATAAGTCGAACATGAAAAGAAATCAAAAATAATTCGAGTTCTCAAAAATTTGAATTGTAGAGGTTCGACTGTGTTTTTTTTAACATTTGCTCACAGAATAATATTGTATAGTACTTGGAGGTGATGTCACATTATCATATCTTTATTTCGAGTCAGTTTCACTTAAATAGGCACATATCATATTTTAAAAAAAGAGTTATAGAATTTACTCAATTAATTTATTGTATTATATTTTAGTTTGTCTTCGCAACAAAGTCCACATTATTACGTTCAGCACACAAGTACGGGTTCTCGAAGAATAATGCCGCGTTCTGGTTCTGATCAACATCTTCCTCATACAGAATATGCGGATTACACTAGTATAACTCCAGCTGGAAGACACAGTCTTCTGCGATCAAGCCTAAAGTCTGGTTCGACTCTTAGTAGATATAATCAGAGATACGTTGATCAAGCATCAATTGCTGCTCAATTAGCACAAGCCAAATATGGGACATCGACGCAATATGGAACGACTGCTACATTATCGAGAAGAAATAGAAGCAGCTTAGATTATTCAAGTGATACAGAAGCCACCGTCGGTCCTAGAAGTAGCTATTATTATTATAGGTAAGTAAATACAGAAATATTTATACTTTTATTTAGTTGTCACATTTAAAATATTTAACCACCTGTATTCCCAATTTTTGGGTGGGAGGTTGATAGATGAAGGAATAGGGTAAGGCAGTTTTTCTTTTGTTATTTATGTAATTCATAAACTTAAAAACTTAAAAAGACTTTTGAAATATGATTTTTGAAGGTATTTTTATGTGGGGATACGCTTTATCTTCTACTTCTTTCTAATACGATTTCCCATATAGATAGACAATGCCTGATTTATACCAATCCAGGCTCTTCTGATGTCGATGTCCTGCAGTCTTTCTATCCTTTTGGTGGGGTTCTCTTGTTCTTGTTGCTGTTGGGGCACTGATTCTCGCGTTATTTATTAATCGTCTGCTATCCAGGATCACGGAGTAATCACTCAATTCTTTTAGATGAGAGTCAATTTTGTCACTCAATTTGACTTTTCAAGACCAACTTAGAAGTTTAGTCCTGCACTTTCTAGATTTTTTATAGTTATTTTATAGTTTGCATGTTAATAACAGGTCAAATTCTGGTTTTAGCAGCTAACTTTGGAGTTTTGTCAGTAGATAAGTTAGAAACTTTTATTTATTATTATTATAAAATTATTATAACAAAATCTCGTAGTATGAATTTGCTAACATAAATCAGGATGTCTGTTATTTTTTGAAAATTTTAGTACTTTTGACTTCAAATTGGTATAGGAATTCAAAAATTAAAACAGTAACGTCTGATAAACAAAGCTTTTATCTCTAAAAAAACATTAGAAAATGTTATCTATAATTATCTTTTACTTTTATTATAATAATTAAAAAAAAATTAAAAAAACAAAAATTTAATTATTGCTTCTTTTGTTCATCATGGTAATGGAAGCTTACTTATTCTCAAACTATTACCTATTTTGAATATTCGTAGAGTATTATTATGACAATAACAGCCAGTTGAAAAAAATTAAAAAATACATAATCATTGTGTTTATCTACATTTTTCAATTTCTACCAAATAAACTTAAATTTTATTAAGATAACTACGAATCCCAAATATATAGTTATTTAGAAATTAAAGGATGTAATTATGTTTTAGAAATCAAACCGGAATTCCGCATAGCACAATACCTACTTTAGGAAGAAATAATTCTCTAACTGCAACAGATATTACAACAAAGTTTAATTCTCTGCCTCGAGACGCAAGAGGCTCTACTAGGTAATAAGTTTAAAATTGTTAAACAATGTGCAGTATTAATTAAATATGAATTTTTAGATTAAGCATGAACAAAAGGTTTGGGGATCGAAATGTTTCTCTATTGCAAGATGAATCCGATGGTGCTCTCTCGGCGCCCGAAATGCCTTCGATTCGGAGGGATAGAGGTATGTCTATAAAATTTGATAATTAAATGTATCCATGATTAATCGATTGATCTAGACGCATGGATAGTTGCTAAAAACTTCTATTTAGAAGCTTTCTAGGTACATATCATCAGAAGTTAGCTCTATACTATTGCATTATGCACTTTACGATTTTCTTTTCATTTTATTCATTTTTTCATCGGCTTTTGTTGATTGGTTTTTGAAATGGCTTTTTTATATATAAGTTGCTTTCACTTCTTCACCTGCATTTTCTTTCATACTTATGAAGGGAGGATACCTTCGTCACCTAGTGTATTCACTTCAGATGAATACAGACAGTGGTTAAGTCGAACTCCGTCAACATCCGCGATTTATGAGCAAATAAGAGCATCAAGAGACGTTTTAAATCAACAAAGAGCAGCTCGATTTACGTATAGCGCTGAAAACATACACGCCGCACTGAAAGATGTAAGTGATTTTTAGACTACACAAAAAAACGATAATAATTGTGTTACCGTTAGACCGAGGGTGGGTATTATAGCTCTTACGGAAGACCAGGCGCTACCACGACTTTAGATAGAAATTTTGCAAGATCTCAGCATCCCGTTATACCCGCCAGATCTTTATCGACACAACACATTACCTCATCAACATCAGGTATTTTAAGTGCTTTCGAATTTTCAGTAAATATATTCAAAGATATCACGCACAACATTGTTATAAAACATGCACTGATATTCTTTTGATTACAGTTTTCTGAATCAGTGTGTTGAATCATGCTTTTAAAACCTTTGATTGATGAATTTATTGTAAAGAAGTTATTTTCTTAGCTTTGAGTTCATCGAGATCGCCTTCGATGCGAAGAATGCGACAGCTCTTAGATTTTGACTCAGGTCGTTCGGCTGCGGCGCCGAGTCCTGTGCCAACTCCAAGTGGTACATTACCAAGAGGTCAAAGACAACTCGACATTAACCCTGCGGGTACCATAAATTATTATGGAATGTAGTTCTGTTTTAATGAATTGTAATTTTTAGAATTTCTAAAATACAAAATTGATAAACCTGGCACTGGGAATGTGTCAATGGGTGGCTTTTCATTAGGAAGCACTACTACAGGAACTGTAAATGAAGAGCCCGTAAGTGGTATGCTTTGGGTTCATTTATTAGCTGGTAGAGGTCTTAGAGCTTCCACTGGAACTTCAGCAGCGACGACCCCTGTAACTCCCAGTGGTGCAGCACCAAATATCGGTATAAAATTATCAGTTTCTACTAATAAGTAATTATTATAAAATATATACTTTAGGTTCGAGCAGTCTTAGAGATTTATATTGTGTCTTGGAATGCGACAGGGTACATAAAGCTCGCACGGTGGTAAGTATTTTTTAATCCAGTCTATCTCATATACTTTTAAGTATCGCTATTTTAAACAAACAAAAAAAAATAATAGATTTCTCCTTAATAAATTTTATTACAGGTACGAACTGGTGATTTAGTTTTTGACTGGGATGAAAGTTTCGAATTAGATTTAGTCAATAATCGTGAACTTGACCTTTTGATATATTCTTGGGATCCTCAATATAGACATAAATTATGTTATAAGGGATCAGTACATTTACCATCACTTTTGAAAACAGGACCTTTGCATCAGTTGGCGCTCAAAATAGAACCTCGAGGTAAATTATTTCTTAAAGTATTTTTAAATAAAATATTGTGATTTTTATAGGTACTTTGTATTTGCGACTGAGATACACCGATTCTCATAATTTGTATAAAAGAAAAAGTTTGTCAAGTTTATCATTATCAAGAACAACATATCCGCCTTTATTTGGAGTAGATCTCGAAAGTGTGGTATGTAGAAAAAACTTTATTATTTTTAACAAGTACGAAATCTCAAGTATATTGTTTGTATTTCTAGGTGAATAGGGAAAATAAATCAGGAGTTCCAGGAGGAGTTCCGACAAGCTTACTAAGCGCAGCTTTACACGTGCCATTAATTCTGAAACGATGCGTTGAAGAAATTGAACGGAGAGGTTTAGACATTATAGGTAAATCGTTCAAACAATATCAGTGCATTTAGATAAAAACGATGTTGTTAGGATTATATCGACTTTGTGGATCAGCAACAAAGAAAAGGATACTGCGAGAAGCTTTTGAACGAAATAGTAGATCGGTGGATTTAACTCCAGAAAATGTTCCTGATATAAATGTAATTACGGGGGTTCTAAAAGATTACTTAAGGGAATTGCCCGAGCCTCTTTTTACGAAATGTTTGTATCAAATGATGGTAGACGCATTAGGAGTTTGTTTACCTGACGATCCGGAAGGTAATGCGAAGTTAATGTTTTCGATATTAGATTGTTTGCCAAGAATAAACAGAGTAAGTTTGAACTTTATGGTGATTGAAATTGTATTATCTTTGATTTTGTGTACTTTTAGACTACGCTTATATTTCTTATGGATCATTTAGCATTAGTGGTATCGGCATGCGATCGCAATAAAATGTCAGCTCAAAATTTGGCGACGGCACTTGCTCCACCTTTAATGCTTCAATCGGTCGAAATGTTAACCCCTGGACATAGGCAGCAGGATTTGGATTATGCTCAACCTATTGGCCTTTTAAAATATTTGTTACAGATATGGCCGGTTCCTAAACATCGAGGTAATGTGTTATTTACTATTATTTGTTTAAACTCCATCATTTAGACAAATGGTAGTATTTGTAAGGATCTTAATTTTTATTTGCACATTATTCCATCTGTTATGTACGTTTGTGCACAGTCATTTAGTGTATTTGCTAACCGTAGTTAGTTGTTCTCTATGTATTGGGGTGTTGTTGGTATTGAGAGTGGGGCCTTTCCAGACAGGTCGGCGCGCCAGACCAGTCGAGCAGCGTGGAGACAATCGCAGTGTGTATCCTCCGGGAGTTCAATTTCGAGGGCCGTCTCGGCCCTTAGTGGCTCCGTGTCCTCCTCCTCCTCGCTCAGTAGTCTCGGAACCTCGCGGCCCTGTGCCACCGGTCCCATCACCCCAGATACTAGTAAGTTTAAAGAATTTATATCAGTGCTTTGCGGATGTAAAATTTTCTTGTTTGGCTATATTTTAATGTTACTTTCTTAATAGGGCCAATCATCAGCAAACAAAGGTCCTTACCGTCCGCTCTCCCCTCGAGTAGGTCCATTGCCATCAGCGGCGGTCGCCCTCAAGCCGCGACAAGTGATAGTGTCTTCGCCAGGTTCTCCAAGCAGTAGCAGCGACTCTCAGTCGGGTTCCGACTCCGTTAAGCATTGCATTCCAAGCCGAGTGAGTTCTCCAGCGATGAGAGCTTCCCCGTCACAAGCAATGCGAAAATCTCCATCTGTAGCAAGTTCACCGGGTATTCGGAATTCGCCTTCTATTACCACAAGCCTTCGTAATTCCCCGTCGTCTGCTACCATTTGTTCTCCAATTCCTAAGCATTCTCCATCAGTGAGTAGCTTAAGCCGTGCTTCTCCATCGCTTATGTTGATCTCAACGACCCGATCCAGTTCCCCTGCCATGCAAGCAAGCTCAGCTGGCTTGAACGTCACTCTTAATACTACAACACCTTCATTTTCAACATTATCAAATCTTCAGTCTACTATTTCCAACATAAATACGACTGCCAATAATATATTTAACCTCAATTACACCCAGCCTCCAACATATGCAAGTACAAATCCATTCTTAACTGGGGCTTACTTAAATTATACACCTGGAGAAACCAGTAGTTACACCGACAAATACAATACGATAGGATCTTCGAAAGAACTTACAAAACCATTCTGTTTTACCGATTCTCATTATCAAGACAGTGTGAAATACACAACTCTAAGTACAAAAATTAATCACGATTCAGCTGAACCTATGTATACTTCAACCGACACAAAATTCAATACAATTGGTAGTAAATACCAAGATAAATCAGGGTATTTGGGAACAAGCTACAGTGAATTAAAATATAGTCCAGGTAGTAGAGATGGTAAAACGCCAGTAAGTAGCTATGATACAAGTCCAAATGTAACACAGAGTAGCTCGATGTTGTTAAGTGTTGAAGATACCCCAACGCCCACCAGCAGCATAGAAACGGAAGACAGTAATACAAGGGAGGTCGGAGAAAAAGATGTTGAAGGAGATGGAGAACAAAGTGATTAGACTTGGGTTCCGAAGGATATAATTAAAAGGTAAAACGTGGCAGCACGTAAAAGACAAAATAGGGTAATTTTCCATTCGTATCATTCGCTATTCGATGTAAATTGTATCATATGAAAACAATATTTACCACAATACTTATAGCAAAAAAAAACGAAAAATGTTACGAATAAAGTGGTAAAGCTATAATTACCTGTCTGCTTTTTAGAATCAAATTTAATAGCTAGGATCATTGTTAACTATTAAATAAATTATATTAATTATACGACTTTAGTTGATATATATATAAATATTTATAATAAACCTAGAAACAGTATCTACGTAGGGAATAGAAAAATAATTGTTGCACGTGTTGCACAAAATTCTTTGAATCGTGAATATCTTCCGTTTTGAAAGTTATATATCTACGAAAATTATATATATATATATATATATACATATATATATAAATCGGTGTACTTGAGTTATTTTTAGTATTATTAATCTACAACGTGAAATAATAAATAAATTGCACAAATAAATACTTGATAACACTGCCATTGAATCTTAATATTAGGCAGATTTCATCTACTTATAGCTAGATCGACTTTAGCAACGGACTTGTGATTTTCATTTGTAAAATAACTTATTACTAGTTAAAAGATAAATCGTACCGTAGACATTAAATAGATTCTTAAATTAATATAACATCTTTGAATGCGGTAAAAAAAATTAATTCAATCAATTTTTTAATTCCAACTTTAGTTAGCGTTTTATATGTATGTATATGTGTGAAACTTAAATAAGTAGAAACTTTTAAAGAATAATGTTTCAATTAAAAAAACTGCTTTATTTAGTTTTAAACGTGATTTAATAGAGTTTTAAACAATATGAAGAGTTGGCATTATAAAATTGATTGCGTACCAGCTTTAATTTATTTTGTAAAAGATATCGGTGGGTGAGCATAAGAAAGTTGTCTCCAACGGGAACCAATTATATCATGAGCGTTTCCATCGGGGACCATTTGCCTGTAGTTATCCAACGATAACCTTTCCCATCGTAGGTGCGTACCTAAGATATTGTAAATATTCATGAAAGGTTTTATAGTTGAATTTTATGTAATTTTCTGTAGATTTCGTAAAAGATTGTTTATCGTAATTGTTGTTCAGGCACATGTAATTTATATATGTACAGTTAATTCTAACGTATAAGTATTTTGTTACGTTTTATTGCCATACAATCGTTTATAAAAATTGTTGCTAAATGTGTTTGCGTTACTTTTGTACGTATAATTTAATGCAGGGGAAACGAGCGCGAACAACATCTAATTAACCCTGTATATAAGATTAACTATAAATAATTGTACCTATAATAAATGCTTGTATAGCAATAAGGGAGCTGAATAAGCGAAGCACAATTTTGTTGCATTTTGATACTTTCTTATTTCGGTGCTAGCTGCTATTGTAAACTAAATAGGTTTTGGTGTTAGCACTTGCATACATATTCTTATATATAGGAGTACGCAGTACTTATCAAAAATAACTGTATTACTCTGCCTAAATAGCCTATCATTAAAATACGTGTGGCTAATTTGTGTTAGAAGTGTGCGGTGAAGAGAATACTCTAGTCAATTTTCAGTTTGGTCAATTTTAGACGAAGTAGTTAAATTTATTAGAATGTTATATTTAATATTGCACTGGCTATAAATACATTCAGTCTATCTGATAAAATGATACCAATAACTTTTGTGATAAATGTTTTGAAAATGCCACTGAAAGTAATCATAAATCTTTTAAATAAGATCAGAGCTGGCCACAAAAAGAATGTGTCGGTTACAATTGTCCTGATCCCCAAAGAAAAAAAAAAAGAAATGGATAAGTTAAACTATGAAAGATAAAAATATTAATTAAATATTTTAGAGTCCTAAAATTGTTTGCAACCGGGACTTCTTTTGGAAAAGGTCAGCTTTGACTAAAAACCTTATTTTATATAAAATCTAAAATGTGGGATATTATGATTAATATGTATACTTCTCGTCAAAGAGACCGATTATTTGGATTTATATGATAAAAAATTTTTGATTTACAACTTTATTTTGGCATGTTAAAATCTTTTAAGCCGAAAGACACATTCAATGAGTTGTTCATATATGTCAAACGAACGAAATTTAAAATTGCTATATTAGTTTCATAAAAAAGACTAGGAACACAATGTATTAAATTTTAATAAAGACCATATTTAACATTTAAATTTAATATAATCATATCAACTTTTAATTTTATAAAATGAAATTATGACTTAAAAATAGATGTTTACCCACATTTTAGCTTTGTTATCACCTACAAAAATACATTAAAATAGTTTTAAGATAGCTTATAGGCGTATTTATCAAGTATCAAAAATAACATATGAAAATGCTTAGTGCATTATAAGAATTACCTAAGTAATAACCAATAGCTTATTTTTGAACATATAAAATATAAATCAGAATCAGCCACAAAGAAAAAAATTTAAATTCTAAATTGCAATAGATAATTGTTTTACTAGCTCTTGTCCGCAATAAGTGAGATGTTAAACCTATTTAAAAATTCAAAATAAATTATCTATTATAGGTTTATTGCTCATCACGCACATATGCGTAATGAGTTGTTTTAATTTATAGCAAAATAAATAACGACAGTGAACGTGTTAAAAAGTAATAATTATGAATTGGCATATTTATCAATAATTCAAAGTTTATTTGAATGTCTTTGGTAGTATTAATAACATCCGTGATGCAATTAATACCAAGTGTAAGGTACGGTTCTCAACGAAAAAATTCTTCAGATATGTTTCAGTTTGGACATTTTTCCGCTAACCCTTACTCTTTAAATAATAAATATCATTCAAGCTGGATTCCTATAAAAATTAAGTGAAAATGTTGATTTTTGACAAACGATGATTTAATTACAACAAAAACTTGTTAGAAATTTCGCAGGTGATTATATTTGTAATGTAGTATGAAATGTATTTCAATAGTTAAAAATAATAGCATTACATTTCAATAAAAATTCAGATAGCTTACCTATTACGAACCAGAGGTAGTATAAATTAAAAAAACTTGTTTATTCAGTAAGAACTTTCAGTATTTTGAGCTACAATTTTTTAAATCGAATATAGGTAATATATATAATTTCTTTGAGAAAAGTATTAATATAATTAAAAAATTAGCAAAGAGCGTTTTGAAAATAATTTATTTAGTTTGCGAAGCAATAAAAGTGTTTAGAAAAAATAAAAATCAAACATTAAATATTATCAAATTAAAATTTTATCAGAATTATAATATCATGAATTTGTAGTACTAGAAGGGAAAATGGGGGTTTCTATGTTAAATAACGATGGCCCAAATATATATTCTGCATGTCAGGTGTTGCACTTAGAGCTTTGTGGTATACTGATGGTAACGATTTTATATTCCCTTGTTGTTCTTGTAATTTTGACATAATTTCATTGTATCAGATAAGACTGTGGAATGATTAAATGTTATAGATAAGCGTAAGTACGAATGAATGTGTGCACATATCATTAATACACTTTATACTTTCCTATACGAATAGATCGAACAGTGTGTGTACAATAATCTCATGCCTCGACCATGCCTTCTACTGAATGTTAATAAAATTGAATTTTATATAAGTGTGTAAAAATTTTCATCGGCTAGCTTTTTGATAAAAATATAAATTATACAAAATTCATCATTGAAACTTAATAATCCTAAGGAAATTTATTAAAATTCTTTTGATATCAACATTCAGTAAAGGATTTCCTGCATCATAGACTTTATTAAATTGTTATGTATACAGATGGTTACAGATATATTCTACCTGAAATTTCTTTATGTTATTCCCGCTCATCTTAGCTTTAAAGTAATGCTAGTTTTCTATTAAGTTTCAATTTAAGCGTTACACCTTTTTCGTCAACGAACTTTATTTTTGTCGAAGTAGCAATAAAAAACATTTTTTAAAAACGTACAATTAGGTAGAATATTTCTGAGTATTTAGATGATAAAATAACTATAAATTATCAGTATTTACGATAGCTTTTCAAATGGCTAGACCCTCCTAAGATGTACTTACGATATAACGAAATAAAACATTTGGTTGATCAATACATACGTTTTTTAATTATAAAACGATGAGTTTTAATATATATTTCAACATCATTTAATTGGGTTTTATACAGCAGCACGTTATTCAATGATTAAATATTGCAAATGTTACAAAATGACACTTTACGTAATTCGTCCTTATTTATGTTTCAGGTATGAAGGAAATAAATATCGAATGGCTATTATATTTGGTTTTATAAATATACATGTATTATGTATTTCATATATTCCAATATTAGCTTCCTAAAAGTGAAAGCAACTTGGTAATTTCCCCAGAACCACTTGGTGGAACAGAGATACCTATCATCACAGCAAAAATAAAAAAAATCCACAAATCTCTCCGCGGTACGTACCTTTACTGTTTAACTGTAATAAATTATTATAAGTCGCCTAAAACAAATATGTTATTATTCAAACTAACAATTTTATGCCTTATTATAAATTGTTACGCACAGCTTAATAAAGCTAAACGCATTAGACGATTACAGACGCTACAAAGTGCGAACGTGAGAAATAGATTAATACCTCATCCTCGAAGGCCGGAACAAGTTTGCTATGGTAATTTTTATAATATTTATTTTAATTAATTTTTTTAAAGCATTATTATAGATGTAGTAGGATGTTTTGATGTTTCTAACAAGAGGTCTCCTTTGAAAAAAGTTCCCGAAAATCCTAATGTAATTGCTTCGCGTTTTCTGCTCTTCAAAAGGAACATTAAATTTTCTCATCCCGAACAATTGTATTATGAAGACGAAGGATTATCTATTAGAGACTCAAATTTTAACACTTTACAGTCCGTTAAAGTTATTATTCACGGATATATGTGCGCCTGGGACGAGCAAATTGCGTTAGAAACCGTAAATGCCTATTTAAAAATTGTAAGGAACAATGTTTTTTGTTTTTATTTATCAAACTGATAAATACTTATATGACTTTATATCGGTCAGTTTTAATTATATTTATTTCAGGACAATTATAATGTTGTAGTATTAGATTGGGAGAGATCTGCTAAAAATCCTCAATATGCAGTAGCTGTTGCAAATACAGAAGTTATAGGTAGACAATTGGGTATTCTTTTACTTCACATGATTGAACAAGGCGTAAAACCAAAAAATATACATGTGTTAGGGTTCTCTTTAGGTGCTCATATTGCTGGATGTGCATCTGAGTTACTCAAAAGTAAAGGTCATTTATTAGGAAGAATTACAGGTAAAACAAAACTCAAAAATGTTGTCTAATTAATCACAATCTTTATTTAGCTTTAGATGCTGCGAGCCCTTTATTTAAACATAGTAATTTCCGAGACAAATCTAGAAAATTAGATCGCGAAGACGCAACTTTGGTCGATGCTATACATACAGACGCCAGTCCCGTAACTAAAAATTAACACTTAACAACAAATGTGAAAGTTATAAATTTTCTTTTAGTTTTTCACTGAAGGATTTGGTTTGTTAGAACCAATTGGTCACGTCGATTTCTTTCCAAATGGCGGTTTCGAGCAACCGGGTTGTGTTGATCATCAAGCATCAGTACTTGTGTCACATTTTGGTAACTAATTGAAAAAAATAATACATTTATTTACGTTTAATTGAATTTTAGGTACGTTAACTAAAGAAGCCGCTTGTAGTCACATACGATCATGGTTTCTCTTTTTGGACACACTAAAAACGAAGGCTTTAGGAACAAATAATTGCGAGTTTGTTGCATTTAGATGTAAAGGTGGTCTTACGGCTTTCCAAAACGGACAATGCTTTCCTCAAATAAATACCGCTTTAAATACGTCATTAGCTTTGGATCCTAGTTATCGTAATGATTTGGGTAAACTCGGAGAAGATGTACGTGGACAAGGTGTTATGTACTTAGTAACTCGGGCACAAAGCCCTTACTGCGGTATGTCGGAGATATATTATTTGAAAAGAATTATGTTTAATTATACATTTAGGAGCTCAACTACAAACTGCGCTATTATTATCGGAAAAAACGCAATCAGCAAGTGGAATTATACATATGCAATTAAAATATGGAAGTAATATAGCCGCTTTTGAAATTCCTTGTCAGTACGTTATTTTAATTCTTAAACCTATAAAGCAGCATTGATTTATTCTTATTTTTTAAGTTTCGAAGAACTGATAACAAAAACAGAGATGAATGCATATTCTACATTACAAAACGATGCATCTTACAAAGATTTACAAGATATTTCAGCACAATTAATGTTTACAAAAGTTGAAAATGAAGATCAAAATAAAACGGCTTTGCTTTCTTCCATGTTTCTGGACAAAATATCTGTGAGAGATATGTATGGTCATAGGTGCTGATTTAATTAATTGATTGAATCTAAAATAAGATTATTATTTTTATTTCTAGCTGGCATTATTGTTCAACTGATACATTACTACAACATCTTGGACCAATTACAGTAAAATTAACAAAAACTAAATGTTGATTTTAATAAGAGATCTATTTTCATATACTTATCTAATATTTTTAAGTGTAGAGTTTTTAAGACTTTCGATATAAATTATCTGCGTCAAATACAAGCCGTTAAGAGATATTCAGTTTTATTTTGTGAACTCAAGCTGTCTTTTATAGCAAAACCTGAATTTTATTTAGCGTAATTATGCATGCTTTTAATATTTTAGAAAAACTAGGGAAAGGCACTTTTGGGTACGTACGATAATTAATTCCAATAATAATGATTACTTATAGTACTATTAATTACAGAACTGTTTATCTATGCGAACGGAAACATAATAAACTTAAAGTTGTTGTAAAAGAAGTTAGCATAGATTTAAATAATCCACAAATCGAAAGTGCCAAAAATGAAGTTTCCGTTTTAAAATCTCTTAAACATTCAAACATAGTGCAATATTACGATAGTTTCGTTTCTTCGGGCGTCTTTTACATCGTTATGGAATACGCAAACAAAGGTAGCTTGTATGATTTTATTAAAAAGCAAAAAGAAAATCTTATACCGCAACAAGTAAGTCAATCTTATTGTAATGCAAAGATAATTACTAAAGTAAATTTCTAGACGGTTTTAAATTTGTTCTGCCAGATTCTAAAAGGCTTGCATCATATACATTCAAAAAATATTATTCATCGTGACTTAAAATCCGAAAACATTTTTCTGACTGGTTTAAATGCTGATGTTATTAAAATTGGTGATTTTGGAATATCGAAAATGCTATTAAAGTAAGTGCTAAGTTATTATTAATGAATAGTTTTATCAGAAATCATAATGTTATATTTTTAGAGATGGTAAAGCAAACACATGTATTGGTACAGCAAATTATTTAGCACCAGAAATTTGTCAAGGTAGATCTTATGATACTAAATCAGATATCTGGTCACTTGGCTGCATTTTGTTTGAACTTTGTGCTTTAGAACGGATGTTTGAAGGTCCAGTAAGTATACTTTATCTTTTTAGACTTAAATTTACTACTTTTGATTTAGATCAAATTATATTATTGTATTATATTACATTATACATCAAATTATTATATTACCTACTATAATTAATATAATTTTTCACTAAATGATTTTAAGGATAAAAACTTAAAACAAAAACTTTTTCTGACATAGATCTTTATTAAAAATTACAATATATAATTCAAATGTGCCTTATAGGTTGCTAATGTTGTATATTCTATATCAACTGGAAGAAAAAAATTAATCAATACATATCATTATGAAACTGCTGTTCAATATTTGGTAGAAACCATGTTACAACTTGATCCAGTAAATCGGCCAGATACAACGAGCTTATTGCATTTTCCTATTGTCTTACCCACATACTATGTTCTTGGTACTAATTTAGGCTGCACGGCTAGTAATTAAATTAAAATGTTATGCTATTATTTTATCTGTAAAGATTTGTTAGTAAAAGTTTCGTTTTTGCATTTCTATACAAGGATTAACCATTAATCGCTTCACAACCATATGCCTAAATCATGTTTATTATATATTACAAAAAAACCGCAGTAACATAATAATTCCTTATCAACTTAATATTGATTACATACTTTGAAGATGAATTATAAAACTAAAAAGTTCAAACACGTATTTCAAATTAAATGATACTTATATTCATAAGAATACCTTATTTTATGATCCTGAAGCAATTTGCATGCTTTCAACTCCATTTTGAACTATAAATTTCCAAATAATTAGTCAATTAAAATACAAAAACCATTAAATTACCTGTGTATGTTCCATTTTGAATGTCTTGACCAGGAATTTGCCCTGATTGAAGTAGTTGTTGTAGTCTCTCCATTTCTTCCAGGGAAGTAGCTTTTGTAATGGCTTCTCTAATTTTTCTAATTTCTTGATCAGAAAGTCCTAAAATAAAACATTAGAATTGTTATAAAATTAATAATTTCTATAACCAATAACATACTTTTTGGTGCATTTAATAAAGCTCCACCAGGAACAAATGTTTTAGCTCTTTTTGAAATTTCAGTTTGAAGTTCTTTGCCTTTTTTACTTTTGAAAAGAGCTTTAGCTTCATCCCTTTCTTTCATTTTTATTTTACGAAAATCTAATAGCTTTAATTGTGGAAATTTGAATATTAAATATAATCTGTAATGTGGCTTTGCAGTTACTGGATTATGTAGTAAACTAATGGTAGAAAGTTTTTCAAGAGTTATCAAAGGATCAAGATCTGCTAGTTCTTCTACATGATTTCCTGTAAGAATTAAACTTTCTAAATTCGGAATATGATCTTCCAAATGTAGTCCAATTCGTCTAGAACATCAAGATTAACATTGAATGTAATTTGTGAGCATTGAAAGGATACACTTACACTATACGATTATTATTCATCAATAAACATTTCAAACGTTTCAAGTAAGGAAAACCATCTAATTTTCTGATATCATTCTCAGAAAAATCTATGGTATCGAATTGATCACCGGTTGCTCCTAAATTTTCGATTTCAGGAATTTTATAACCTAAAAAATTAAGGTTTGGCACTATTTCATTAAATAAAGTAAATGAGCATACCTCTTAGGTCTAATTCTCGATCTTTCACAGGATTAATGTACTGCATTGAATTTTGAATTAATTCCGCTGTTAGTTTAACCATTTTATTACAATACAAACGTGTTCGTCAGAAAATAATACAATCGTTCAAGCCACAGAACACATATATAGAGAAGTGCAATCTCCATATAAATCGTTGGAAACACGGCCCTCTGGCCGCCAAATGGAAGAACTAAAATTAATATCGGCGAATTTAAAAAAAAACCGTTAGGCATGGGCATTCCTTTTGCCGCTTCACGGATAGTTTTATTCAATAATCATGAATATTAAATAAATTAAACGCAATTAGTTTTTTTTTCTCATTTATTACTATATTATATCAAGTACTTGCTATTCATATTATTTTAGCAAAAAAGCTTAATTTTTTACTACAATACTAAGTTTAATAGTTTAACTATTCTACGATTTTTACAAATTTCAAGTTCTGAAAAATAATGAATTCATAAAATTGCCATTATACAACTCTTATTTAGAAAATAATGGTGTAAATGTAATCCCTAAATTCCTTTACACAAAAATTCCACGATGATGTACTAATAAGTTTTTTAATCATAAATAATGTGAAAAATAAGTTTTTTAAGTTGTTATACTATTGAACTGCGCTATAAATATATAACAAGTACAATAATTAAACTAAAAATCATATTTTACAATAAAAAATAATCAAACATTCAAATGTAGAACAAATATACCTAACAAGTACAAAAATTAAATGCAAAATATTTTACAATAAAAACAAATCAAACATTCACATTGGCAACAAATATGTTTACATATAATAGGTACAAAAATTACATCAAATAGCACATTCTAAAGTTCAAGAACCTATGGTGTCTTAAGTTTATTTCACTGAACATGGAATATATCCTTGTATGATTATGTAGCATTTTCATTTCGGCCATATGGTGCAATAATAAATATCCTGTGGCCTCTTACAGATAGTTTTATTAACTGATGTTTTTTTTCAGAAATCCCTCGTTTAAACACTATTACACAAACACTCAGAGAGAACACTGTTCTTACACACAATGTCGAAAGAACACAAAGCCATAGATTAAACCATAGATTAAACAGAGTAAGATGTTCAGATCAACGTTAAAAAAAGGGAAACAAAATTCGATTACCACGCCGCAATTGGCAGTGCAAAAGAACTACATATAATCAGCGGCAGATTCAAATTTATTATTTGATATTCTCATTGAAAAACATATACATAAAAGATGTAAAATAAAACAAACTTATTATTTTTAACATACAAGGATATTTTATAAACCATTTATTATGCTTTTTTGTCATCATTAAGCCTAAAAGAAAAGTTTGAATCCAAAATCGAAATGTAAATAATTGTGTACTAGAATTTACCAAGATTTTGAAATAAAACTAACCTTATGGTAGTAATTAATAACAATATACATAAAAATGGCTTACAAAATAACCCTATTAATTCTATATTATTAGAAAAATTTAATATGTATTACAACTAGAACTTACAATTTAATTCACAACAATGAAATAAATAGGTTAAAGATTAAAAATTATGAATTTTTTAGACATAAAAAATAAATTAAATTATAACAATGAGTAAATATATGAAAAAAAATTCAACTTTGTGAATCATTAAAAATTATTTACCTAAATTAAATGACAAAATAAATACTTAAATAATTAAGAACATTCTAAATAAAATAACTAAATAATGAGAAATGTATATAATATATGAATATACTAAAAATCATCCTCTTTCTGGCAAACTAGCAAAAGTTTCCTCGATCTAAACATTTAAAACTAACTCTAATTTCTCCTATAAGATTGATTTTCGTATTTTAATGGTTGCTTGTACCTATTATGTGCCTTTATATTAAGGGACAGTCTATCAAATTTCACCCACTAATCCTTTTAAATCACTTAACACTTAAACACCACCGTTATTACTGTTAACCTCAAACAATAATAAACACAAATTTTAAATTTGCACGCCCTTGGCAGTGCAAAGAACTACATAAATAAAGTTTTTGTTTGTTTGGTGTTGAACTTTACTGAGTAATTCAGCTGCACTGCCGGTCGCGTCGCGTCGTTTGCTGTTTCCAGTTTCCCTATCCAATTAGAACATCTTAACTTCATTTATCTATGCACAAAGCTAACGAATGTAATTTTAGGTTAACAAAATGCTATGTTCAGAGCATTGTAAGATGCAATATTCAGAGCATTGTAAGATTCAAATTTCCCCTTACCCCTCAGTCCAAGCTTCTAAAATGGGAAACAATTTGTGCGTTGCTCAGTTCTGAATGCTAGTTGCCCTCCCCTGCGATTAAGAATCCACCATTTTATTTCATTGCCTTGGTGTATAAACTTATATTGTTGTATAGAAGCCTATATGTAAGGGGTAAAAATTATATTTTTTTAGATATAACAATAAGCAGAGATAAAATTCTATTCTAGATTTAATTGATATTAAACTGAATTTTTATTATATTTTGTAGCTTATATTACATAGGTATTTAATGTTGCTTTCCACAGAATCAGACTTGCCAGATTGGGCGATTTTCTTCATGGATACGTTACTTTAATTAAACGTGGGCGACAATTCACAAATTAAGCTCTTTGGGCTCTTTTCATTCTTTAACATTGGCAATCATCTCTAATCATTTCATTGCAACGATAACTACGAATAATCGCAATGATTCTGAAATTATCTTATAGAATTCTATTAAAATACATTTTAAATTACGCGGTAAATCAAGTGTATTTATTGAATTTTTTCAAACTTACGATTAGGCGACTTTTCAGAATATCTTGCGACTTTCGATCACAGATGGGGCGACTTAAAGAAAAATTTTTCTGGCAACCCTGCACATAATTCTAACTGCTAGTAAATTAACAGAAATAATAACGCTGATGTATTCGCTCTTAATGCTCTTTTCAAAATGAATGTATATTCTACATAAACAAGTGCCCTTTCCGTAATGAATATACATAATATACTAATTAACTACATTGCTTAATTTTTGTAACATTTGTTATATACAGGAATACCCCCGATTATCGCGTATTCGATTATTGCGGTTTTATCATGCAGTCCAGCTGCATTTACGCGAAAAATTATAGTAACATTGGCGCTTCCGCTCAAAAGTAAGTCTCATATCCTTTTATTAGCAAATTTGTATCTGCTCAACTAAATGTTATACTGGGCTCTCACTAGCACCAAAATGAGGAAGCACCAAATAAATTTTGTGTTAAAAAAATTATTTAAATTTTTAGAATTTCTGAACTGTTAAAAGATAACATCATTAATAGCGATCCTAATTTCGAGCTATCAATAAAAGTGGGATGGAAAATCGAAAATGCCATCTATTGCTACCGTGTTTTACACAAAGAAGAAACAATGATAAAGTATCAACAGACAACACTACACAAATATTTAAAAAAAAAATTATTTTAATTACTTAGATATGTTGTGTGCTTTGAATATTAAATTAAATATTTAAAAAGCTACTTTCTTTAAATTAATTTTTTACATGGCACGTATGAATTTTAAAAAAATTTTTGGCAGCAATAGCTTATTTTATATGCTTTAGTTATCCTGATTGGTGCGTATTTGATTATCGCGGTACTTTTTGTGGTAACAATTCTTTAATAAAACAAAATAATACATACCTTATACTTTCAAAATCAACTTTCTAGGTTAAACGCAAATTACAGCTGTATTTCACTGCCTTACAATATCCGAGCCATAAAATCAATAAAACTTTCGTTAACGCGCATAAATTCAAAATTGTTCCATCCAGGGTTACAAGTACCGAAATATAAAATACATACAACGATTTAAAACAACTAAATTAAAAATGCAGGTAAGAATACTTTCGTAAAATTGACAAATGCCGTTTTCTCGTGGAATATGCTTTTCATATCAAAAGTTAAAAATCTCCAAAAAATGCATTTAGTAAAAATGTCACAAAATGTTCTTTTCAAAATTACAGATTCAACTGATATTAAATCAAAATATAAACAACATTTATAGAAAATACAATTTTTTTACGTACATAAGAATTATAGTATATTACTTCCATGTATTAACATAAGTTCAATTTTATACACAAGAGATTCACATACCTGTATCAATATATTTGCATACTTATATAAAACTAGGGACCCGCACCGGCTTCGCATTGAACTCTAAATTTTTTGAAAATCCAATATAGCCTATGTTACTCACGAAGAATGTAGCTTTCTAATGGTAAAAAAATTTTTAAAATCGGCCCAGTAGTTTCTGAGCCCATTCATTACAAACAAATTTAGAAATCTTTCCTCTTTATAATATTAGTATAGTTTAAAAATATACACCGTGTCCTAGAACTAATAGACGCTGTTGATACATCGCACAGAAAATAAAATGCTGAGACGAAAAGTCTTTTGTCATTTTTTGATCAGACTCATAGATAATTAGTTATTAATAAAAATGGGTGGCCAATCAGGTGCGCGTTATAGCAGCAAGAAGAAAGAGGGGGAAAATGAGAGGTAACTGCAAGAGTGAGATGAAGGCGGGACAGCAGCTTTAACAACGGGACGAAAAGTCCAAGCATTAACTCTTATGTGCTCGACTCTCCAGAAATTCCAGAAATTAATTTAAGTGAAGAGGCACCTGAGTGTTGAGTCTCCGAAATAGTGACTGTGTTTACACCCGTAGACTGCCGTGCGTGCGAGCCTGCTGCTTTCCCGCTTTCATCTCACTCTTGCAGTCACCTCTCACTTTTCCCCTCTTTCTTCTTGCTGCTATAACGCGCACCTGATTGGCCACCCATTTTTATTAATAACTAATTATCTATGGGTCTGATCAAAAAATGACAAAGGACTTTTTGTCTCATAATTTTATTTTCTGTGAGATGTATCAATGGCGTCTATTAGTACTGGGACACGGTGTATAGTGCATTTGGATAACTTTGAACATTTGTTGGAATTTTTTAAATATTACAAATTGAATTATATTTAATAACGTATATTAAAAATTCAACAAAACTGCTCTAAAGTGCACGAAAGTCACTTTCAAAGTTATAGTTTTTGCGTAAGTTTGAATTAGATTTTTTTTTGATGAGAAAACATATATTCTTTGAGGCATTTACGGTTTGAGAAAGATTATACGACGTATTTTTATTTTTTTATATTTAAATCTAGCAAAATCACAGTTAACTTGTTATTATTAGTCTTTCGTCGTAATAAAATAATTAAAAGCGCTAAAGTACAAAAGAAGTTAAATAAAACTTTGCTTTTATAAAACTGACTTATCTCGTATTTATCAAAGCCAAACAATTGTTAACTTACATTTGTTTTAAAATATGATATACAGGGTAAGCGAAATTAAACTTCCGCTACTCGAAGGGCTCTGGAAGGCGTACTACTGGTTCGTAAAGAAAATTTTTGGGACAACAGATACTTCGGAAAATGCGCTCGAGATTTCCGTAATAAAAATTTTTAGTTTAAAAAATCGCCACTAGATGGCGCAACGAGTTATCCTATGAAGAAAAGACAACCTGAGATCCCGAAACACTGAAGGATCAGTGGTTTTACATAAAAAGAACGAAATAAGGACAATACACAATTATAATATTGCACTTGCAATTTGTTACAAAAAAAACAACTTTAAAAGGAAGCGTGGCGCAAGTGGTTTAGTGTTTGGGCTGCTGCGCTAGCGAGGTGGGTTCAAAGTAGTTCGAATCTCCGCGCCGACCATCGAAAATTTCACGCTTTTTTCTCTTCGCAAGGCTGAGCACCTGGCAAGAGTAAAACTGCTCGAAAATTTCCCTAGAAATTGATGTGGTTCGGAATCCACGTAAAACTGTCGGTCCCTTGAATCTTTGAAACACTACAACATTCACAACAATGTTTCAAGCGGGAAAATCGCCTAAACCTGATATAGGTATAAAAAGGCGCAAGAGGAAGAAAACAACTTTGTAAATAACATTACTAAGCATATAAATCAATGCTTTAAAACATGTTCAACATGTGAACCTTTCTGCTCTACAACGCACTCCATTCTGATTATCGCGCTTTCCACCACTGAATGGAGAAAGTCACATGGATGTTCTGAATATGCCGGCGAATACTGTTCTTCAAATCGGACACAGTTGTCAAACGTTCCCGATAAACATTGTCTTTCATTTGCATATATTGCTGAAATGTGCGCCATCTAGTGGGGATTTATTAAATTAAAAAATTTTATTTCGGAAATCTTGAGCGCATCCTCCTAAGTATCTGTAGTCCAAATATTTTTCTGTTCAGATTAGTACAACTGCCTCCAGTGCCCTTTGAGTAGCGGAAGTTTAATTTCGCTAATCCTGTATATACAATAATAGAAATATGCATTATACAATTTGAATTGACGTTTTTTATAAAAAATAATATCTAAACAATGAAATTAATTAGCAATGAAGCAGATACCAAATGACTTCGCTCTCTTTTAAGGGCATAGAAGACAATGCTATGTTGCCACTTACTGGAAAATTAAAGTGCATTTTTCTGGAAATTCCGTGAATTTCGAACATATTACATATAAACTTCTTTTGTTTAGATTGGTGTTAGGTATCACCCGGTTACATTTCAGTACTAATTCATAGTATATACCAGGGGTGGCCAACCTGCGGCTCGCGAGCCACATGCGGCTCTTTGAAGGATTATTTGTGGTTCTCGAAATTTTAAAGAATTATCAAGAGAAGTATAATAAATGTGTTTAATTTTTAATATTTAAATTTAATACAATATTTTGTACTTATATTTATGTTTTCAATAAATATAATTTCTGTAAACAATTTTTTTTTAATACCTTTCTTGCATACCTTTTAAATACGTATTTAACTGCGACTCGCAAAAAATTTCAAATTTTGAAAAATGGTTTAGACTATCAAGGAGCTTGGCCACCCCTGGTATATACTGTAGATGAAAAACCCGCATGCGGTTTTCATTGACCTTCCGCGTGACTACCTCTGATCTATGCACTTGCGAACTCCTAGTAAGATTTAAAATTGTTAAATATAAAATTTTGTAAAAAAAAAAGAACAATCACTTCAAAGTCCATTTACCATATGTAGATAATGCAAGGCCTATAAACAATAATAATTCATAAGCACTGGCATCCTTTTTAATTGTCGCATGAGGCAAAACTTAAAACGTCCAATCTATAGAATTTCATTATTAAAAGCGAACATAGTGTTAAAAATGTGGATTATTGTATTTTATATCCTTGCACCATTAGTTCGAATAAAGTTTTATGTTTCGCAAAAAAAGTCAACCAATAAAATTTATCGAGAAAATCAACGAATTAACTTAGGCTGTGAAGTATACAGATTTAAGAGCACGATTTTTTTTTAAATAGTTTCCTAATGTTTAAAGTTTGAAGAAGTTCAGTGACTCCAGCTGTTTTTTTAATCCACCTGGTTCCCACGTAGGTGTAGAAGCAGGTAAAAGTAAAAGGGTTAATTCCTATAAAAAATTAAGGGTTAAAACGAAAGGTGCATTTTTTGCTAGTGTCACAAATAATAGCTTCCTCTAATTTTTTTCTATTTTAGTTAGCAAAGGGTCGTTTGAAATATTTTATAATAGCATACTTTTTTATCTTTACGATGGTGGTGGTTTTTTTATTATTATTACCACAACCCTTCCACACATAAGCACTAAGCAAAAATTAATTTAAAAAATTAAATTGAAACTATTTTTTTTGTTAGAAACTCTAAAGACATATAGCAGCTTTATTGTGCTTCTTAAAAGCCTTCAGGTACCTAAGCGAAATTGCTTTACAAGCACCTCCTTCGCTCTATTTCTGATTTATTTATTTTTTAGCAATAAATGGAGTCGACAATAATTTTTTGCAAAGATGTCAGTATTTATGGCGTTCCTCTTTTATTCAATTTTATTGGTTTATTACTTTTGGTAGAGCTTTGCTTTTGTAAAAAAAAATCAAAAAGCATTTTTTAACAAAATGTTTACACTTATTAGGAAAGTCAGGTAGACCTTTATAAGAACCGAAATTTTTTGTCTAACCTAAAAACATAAACTACCTTAATAAAAAAAACCCTCAGTCAAAAAAATTATTTCTGGGTTGCACTATGAAAATAAATTGAAGATATGTATCCATAAATTACAAGTAGCCAAAAATGGAAGCAGCGTTATCGTCTTAAAAACTTAAACCACAAAGGATTGCTATTGCATATGGGTGTCATATTTATTTTTGATGCGCGAACAATCTATGTATGTCACTCGTGAAAACCAAAGGATGTAATGATAAACAGGCTTTTCCGTTTTTAAAATTTTTTTACACAAAGAAAAAAATGAAAATGAACTTTTACATAAAGTTTGAATGTTACATCCTTAAATTAATGCGAAACACGTCCTTAGCAAATCATTGCTAAAATCTTAAAGGAGTAACACAGTGAAAGCCTATAATAACAAATAGTACACGTATTGCATCGTGTTACTCCATTCAAATGCAGACATTAATTCTTTTCTTGTATTTTACTTCCCTAAACTTATAGCCCAAAGCTCGATGTGCCCTACTTAAGTATCAGAAATTGCGCAATCTTTCGTCAGAAAAAAAATTCATAAATAAAGATGGGGATTTTTGAGCGCATCATTGAGATATGTATTTAAGATTTATAAATCAAGAGCTCGCATGTATGTACAACTAAAAGAATGTTCTTTGGGTCAATAAACCATCGTTAATATCACATTGCCCTATTGAGCTTTTCTTTTTATTTTGTTTGAAAAAAAATCTAGCTCTATTAAGTCTTTGTGGCCATCAAATCTACACGTCACTGCCGTTACCTTTAATGCCTACTATTTATAATAAGGTTGCTGGACTTTAAATCAATGTAAATGACAGAAATGCAGGATAACTATGTAACATAACTATATAATCACAGCGTTAACTAAACATCTCTCGAATTTTACGTAGGTGCATTTTACCATTCTGTGTCCTTTTTTTACGAACGTACAATCGAAAGAGAGAGATGGTAATGTTTAAAAGATTTTTTGTAGCAACTTATTAACAGGGCTCAAACTACCAATCATGTAGATGAGCTTCGAAACGAAGTATTTGTTAGCCCAAGGTACCGTTAGGTCACCAGGGCTCTTCCGCATCTGAAGGCACCCCAGGTTTTTTACGTATATATTACCGTTGCTTTCCTAGAAAAGAACGGACTTGAGGGTGGACCTTTTACGGAATGGTCATGGAATTTACTCGAGTATTTCATTGGGAAATAAAATTAAACGCTTGATTGACAGTTTTAAAAATAAAACGCTTTCTTGTGGTTTGTCTTCTTCTCTAAAAGAATCGTAATTTTCTATAGTACCTTTATTTATTTCATGAATTAAAAATTCTTTTAAAAAATATACAAAGGAGCTTTTTTAAAATAATTTTGATAAAAAATAGAGATGATCATGACAAATTATTTATTTTTCGATAATAAGATCTCTGGAATAATTTTGGTTTTTATCAATTCAAGAAGAACTTTTGAACAAATACATGTTACAACGATTTCAAAAAAAAAACTACATATGTATGTACAACTTTTTGATTTGTTTTACACTTCTGTAAGTATTAGAGTTAAAAATTAATATTTGGATGTTTCTTATTTTTTAATAAAAACTTTTTCAATGTAGAGGTAACAATTTATTAAAAATTTTAAGAAGTAAAATTTTTGTTTAATTATCTTAATCTATGTTCTAAAATTAGATTACAGGTAACCCTCTTATAACACGGTAGATAGTTTCCTGGAAACTGCCGTGTTGTGTAAAACCGTGTTATATGAGACCTAGAGCCAGCACAAAAAAGAGAGTTACGTTTCGAAAACTTATCAAAAACAAATATAAATAAGTAAATTATAATTTATTTATATATTTTTATGTAAAGGCACTAGTTCATTCTTCCTTCCCGTCATTATTTTAAAGTAATGTATTTTTTAAATAGTTTAACAAAACTCATATTATCCAGTGCTGTAGTAGTACAGTGTTTTACAAACGTTTTTGCAATTTTCTTATTGTATTATAGCGAAATCAAGTTATAGGAAGCCGTGTTGTAGAAGAGCTACCTGTAGTTTTAAAATTGAGTTAAGAATGGAACTCTTTCTTTAAAAGAAAATGAAAAAAATTCTAGTCCATTCAGAATTTAACGAAAAGAAGTAGGTAGAAAGATTTTGGTGGTATACATAGAAATGTTACCAATTCCTTGTAATCCGTTTATCATCAACACTAATCCTAAAGACCGAGAAGCTTCGATGCCCAAGGCGCACTTTAAAAATTTCCCAACCTAGTTAACTTTTATGTGTTACTAATCCCGTGATTTATTAGATTAAACAATGCCAACACATGATGAAATGCGTTTTAATATACTAAACAAAATCTTCCTTATAAAGCACATCTACATACTTACGTTTATTTAATTTTAGAAATACCTACCAACAAGAAAAAAAAACATAATTTTAATGCTTTTAAAAAATTTCAAGCATCCCACTGCGGATAGATACGGATGGAAAATTTACTGCTGAAGTTATTATTAATTTAAAAATTTATTAAGGTTTAAAAAGTAATTTAAATTCACTTTTGCAAAGTTGTTGTTTTGAAATGTAAATGTGAAGTGCTTCGTTATACGCCTATGCTCAACTATGTTGCTGTCCTACTATTTCTAATCCAATTGCTTTTAATGCCAAATAATTACTTAAATAATGTTTATTATGAATTTTAATTGTTGTTATTCATCTCACATGTAAACCTTTTAAAATAGAAAGTTTCCAATTTTGAGGAGATTTCGAAGAATAGATGTTTTCGTACAAAAAATTAATGTTGGAAGAATTTCACACCAGCTTTCACGTTGAATTAATGAATAAATAATCGGTATGATTTTGAGCAAATTTAAAACGTTTTTGTCAGCCGTGACATTTATGCAATTGAATGCAACACAATTGCATTCGTGTATCGTAGGAGAAAATGGTTCGAGTTAGCAATAAAGCATTGATAAATCTATAAGAGTACATTAATCTTAATCCCATTCGAGCGCTGAATGTTATTTCCTTTTCCGCTACGAACAAAACAGACTTCTTAAATGTTTGCATTTATAAGGTCAACAGTTTTTTTATAGCCCACAATGTGAAAATTTTGCCACGTGCCATATGCTACTTAAAAATTATTTATTTTGTACCTTCCGCTTCCTGATAGCATATCTGTTCCAACAAAAATAATATTGGGCCGCATAAAAAAGCCCACGTGCGCTTTTTTTACAACTCATCCGAGGGTTGCAATGAATAGTTTTAAGATTTCCTACTTGTTGTAACTTAATATTTTCGCATCTGCTCCTAATTCATAAAAAAAACGACATCTTGCAGGGCACATCAATATTCTGCAATTATAATTTTGGGAGGCATAGAGTTTTCACTTTTAAAAAAAATGTACACCTTGAATTTACTACCACAACCGCGATGAAAAGGCACAACGCTAGTTTCGAAAGCAGCGTTGGTAATTAATATTTTCTTTTCTTCTCTTTCTGTTTAGATACAGCCAATGCATTTCTCATGAATTTGATCGAGCTTACAAGGTTGTCGATCCTACGAGGTCATCTTTGCTGATAAATATTAAACAGATATCCATTAAATTAGTTCATAAGATGCTTCTCTAAAATGCAGCGAAGACAACATTTATAGTGTTGACTATTTAAAAATACACCTGGGTTTTGGATAGTTATAAAATTGGCTATTTTTAGCCGGACATGAGTAAAACGCATAGATGCCAATAACCCGATAATGCTAACATACAAAATGAATAACAAAACCTAATTTTCTGCTTCTGCACAAATATTATTTTAATAAAAATTCGTTAAGAAATGTAAGTCTTAAAACTGGGATTGTGTATTTTTAGTTTTACAGTGGAAACTCGATTATCCGGACTAATTAATGTTGCAGCTCATCCGGATAATCGAAAATCCGGATAATTGGAAAAAAAAAACAATTCTACCTTGTTAGGTGTTTATTTACAAAAAAATCGAAACAAATAAGTATTAATTATAAAATCAATAGTAAAAAATACCAAATAGAATCATAAAATGTTTAGATAAAATTAAAAGTAAATTGATCATTGTTAATCATGGCGAAAAGCGGAGTGTGCACATTCGAGCTCAAAGTGGAAAATTCCGCTCTCGGGAAAATAAAGCGCGCCGCTCCGCGTCGCGCTTTATTTGCCTCCCTCGCTCGTAAATGTGCCACTTTTCGTTCGAATGCGCACATCTTTGTATTTATGAAATGTATTTATATTTAAATCAGTTACGTCAAAAAAGTATTTCTTTGAATTATTTTTTTGAATTAAATAGCCCCCCATTTTAGCTTTGATTTTTCTTTTTGAGGATTGGAGGGAGTAGTTTTATTATGTATTTTAGAACAGCAGTTTCCAAACTATGTTTCGTGGGCTATGTATAAATACAGTCGAATACAGTCGAAATCCGACATCAAGTAATCCAAAAAAGCACAAAAATTAACTTTTAAAAATCTCACTGAAAATGTGCTACTGTGATTTGCTCATTCTTGATTCACTACAATGGCCGCCAATTAATTAGCCAATAAGATAGAATTAATTATTTCGTAACTATAGTTACATTAGAAATATTTAAACTTTGAAGCATATTGTATATTTATAAACATATTTAAAAAAAAGAATACAAAAAACCTTTTTTTAAATAAACAATAGTAATGCGCATATCAAATAAAAATAATTAAAAATACATAATAAAATATTAGAAAATTTGGTAGCTTCTATGCTTCGAAGATTGCAAAGTGTTTTACATCTACTTATTAATTTTGCAATGTTTTGTTTGTATTTATCCATAATGATTGGTGTCCCTTGCTTCCCTCGCTCGGAAATGTGTCACTTTTCGCTCGAATGCGCACATCTTTGTGTTAATTGGATTCGACTATATTAATAACAAATCCTTCAAATCCAGATTTTCTATTCGGAAAAAGTTTTCGCTTGAAAGTACACATACTCCTTAATTATTAAATTTGCCTATTTTATTCTTCTCTCTTACAAATAATATTAATTAAATCAAACTGAACTAAATGTACCATTTCTTGCTTTTCTTTAAATTAAAAATTACAGTAGGGTATTTTTTACCAATTTCTAATTTAGTACTTTTAAACTAGACTAGATAGGAGAACTTCATCGTACATGAAAAAAAAATACTCTAACTTTTTCCGAATTTTGACTTATTTCTCAACCTTTTATTTAACATACCCCACCCTAATCATTCTAAAGTTTTGATGCACCCCCTATGTAACATATAAATATTTTTTTATATTTAAAAATTGAATTAATCCATAAATGAAGTCTAATTACAACAGTGTATACAGAATGTGCCTTAAAACTAATTTGTTTATAATTTTCAGAAAAATGAAAATTACCCAAAAATATTTAGAGACATTAATTTTGACATATAAACCTTTAACAATCTACAAAAGATGATATAAAAATCAACAAGTTAATTTTTAGTGGCCCACTTCAGAAAATTTGACTCATATACAATTTTAACTAATCAAAAATGCGAATTAGTAAACATTCCAAAGTAGACCTGAAAATATTTTTATCAAGCTCGCTACAATTAGTCGTGCGGAAGAGCACTACGATAACTTATCGAAAGGAATAAAATATCTAACCTTTTTTAAACGAAAAATAGATCTAACTTATTCGACTTTAAATTTTTTGAAGTGAAGAATAAAATAATAATATAGGCAAATTCGATAAATACGAGGATGTGCGCATTCGAGCGAAAAGTGGCACATTTCCGAGCGAGGGAGGCAAATGAAGCGCGACGCGGAGCGGCGCGCTTCATTTTCCCGAGATCGGAATGTGCCACTTTGAGTTCGAATGCGCACACTCGGTTTTAAGCACGATTACGAGGTGTCCCGTTTTAACATGAAAAAACGAACGCGGTTGACTATCCGGATAATTGCGAATCCGTATAACTGAGGTCCGGATAATCGAGGTTTTACTGTATTAATTTTTAAGTTAGAACGTTTTTTAAATACAAATTTTAAAAATTCGGTATTTATTTTATATATTCTTCTCCTTTATTCAATCCATGTTTGGATGTAGGTTTCCCCAATTTCTCTCCACTGTCTTCTGTCTTGGGCTCTTCTCTTCCACATCAAGCCCGCGTGTTTCTTTACGTCGTCCTCCCACCTCATCTGGGGTCGTCCTCGCTGTCTCTTCCCCAGCCAAGGGCGCCAGTTTGTTATTTGCAGGTTCCATCTGTCATCTTTGTGTCGAGCGTTATGGCCGGCAAACTGCCACTTTAATTGTGCTATTTGTTTTCTTACGTCTTTCACTCTCGTTCTTTCTCTGATCCAGCTGGTTCGTTTTTATCAATTAAGGTTATCTCTAGCATTTGTCTTTCCATTGCCCTCTGTGCCACCGCCAATTTTTCCATATTACGCTTAGTCAACGTCCATGTCTGGGCTCCATAGGTTAAAACGGGCAAGACACAGGCGTCAAACACTTTTGTTCTGAGGTGTTGCGGAATTTTTCTGTTTTTTAGTATGTGGCTTAGTCTGCCGAACGAGGCCCATCCTAATTTTGTTCTCCTTGAAATTTCTGTTTCCTGGTTTTCTTTGTTCAATTTGATGCGTTGGCCTAAGTAGACATATTCTTTTACTTGTTCTAATGTATTGTTGTCTATATTTATATTTAGATGTTCTTCTGTATTTGTCATTACTTTCGTTTTGGAGATGTTCATCTGTAATCCCACTTGCTTAGATTCTTCGTTTAGATCTTGTATCATCGTTTGTAGCTGTTCCTGTCCGTAGCCATCAGCATGATATCATCCGCATATTTAACATTATTTAAGAAGTTTCCGTTGATGTTAATGCCCTTTGTCTCCCAGTCGAAATTTTTAAAGAGGTCTTCTAATGCTGCTATAAATAGCTTTGGCGAGAGGGGGTCTCCTTGGCGGACTCCTCTATTTATAGTGATATTTTTTACTTGCTGTTCTTGTATTTCGATGTTTGTTGTTGCATCCTGATAAAAGTTATGAATCAGTGTCATGTATCTATGATCTACTCTGGCATTCCATAGTGCTTTTGGATTGCCCATTCCTCAATGGTATCGAAGGCCTTCTGGTAGTCTATTAGCGCTATGAACAGAGGCAGATGGTATTCATTTGCTTTCTCTATCAGTAGTTTGACGGTTAATAGGTGGTCTGTGGTACTGAAGTTTTTTCTGAACCCTGCTTGTTCGCACGTGAGGAAGGATTCTAGTTTGTTAGTGATTCGTTTTAAAATTATTCTCGTGAAGATTTTGTAACTGTGTGATAGAAGTGTGATAGGCCTGTAATTATCAAGGTTTTGCTTATCACCCTTCTTGAATAATAATATTGTGTTTGCCTCTTTCCACTCTTTTGGTATTGTAGCTGTTTCTAGGCATTTGTTGTATAATGTTTTTAATATTTTTATTACTTCTTCTCCCCCGTCTCTTAATAGTTCTTTCGTCATATCATCTTTTCCGGGTGATTTGTTGTTTTTCATTTCCGTTATTGCACTAGTTATCTCTTCTTCTTCGATTTCAGGTATATCTTCCGAATTCACATTTAGGATTTTATTTTTAACGTTTGTTTTGTTTGTTGAGGGGTTTTGTTTTGACTCGTATAACTTACAGTAGTATTCCTTAATTATTTCTTCTATTTCCTTTGTATGTCTTAGCTCCTTTCCTTCCTTGTCTTTTAGAGCTAGAATCCTTCTTTTTCCTAGTTTGGGTCGTAGAACCTTCATATTTTTGTTCTTTTCTATTGTTTCTTGTATCATTTCATTTTGCTTTTTTAATCTGTTTTCCTTTATCGACCTTCTTATTAATTTGTTAAGTTCTACGTATTCATATTTCGTATTCGTATTCGTATTTATATATTAATTTAAGTAATTTAAAACATATAACTAAGAAGCTTTCTCTTAAAAGCGAGTATATTTCCGTTAATAGGTAATGTACTGTATTTTTGAAGTTGGAAAATTCTGATGTTAATCTTGCTGATTAGGGACCATCCATAAATTGCGTTACACCTGGGAGGGGGGGGGGAGTAAAGAAGTGTGACATTGTATGACAAAGAATATGGGGATTTATCATCAGTTTTGTGGTGTCACATGTAAAAATCTAAATTATTAAAAAGCAAAAATTAAATGTAAACGAAAAACTTAAAAATATTAGATAATCATTCGTTAATTATTTTTTTATTTTGTCAATTATTTAAAATATTCGATTTGATGTTGATTTTATCGAAAAATATTTTTTATGAGAATAAAAAAAATTTGCAACTACTGTTTTGATTATTTTTAGATGTAAAATTGCAAAATATGTGACAACACACTAGGGGACGAGGGTTTCACAAATGTGAAGACGTGTGACAGGTACGGGGAGGGGGAGTCGAAAAATCATAAAATTCGTGTGACGTAATTTATGGATGGCCCCTTATTATACAATCATAAAAAAATTTGACATCCCAGATATGTATGTACCTATTTAAAAATTATAAATTTATTGAGATCACAGCTTAAAAAGATTAAATAAAACTTAGTGTTCAACTCAAATTTTATTTTACGATGGAAGTAGATATAAAGAGAAAACGAGTACCTCTCTATTTTTTTTTCTATTTAGCCGTGTGGAATTATATAAATACCCAAGAGCCAAAACATTTTCACTTTTAATTTTAATAGCCATTTCCGTATGAGAAGAAAATAACTAATTAAAAAGGTTTTTAAGCTTGTATAATGAGCAAAACATTCGTTTCTAATTTATACGTCAAATAAATAATAAAAGTATTAGGATTCATATTGAACATAGGCTCTTTGGTTAGGTGTATAGTTAATAAATGTTACGGTTTAATTGGCCGAAAAATGTCTGTATCAGGCAACTATTAATTTCATCATAAACTTATAGTCACATCAGAAGTCTTCACTATTGCTATAGCCCGGTCAAATTGATGATAGGGTTCAAGAACCTCCTGATTTAAACGTGATTTCAGGCGTATTGGCTAAAAAATTCAACATGCAGAGTATACCGAAAAATTATTTTCGCAAAAACATTCCCATAATTTAAAATTTAAAGCTTGGAAACAAAGAGCACTAATATTACACACGTTAATCTCATATTCTCTTCCGAGACGAACTCTGATTGAGTGCACAACAAAGAAGACAAGAAATTAAAGCTCCTCTTTTCCTATCTAAGCTCCACAATTTAATTTTAAAACAAAATTTAGTATTTTTTTTAAATTGCATTTCAGAATAAAACAACTTTGTTCCTAAATTTTAGATGCTAAACTGACAAGTCTATAATTTTATCTTTTATGTTGTTGTTTGCAATTTCCATTGGGATTTATCATTAACGCCCATGCCATTTTTAATTTAATTATTAATTAACTTCTTCGAAAGAACAACGAAGTCATTAATTTGTATCCTTTGTCTGATTAAATGGAGCTTTTATAATCTCGATGAGGGCAAAGAGCTTTTGATCTCCACGTGTTATTTTCAGGGTTATGCAAAGAAAAACTCATTGATGAGATGGAAAATTTTCATCCAAGCTATTAATTTGAGATGTGAATACCATATGTGCTACACCCACAGGATTTGCACGTCGAGGAACACCCATAGTTATTTGGAAATTGTATATTTGCAAATGTTTATATCAGCTGGAGATTCAATTCGCGGTTTGTCTTCGAAAGCTACACGTGTGACGTCGCAGGTGAATGATCCCTGACGTCACGTTAGTTCAATGGCAAATCGCGACCCAGATCTTTTGCAAACTTAGCACTTGTATTTATTTTTGCAATTTCACACGAAACTGGCAACGTTTCGCGTTTAGATTTACGAGGAGAGCACAAAGCAATTCTCTGAAGAACCGAAAGGGTTTGGGTGGTTAAAATCAGTGAATGCCGGTGTCTTTTTCTCAAAAGTACACGGTAATAAAATTTATCTCTTCCTTTTGATATTTTATCAAGTTCATTTTAGCATTTAGAATTTTAATAAGTTGGGGGTAATAAAATTCTAAAATAATTATTTTTAAATTTAAGTAAGTGTACAAAATTTATTGGTCCTTAGCCGAAAGCTTTGTGAAACTTAAAATTCAAATTGCATGGAAGCCCTTTGGGTAAGTCAATAAGAGTAATTTACGGTAGCATTTCTAAAGAGCAATTGTACCCTGGAGTTGTGGTTCAGTCTAAATAAAAGACATTTACCTGTTTGAGGATTTATCAACTCAAGTGTAAAATTTTCGGTTTAACATCTATTTTTGTGAGGAGACACAAAGATGCCGAAACGCCATTTAATCCTTTTATTTTTCTATTTTTAGTTATCAATCATTAGCTTTTTTTGGCCAACACGAAATTTAGGAAGAGGCAGGGTTACATTAATAGACACGTGTTTGGGCTAAAGGTGACTGTCTTTCCCCCTGCAAAAAAGCTCTCAGCTGGCAATAATTGTAAGTAGTAACAGTATGACAAAGAAACGCAAAAGGATGTTGACCTTTTAAAAAGTGCTATCTAAGAAGGAAAAAATATAATTGCGAATTACATCGAGCTTTCTCACAAGAGTAAAAAATAGATGCAAACTCTAGTAAAATTTCATAAAAAATAACCGTTGCTTCTGTTATTTAAGAGGACTACCGGGAAGTATAAAAATATTTATTTAAAATACAGTTATTTTGTAAACTGCAATAAGAGCCAAATTTGGACTAATTATGTGGGTATGTATACTGTTTTCAGAAAAAAAAATTAATTATTTTGCCAACGATGCTGATTAGTATTCCGACATTTGGTTTTGGAATAAATCGGGCTTTTTTAAAAATTAAGTCTTTTTTTAATTGTTTAAGCTTTTCTTTGTAGATTGTTATCGAGACCTACGTGTTAAGTTTTGTGCATATTTATAGTTGGAATATTTTTAAATTTCTTTTTTTAATATTTTTGAATTCAGGTTTTAAATTAAGACTGTCAACCGTCATTATGATTTACATATATAAATGCTAAGAACATAATTGATTTAAAAACTGGTCTGTTTTCTAAATATGTACTAAATTATCCTTTATTTTCGCAAAGTGTAATTTTCTAAACTTTATTAAATTAAACGTGGGTAAAATACAAGTTCAATATTAATTCAAAGAGTCGATAAATCGATTACTTTAATCAATTCAAACACTCGTAAATTTATTTATTACATTCAATATTTACAGGTGTTATAGGCGTTATAGCGAATAAAATAAAGCACGAATATTTCAAAGTTAATAAAGCCTTAGAGAACATAAACCTGAAAGTTTATTGCAATACGATGTTTAAAATATGTTATTACTACTTGCAAAATTATGATTTACACAAGCAGGCACAGAATTTAAAGAATCTCAACTTATTGAGCCGTTTGTTAGCTGAAATTTAAAAAATTTTGTTAATTTTACTACGGTTATAAATTTTTAATTTTTTATACGATTCTTTGTCACTTTAAATAAGCTATTTTGTACACCTGTAGTATCTACAATTTTATAGCTTAAATGGCAACTCTTTTAAAACAAACGAAACAAATAATATTTTTTTTTTAAAATGTCTCAATGAAGTTGGACGAATAAAATCTTATAAAATATCGTTATAAGTATGTATATTGGGCGACATAGGTATTTCGACCCTTGGAAAGACTTCCAGTTTTTAACTAAAATTCGATATACATTTTTATTCTATGTTATTAATAGGTTGTTTACAAATATTTGTAAGTTTCATTTAAATGGGTATAGTTCACAATAGATATTGTTTGAAAAGATTAGTGAAACATAAAGTCTAAATAAAAAATCAGGTACTGAAAACAGTAGCTATTCTTTCTGGTTTCAACTCAGTATTTGTTAAAAATTAAAATACTTCGGCCCTTCCTGCATTTATAAGACTGTAATTTTATTAAATCTGTTTCCTTTTCCTTATACCATTTGAAGTTCTGTAGAGATCAAACTTTGCAATATTGAGGCCTGGTTTAAAACAATGCAAGAAAAAAGATCAACATAAGATTGTAAAAATAAGAAAACGTGCAATAATTTTCTCGTTTATTATTACATTTTGTTTTTTTGTTATAATTTGAAATTTAATTGATTAATTAACACGCATGTTAGAAGATCTTAATATCATATTTAGTCAAAATTATCTATTTTGTTAGCTATACAGTGTGTCCCAAATTGAGTATCTTTCTTATTAGTGAAGATAGAAGTTTGGTTAAATGGGAAATGTTTTGCAGTTTTAGGTGCCAATTCACATTCCGTTAAGAAAATTTTAAAATTCCAAATAGTTCTAAAGTTATCGTAAAAAAACTGAAAATTGTCATTTCCTTTAATGTCAAATAACTTTGTAATTATAAAAAATTATAAAAAAAGCAACCAAACTTTAAAATTTTTAAAAGATTGGATGTAAATATGCAGAAGTATGGATGTTTACAGTAACCAAATTTAAAGAATGTGGAAGATGATCTTCATCATTTTTTTTTAAACGTTAAGGTATGTTTGTGTAGCAACGCAAGAGCTTTTATAACATTTAATATAGGTACAAAACATATCATACTGCTCAGTTAAAAACTTTGCCATTTTTAATTATTTATCAGGTAATAATTATTATTATTCAAAAAATTTACAATATCAGTCAAAAAATAAATATAATGACTTTGGTTTGTATTATGCTGTTTTATTGTTCTTTGATAATTCATGGCTACTTGATTTAAAACAGAAAAATTTAATATTGTTAATAATTTTTTATTTAAATATGGGTTGTTATACATGGTTGAAAAGAGAAAAAAAAATGCTATTTAACTATATAAAAATCCAATATGGCGTCTATTTAAAATAAGAAAGTTGGTATCAATATCTTGGAAGCCGCCATTTTAAATTTAATTTTGAGTTAATTTCCATTTGTATTTTATAAAACCTAGTAACTTTTATATTAAACTTTTTTTTTGTAAATTTTATAATTACAAAGTTATTTGACATTAAAGAAAATGACAATTTTCAGTTTTTTTACGATAACATCGGAACTATTCGGACTTTTAAAATTTTCTTAACGAAATCTGAATCGGTATCTAAAACTGCAAAACATTGCCCATTTAACCAAACTTCTATCTCCACTAATAAGAAAGATACCCATGTTAGCCTGCCCAATTTGAAACACTCTGTATATTGTAATATAATAATTTTCAAATTTTATAAAATATGAAAATTAAAATGTTTAATAGTCTAAAAATATATAATAAACTAATGCTTAATGTGAAAAAACAATAATTTAAAGTACATACTTATTATCAATCTCATAGGTAAAAAATACAATGTTTTTTTTAATTTTTAAATATGTATTAAAGTAGGGGAGATAGACTTGGCAGCAATGCCTCTAAATTGAGACGTGAAATAAAATTTCTTATCCTAATCACTTTACGGTTAACATAAAATGTTTATAACAACAAGTGATAACAACTTATAACAACAAATTCTCAATATTTATTCTGAATCATGATATCTAAGAAATCTAATAAAGTGCTATAAACAATTTGGTATAATCGACGTTTATTATAAGAATTTATATTCAGACAATATAATAAATTAGTAATGAACCACGCACTAAATAACCTCACTTTTCTTTAAGAGCATTGCCATTTACTGGAAAATCATAATGTATTTTTCTCGAATATTTTTATTTTTGGACATATTGCATACAAAGTTTTATTGTTTGGGTTGGTGTCCAGTATGACGCGGTTAAGTCTCAGTACCTATTCGTCTGACACCCTGTATATAAAAGATATAAAATTTTTATAAGAAAATTAGAATCTTAGGTTACTGAGCTTTGGTGTTCAAGTACCTACCTAGGAGGTGCGTACGTTATTGATTTTATTAATTATTTAAATCAGATTAATAATAAAGACTATTTTATTATTTTTGATTTGTACCTATCACAATTAAATTCATATGAACATTAATTGTTTAATTTTTTTAAAAGTTTTACATTTGCAATAATTATAAAGTTTGCATTCATAATTTATAAACAATTTTTTAAAATAATGATCTCGTAAAAGTGCAATAAAAGATTTTAATATCAGGAACACCTAATAAAATGCCGAACAATGCTTTAGTTACAAAGGAAGCAATGAAATTTTATTAATAAACATATTTACCTTATTATTAAAGCTTTAGTTATTGTGTTGCAGTGTTTACTTAATAAAATTTTCACTCCGTAATATCAAACACGATTATTGGTTGAATTAAAAACCATTTACATTATAAAATTTTAAATTATAAAAAAAACCTACATTAATTGTTTTTTAAATAGAAATACGACTAGTTTTAAAGGTAGAGATGTAAAAAAATATTAAGTCGTCCTGCTTGCTGATTTCCCGTATTTTAATGGAATTTAATTCGTTTGCTTCCTGTTGCCAACTACTTATACAGAAGGACCATGTCACACCTTTAAGTTTTCTAAGATTTAAAGACAATGAATTTCTTAATGTTACCAACAGGATGTATTTTAAAGATCTGAGTAAGCACTCGACACCTACGTTTAAACCACGCCATTAAGGGCAAAAATGTGGAATTTAAAATCTTAAATACTTAAACTTTATAAAATATTGAGTTTTATAAATTCATAAATCTTTTATTAGAATAAATAAATGTAAACGGGATCGATTTAAATAACTTAATTAACAGCATTCATATATAAAAAGCTTTAGAATAATTTAAACGAAAGTGATAGTTGTTAATAATACGATTCCGTAATTACTGTATTAATGTCAATGGTAAATAATATTCCGCACGGAATTTATTTAATTATAGCATAATAATTACAACGGTCGATGAATTTAGGCATCCAGATATTTTAAAATCCTTAATCTCCATAGCTTGATAGAAAAATGGAAAATTAACAAAATTATTTTTTTGCAGAATTAACAAAGAAATTTGGCTAACAAATTGTAAGACTAGGAATTGAATCGAGTTGAAGAGGAAAAGAAAACGACTAAAAATAGCAACATCCTTGCATGTATCCTTCAAGGTTTTCGAATAACCAGTCTAAAGAAAAAAACTGAGAAAAACTCAAGCTCCAGCGGTAGCTGCTGGAAGGGAAATGGAAGAAAAATGTCTGCAAAGGGGTGTAAGAAGAAAGCTTTCCATCTTCAAAGGTGCATACACCGCGGATGAACTACAAATGAGTAAACGACCGCCAGGTCTTTGACCGCCGTGAGCCCTGACCCACTAACTTCGCGAGGTCGATGATCCGCCATTCTAGTTTCACAGCTCTTTCGGTCACCCCAGATGCCAGATGCATTGCCTCCATGGATGTCCTAGGGCCACTATACTATGAGGAAGTCCGGCGCGGGTAAGATGTTTTGAGTTAGGCTCGCGTGCCCTCGCGAATCAATCTCTTCAGCGAACTCAAAGAGTACTAACCTCGCGAACCATTGATTCATTGCGACCGACGTACTACCTTGGGTTAATTACAGAGGACCCAAAAGATTTGAAGGTATGGTACACACACACACACACACACTTTTCTCTTTTTTTCCCAGGTGCTTTAGCTGGACATCGGAGTGTAACAAATGGTTTTATAAAGATGTACAAATTGTAGGCTTAAGCGTAGTGGTCAATGGGGTTGTGTCAAACATGAAGTGAAGGGCTTGTGTTAATTGGGGTGACAAGGGACGAGCAAGGTGTGTATGTGTATGTGTGTGGGGGGCATAAGCTATTGAACGTGCTTTTCCTAGTCAAGCTGCCTTAAGAGGCACGTTGCACAAGAAACGACCATATGCAGTCTGCACCTTTGGTGACGGATTAGTAGCCGCTGACCACTTCGTTAAAAGATCATTACAAAAGAGTTCTTCAGCTGCAACCCTTGCCGGTCGATTGGCTTCACATGGATCCACACTTACACACACATACATACAAACCAGGATTTGCATGCGCAGCGTGGCGAGGGACCGGACCGAGACCTAGTTTGCGTAGAGTCAACGTCCTCCAATTCAGCTGATCTGCAGAGGTTCGATGACACTACATCACGACACCGCGACGCAAAGCTTCCTGGTGTCGATGTAGGTCAGGTCGGGTATGTGTCGCGGTTCCGCATTACAGGGCCGAGGGTACGCGGGACGAGGCCGAGGTCGACCTAGAGCCGCGGTCAGTGTGCGAGTGGCCGCCGGTTCACTAGGGTAAGGGTGACTAACCGCGGCCAATGACCCTCATCACAAACACAATAGTCCCATTACCTTTAATTAATATTATATCGTGCACATATCCTTCTCAATCTCAGAAACTTTCACAGCATTTCTCCGCTTTCTCATTTTGCAAAACATTTCCGGGAAAGTCTTGCGCATCCATTATAAAAAATTTCTCATCAGAATGATGCATCACTCATTATTGACAAAGATACCGATTTTTATTAAAAAAGAAAAAAGAAAAACGGATAGCTGAAAAAGCGAGAAGTACGGGTCATTAAACGTAGTCGTAAAATTGATGGCCAGTAGTTTACTATCAAATTCGCGAAAGGGTTCAGTGGCAGCGTGAGTGGGTCAGGGCTGGCGTCCCGGCGACAACCGCCCCCACTCCAGCTCAGAGCAACATTTAAACCAGACTCGGGAGGTGATCGGTTCATTCTTAGCAAGCTGTTTAGTCTATACTCGCGCTCTTCGCTCGTACATTGGCATATTTTTGGTTGGGTTTATGCACCCATCGGTTTTTCTGAAAAAATCAGTGCTCTAATACCAGTTTTTGATTCGACAAGATGAACGGTGGCAAGCAATTGGATCCGACTGGCTTGTATTGATTTTTTTTTGTGCATCGATAGTTGTTCCTCATCAACCCTTCTCAAAGAAATCAAACGTCAAAATATGAAGTTATTGAACGGAGGCAAAGGTCTGGACCCCACGGGGCTGTACTAATGTGGCATCGCGGCGGAGGCGACGGCGGGCGTCAGGAGACGTCCAGCGGCCGGCGCAAGAGACTCCGGTGAGTACTTCCGCGTGTTCCGACTCTTCGGTTGTTGACCGCGGTTTGGATGTTGACCGCCTACTTCCACACACTAACCCGCCCTCGCGTTACCTGCATATTGCACACGCATCTCAAAAATTTTCTTCTTCAACCCTCACACACTAGAGTCTCTTTTGATTCGATTAGAAATCGGAATTTTAAGTGCCGAAAAAATTAAAACGACAGGTCTCGTATGAATTCAAAACACACGTAGAGTCACCAAAATAATACCTTCGGTCTTTTATGGCATCCTGAGATCATTGACACTGAACTCATCGGAGTAACAACAAATTAAAACAACCTAAGAATAAACTTGTTAAAGGTAATTATAACGCGCTGATGTCTCACTTCCGTCTAACAACGAGTTGACTTTTCTCCTTCGAATCTTCCGTAACCTACAAACACAAAACCCTTCACCTATGCAATCAATGAGAGAGCTTAACTATGGGTACGTTGACCGGGCATTTCGGATAGTTCAACCCATTAGAACTGGATAATCTCATAACTTTTATATTATGATCTCTTATACAGGGCGATTAAGATTTCTCATCGGAGGTGTGATAGATATTTGTTTACCTTTTTGACACGAAACGTTGACCTCACCGTAGGAAGACAACACTAATGTTTGTTTATATTCGCATTTCACTTTCTATACAATTTATAATGCGTGTTAACGCGACCATAAATTTAACTCGCTTTAAATTTCCATTTACCCGCCCACTTTATTACTCGGTATTTCTAAAATATTCTTAGCAAATTACATCGAATCCTGACCAGAATATTACCAACAGAAATAAAGCAAAGCAGAGCTTTCGTTTGAATTATTTATCAATATGCTAATGCTTTATTTGTTTTCATTTGACCAATCATCAGCATCTCAGCTGAGGAGCTTTAGATTTTCCGGTAGAAAACACCTCACCCCGAAATTTTAATATCGGGCACAATCAAAAAATCTAAAGTGCTGTATTTTATATCTGAAATCATGAAAGTACTAAAATAGCCTTGAATATTGAAATATCAGGTTGTAATTTATAAACCACAACGAATATTATTTGAAAATGGCATATTGCAAAAAACCTGTTAGATGTGTGTTTATATTTGATTTCTTTAGATTAATCCAAAAATGATTTTTCTAATTTTTGGTAAGTAATTAGAAGAAATTAAGTTAAATTTTATTATTATGTTTTTTTTAAGATATAAGTTTAAAAAAATTGATGATGATATGATTTGTAAATTGAACATTAAAAATGTATGTTTCTAACGCAAAAAATATTTTTTTTGAGATTTCATCTAAAAAATGTTTCGTGGGCTTTAACATTTAATGCTACTAAGTACTAATTGGCTGCTAATTAATCTAATAAGTAATCAATAATTGCATTTAAATTTAATGAGTCGTGTAGTGTTTTTAATAAATTAAATAAGATGCAGTTAGAATGTCGACTAGTGACATTTAAAGATAGTGGAAACCCAAAGGTCAAGTCTAGACGCTTACCTAGGACAATCTCACCTGCATGCATGCATTTACCTAGGAGTACAGTATATACCATTTATGATTTAATTTTTTTTAAACTCTAAATAAAAAAAATATTCAACTTTTGTTTGATTTTGAGATAAACTTAAAAATTAAAAAAAAAGGAAAAACGTATATTAATACGTTTCCGGATTCTGCAGTTGTCAAGGTTGCCATTCTAAAATTAAAATCTCCAAAATATTTAGAAAAAGTTTTCGAAAAAGGAAACTTCTTTAATTGAATTCATGTTCACAGAGGCATCATAGATATGATTAGACTAAAATTCCAAACGAAATTTAATAGAAATAATTAGCTTCAAAGAATTTTGTAAAAAAACGGGATTGTCGAATTTTTATCTCAAAAATTATAACTGACATCAGAAGTAAGTTTTATATGACAATCAAAATAGCTAAATTTTTTAAATGGAACACTTGAAGCCACTTTATTCATGGAATTTATGGAAAGAACAGAAGTTTCACTGAAATATAATTGTGTTGGGGTTACCCCTCGTTATTTTAGAGAAATGTGTAGAATTTAAATAAAGTGTTTAGTGGGTGATTTCTGAGAAATTTATAAGCACTGTAGGTTGGGTATTTTGCAAAAATCAGATGAGAAATTAAATTATATAGACTATCTCCTCGAAAACCTTTAGTTTCCATATGACTATCGAGGACAAAATTGCAATTCATACCGAAGAATAACTCGAGTGCAAATCTACAATATAATTTGAAAGATCCATTTATTTCAATAATTTTAATTCTTTTTACAGTCACAAATAATTAATCAAGACAATTTGAGAAAAAAGTGACTTCTTTTCAATCAACAAAGCGATTTTGTGCTGCAAAGAATTTAGTGTTTATCTTTGTTGAAATGTGCCACTTTTTATTTCAATTGTTCACATAGCTTTTTTATACGATAATAATACCCCTCTAATTAAAAAAAGATGGCACGACATGAAGAAGAAGAATACCCCTCCCCTAAGGCTCAAAATACGTTTAAAAAATTTTTATAATTACCTATCAAGAGGTTTATTAGAGAATCATTTTGTTAAAATAGATAAATTGGTGTCCTTAGCTATATCATCTATACATACAGCCAATTTGAACAAAAAGTAATAATCATAAGTACTTTACATAAAATTATTATTTACTCGTACTTTTCATAATGTCTTCCTTGAAGAACTTAGTTTTTTTTGCTATTTTTTGGTTTCTTGAGTTATTTGAAAAATTTATAAGAATTCAATAATAATTTCCTACAAGAAAATTGCAGAACAAATGTGAATTAATGAGGCAAGGATAATGCTTTCATGGATTTAATTGCATGCATAATAAACTATTTACATTCACGTAATAATAATAACAGGGAAAACGCACATCTGTTTTTATAAGCGGAATAATCTACCGGAAAATTTTAAGTATAGGTTTTCACTTTGAATATTTAATTTTGCGTCACGGAGTAATTCAATTTGTTTTGATTGAGGAAACAATACTTAACACATATTCGTGAAAAAATTATTTCTTATTTGATTTCGGTCTGTCGTTAATAAAATCTATTACTTATTTTTCTTATTATTACATGACACCCACCTATTATTGAAGTTTTAAATTTGAACATGGTTCGATTTATAGGACCGTAAATCATTGCTGTCATTGAGTAATGATTTTTAGGAATTATCGAGAAATCAATCGATTTGTATATCGATGGAATCAAAATTGATATTTAATACACCTCCGTGTTCCTATTTGGGAAAAAATTATAAAGCTGTGTTGAGCAAAATAAAGCTTCCTCAAAGCTCATTATAGAATTTGCTTTACAAAATTATAAAAATGCGTTTGCTTAAGTCTTCTAGGGTTATGTTAAAAAATACTTATAAATTTACTACGAATAGAAAAATATTAAAGAAAATGTGAGACTTAATAATGGCGTTTAGGATGTTTTAAATAAATGCAGGTATTTAGGCGCCTGTCATGTATAATGTACCTGTGTTTAACACTCATTGTTTTGTTCGTTTCTTTTTGTAAAGGTCGTCATCTACTTTTGCTTTTTCAAAATGAATTTTGAAGGAGACAAGAAAAAACAGAACCTAATTAGATGGGACTTATCTTTACATCTTTGCGAACATTAGTATTGCTTATTGTTCTCACAATTTTGTTTAGAAAGTTTGCTTGTGTGTGAAGCTTGTTAAATTTTGATTGTAAATTGCCTTACCTTGAGATTCTGAAGCGTATGTTGGTTTTACTACCGAGTTTTTGTTTGTAAACAATAAAATAACCAACATTATTAAGAGCTCTTAAATTCTTTCTTCTAGAGGGTGCGACGAAAAGTATGTTGAAAATTTTTCGGCTCTTAGAAAATCAAGCCCGTGGAGATCTCGCGATAAAAATAAATCTGCTTTTGCTGAGCTTTTGGACTTTCGATATGGTGCGAAATAAAAGTTAAAATATTACATAAGATTCTAAATTATTTAACAATGGAAATTATGTTTTTTCGGTTGTTTCTTGCATTTTTCATTTTATAGCCGATTAAATTCGCGAGACGATTACATCAATTCAAATAAATTAATTCTATAAATCGATAGTGTCAGATACGTTTCGGCTAAAATATTTTCAAAAGGTAGGTTATTTGAATTTTTGTTAAAGAAACTGGTTTTTGCAATATTCCACAGACATTTAAAAAATCGAACAAGTTTTGTTATTTCGTTCGCCCTTGGTTTTGATGTCATTATCATAATTTTAAAGTACAAGTTCATCCGTCATAGCCAGTAAAAATTGGAACTCTCTGTGAATGAATGTAAATATTTTTTTGTGGGCAAAAAGTGGATAGCATTTGAATGTCATGGATGCGTATTTTTCGTCTTAGATGAAGTTTGATGGCGAAAATTTTGCCTTGGTATGAAATCATGATGCCTTGATATTTTAGACAAGCACCTGCCCGCTGCTGCTCGCCAACCTACCTTTTAATTTTTATACGCAAGTCGAAAAGTTTGTATGAATTTAATGCGTCACTTTTAGGAACTGTCCTTGCAAATCATATCGACATTACCGCATAAATCGAGGTCGAATTTATTTTAAAAGATTTACAAATGCATTTTCGTATAACCCATAGCCTCCTCCATTTTATTGCAAGGCGAATTAATCAGGGTCGACCAATCTCTTAAAACCGGACGGGCGTTAGAATTTATTTAAATCGGATTTTTTTTCCGCTTAAATCAAATTGGAGAAAACTTTAGATTTGATAAACTAAAAGGTGTTAAAAAATGATGCTGCACCAAAAAAATTTACAACCATGGAAATATGTAGATATAAAAGGAATATAAAAAAGTTGAACTTATGGAAGTTGGAATCAATTTTTAAAAGTGTTTTATTAAATTTATTTAAATCGAATTATAAAAATATCTAAGTAATTTCTATAGCCGTTTTTGCATATCTTTGAAAAAAGCTTTTAATTCTCTAGATCAGTAGAACTGAGTTTAGTTATTAAGAGAAGCAAATTAAATTCTTGGCTTATATTGTGTTCTTTGTTTCAGATGACGCAAATTTGTTAAAATCTGCACTGCCACCCTAGTTACCACCAACCACCACTCACCAGGAGTGCCTCAAGACTGATCATTGTTGATTTTTATTGACTACTAATATAGATCCTTTGTTATATTAAATTATATTAGCGTAAGTTCCTTTAAAAACAACAAGAAACAGCAACGACATCGAAATGTTGAATTTATTATTAACTTCTTGTATATAGATCTTATCTATTATTTACTCAAGTAAAGATTCTTTGTATTCCTAAATCACAATATATTTTTTTATTAATTTCTTTTTTATTTTTTTTGTGTTGAAGTATACGTAAGTGCCAAAGAACAATTAATTTGGTAAGTACGGCGCCAAAGGGCTGTCCAGGTGATTGCACGAGGACAAAAATTAGCTCTTAAGAATGTTACTTTAATCAGGTGAAGGTCGCACGTATAAAAACATGCATTTTATTCGGTAAATAGTAGGAGTTTGGCGTCTCAATTGCTCGAAAGAAATGAGGTGTAGCGCCTGTCTGAACTATTTATAATTTTAATTAAATCTCAATAAAGAACTCTTTCATATGGTGAAAAGCTCAAGGAAGTCGATGTCATTTATTTAATAATTAAATTTAAGCTTGAGATCTGATCTAATACATGTGTGAATTCAGTGCTGAATTAAATTTAAAAGGACCTTGGTCTAATATATTATGAGGTCTTTTTTATAGCTAAAAATATTTGGGATGTAGAAGAGTATTTTCAGATTCACTTGTTAATATGGCCCATAAATACAGTTTTGTATTTCAAATTGTTTTGTAGTTAATAGTGACAATTAATTAATATGCTTGCATATAAAATTATTAAATTACAACCTTACAAATTAAGCTTTGAGTTGTAAAGAAATTTCAACTTTGAGTTTTTTAGATATAACTGTTACAAATTTTTTCTTTACTCACAGGTAGACTTAGTTTTCAAAAGAGACTACTCATTTTAAAATAAATAAATTTAAAAAATTGCAACTCAGATATCAAAATTATTCTTATAATTTGCAAAAATTTCTATGGCCATTTCATACATCTTCTCAGATGAACTACTAAATTTCGATTTTTGTTATTCAATTAGGTATGGCTAAAGTAAATTTTCAATTAATACAAAAATAAAATAAGTCAATCTTTATAGAAAATTAATTATTCTTAAGTTTAATAAAAAAAAATGAGATGCAGCTTTTCCAATTAATTATATATTTTTTTTGAATATTTATAATAATTTAGTGGGCATTATTAAAATTTTGAATAAATTATTGGATATACATTTTTTTAGGATAGCCTTCGATGTACTAAAAAAACATAAAAATGGAATTGACTTCGCTTTTAACAAACTTAAAACTAAACCAAATAACTTGGTATGAATTTAATTATATTTAGTTTTTTTTAGCCCAGGTTAACCTGGCAGTGGACTCATGTCAATATTTTTCTCAAGGGCGAGGTTCGCGAAAAATGCACTTGTTTGGTGCACGTGTGCATCAGCAACAACGACCACGGCACACCATATTTGACATTTGATAGTCGTCTGAAACTGCATTTACTAATTTGGTTTCGATCCAAATTTGATACACATTCCTGGTTTGTTTTGAAATGAGAGCAATAAAAGGGGTTATCCGATGGCGGTGTCTAAAATAAGAAGTGGTCTCTTGCCTATAACGCGAACAAAGGCAATGCTCTCTTTGGATTCGTTATCTGCCAAGCTGTACCCATCAAGTCAATTGTCCTTTGACAATCCGTTTTATTATTTTTGCTTTTTATCCCATGGCATCCATACCGTTTATAGAAAACGATTTTTTTTATATGAAGTTATTCTTTATGGCACTTGAAGAAAAAAACTTCCTTCTGCACCTTATGTAAGTTTACAATATTAATTGAATTAATAACCACATGCATTATGTATGCTTGCTTCTACAGAAATACCAAATTTAAAACCTGTTAATTTTGTAAATAATTATCGAAATTATGTCTGGGCTGCTTTTAACAATGAATTTTATGTTTCAGCTCTGCATAAATTATATCTATTATGAAAAAAATAGTACGTTATATTAAAGCACCGTTTAAGATTTTTTATTTTTCTGCGATTATTAAATTTTTTTTATTGTTTTTGTAAAAATTATTTACGAAATGCTATACAGATTAATGCAAATATAAGTTGTTTATTTTTAGTTAAGGTTAAGGTTAGTATTAAAATCTATCCAGTTTTTTTCGAAAAATTTAATATAAATTAAAATTGCTTTTGTTGTAAAAGTTTTTTTTTGGAAAACACATGTTTGTCGCAGATGTTTGTATAATTAATAAATTTAAAATTTTAATCTTTTGATTAAGGTGTAAAAAGGTAAATGTAATTATCATAACGTAATCAAGTGATATTTAATTTACGATTGAAACTCACGAATGTTTTCTATCTTATCTATATTACGCGAAAAAAATTCATCAAGATTAATTTTGCTAATTTTTCAAATGGGTTTATTTACATATAATTCCACACGTGGATATTATTATACACAAATATTATACATGTTATAAATATTAATTTTGTTTTTGTATATCGTTTGATGTTATCAGTTTGATTAGTGTAGTTTTTAAAAAAAATTGGAACTGATGTAATGTTTCGTTGAGTAAAATCACATCGCAAATTTTCTCTCGAAGTATGGTTTTATGAGAAGTTTGAGATAATTTTCATTCATTAATTGAAGAGCAAAAAATTAATTGGGTTGATTTAAATTATTTCCCTTAATTTTTTTTGTAATCACTGAAGCATTGCATTCCTGCAACTTTCTTTTATTCAACAATCTAATGCCGAATCAAGGTCTTAATCAATTTCTTAAGGTTTAATTATGAAGGCTAATAATTATTGCCAATTACAAATTGTTACACATAGTTTATATCCAAAAATAATTTTGCCATACAGGATAAATCAATTTAATTAAAAATAAAAATTTTATATAAAATGATTTTAAAATGTAGGCGTATCGTTTGGTAAACAGTTTTTATAATATTTTTAAAAAAATAAGATAATTAAAATGTTTTTTTGAGGCGGTAGTTTAACTCAATTGCTCATAATAGGAAGCTTAAAAAATTTACAGATATCGAATTGAAACACTTCAATCAACAACCAAATGCTTTAAAAAAAAATTACTAATTTAAATAACACGAGTTGCTGTTTTAAAGGTCTAGGTTGAGGAATAACAAAGACCTTTAGGGACATCCGAATTAATTGTCATTAACACAGCCTTCTGTTTTTATACTCTTTATTTTGTATTATATCAAAATAAAATACATAAAGTTAAATTATGAGTTTTAATATAAAATTCTATCTTTTGGGAGAGTTTCAAAAATTGGAATAGAGAAAATTTTCAAAAATTTTTAGAATTAATTTAACTTGTATTCGCATTATCTTTTGTTACATAGTTTCAAAGTTAGTAAAAACATTTTTAAATTGGGACAAAAGCGAGTTACAGAGTTTCAAACCGTTATTGATGAAATACTTCAAACTCGAATGCAATTTTTCGTCAAAATTTGTACGGCGACTTCTATTAAATTTTATATTCATATCAGGTCGTAGGGTTGAATTTTTCATTAATATAGGTACTTTTAAAAGACACCTTCATATTAGAGAGATATAAGTCTCAGTGTTACATTAGACTCATACACTGCAAACTCACTGAAAATGAAAGTGTTTTATTTGTAAAACACTAAAGTGTTTTACTGCCATTTAAATACATTGTAGTTCCTAAGTAGGGGGAAAGTGGCATGAAACAGCCAAGTTTTGAAAGAGCCATTATCAATTACGCGGTAGTTTTCATACGAATCATTTATGTATTATTATTTTAAGGTATCAACACTAGCCAGATATCCCCCACAAAAATTTGACTGTTCACCGTCAATAAACGGCGCCGATACGACGTATTGAAGATTTTGTTGTCAAAAAGTAAGGTTTTGAGTTCCGTTTATTTGTTTTCTAACGCCTATACGTACAAAACTAATAATAATATGATTACACTATAATTTTATAGATATATTAAGCCTTCTAATAACGTATATATTTTGTAGACTAATCTTTGATTTCATAGTAATTTTCGAGATTTTGTTTCTTGAGAGAATATGTTTTGAAAGAGCCGGACTGCAGTGTAATGAAAGAGCCACCTTTTAATTGCATAAAATGCAATAATAATTGTAGTAACAGCAGTCAAGAGTGGTACCGATGCAAAGTTGTAATGGTTGGGCATATAAATCCTGTGGCGTAAAAGGGAAATGGCATTATTTTTGCTAAAAAAGGTTTTAAGTTTTTGCAATGATTGATCTCAAACGTCAAATTTTTTGACAGTTTTTTAGATTTATGTAAGTCAATATTTTATCCAGAATTTGCGTTATTTAAAACGTTTTATAATTATATAAAATCTAAAATTATAACTTAAGATTATTATTAAATAATATCTTCGTTAATGTGCAGTTTTAATCTTGTAATAAGAACATGGCTTATTCAAAACTTGAGTTGGCTCTTTCAATACCTATAGGTTATGAAAAAGCCAAATTTTATTTTTTTTATAAATGATTAGAAGTCGAAAAATATCGTTAATTTTGAAAAATGTTTTATGACATTACGTACATAAATGCATGAACAATTACAGATGTAAAAAAAAATTTGATTTATATATGTATGTCCGTCTATATTATTTATCCCTTTTTTTAAAACTGGCTGTTTCATGCCACTTTCTCCCTAAAAGTGTACTTAGTGACTACCATGTACTTAAATGTCCGTAAAACACTTTAGCGTTTTAAAATCAAACACTTCCATTTGAAGTGTACAGGGTGTCAGACGAATAGGTACTGAGACTTAAACCGAATCTACCTGACACCAATCTAAACAATAAAACTTATATGCAGCATGTCCTAATTCTAAAGAATTTTAAGTAAAATGTATTTTAATTAAATGACAACACAGCATCGTCTCCATACGCTCTTAAACGAAAGTAAAGTCATTTAGTACGTGCTTTCTAATTTATTTTATTGTCCAAATATTATGTTTCACAATAAACGTAGATTACGATTGTTTATTGTACATTTATTTTATCCTTAGCATGTTTCAAAATAAATGTGCAAAATTTTGTTATTATAACCTGTGCAGTTATTAAGGTAAAGAACTTTATTTCACGACGCAATTTTGGGGCATTGTTGCCAAGCCTATCTCCCTATTTCATTTAGTTTTACAAGCAACTAAAAATTAACAATTTGAAATTTACAATAAATACAGGTATTTTATAAATAAAATTATAAAATACTTAAACATGTCAAAAAATATGTCAAACATCAAAATTGTACATGCTTCGAACATGAAAGATTGTAACTATGTTTCTAGATCAAAGATTATAGTATGTAGTTATATAATTTTAATTCAAATTTTTTGATTTTATTTTATTTAAGATGTCATTATATATTAAATTAAGATCTTGAAAATCTGAAAGTAAATTTACAGTTTTATTAATTTTGATAAAAATCATTTCACTTAAATTTATTTTATTTTTATTCTGTTTTGATGTAAAACAGAAACTTGTTCAAATTGAAAATTATGCCCAACATCAAAATGGTAAGTATATATTAGATATTATCTATTATATGTATATTATATATTAATATATATAATAGCTAATGGTGTATTGTTTGGTTTAACATAATTTATATTTGTAAATTCATACGTCACTTGTTAATTGAGATAGTCGAACCAAAAACGAAAATATAGCGCAATTATTTATGAGTTTTTTTATACATATTTTTCACATTAAAATTGTAACATTATTATCAGTACAGTGAACTTAAAATTTATGTTTCAAAAATGATTTTAATAAATTTATCAACATACATACTATAATAATATTTTGCATCTTTAATTGCTAAATATAGCTAAGAAAATAATTTGAGCTACTTTAACAAACGTAAAAATTCGTCTCGGGAGCTGAGGCATTCTTTGACAAATCTCCAGGCTCGCGATTTACTAAAATTTGTATGCTAATTTAATATGAAGAACTTTTTAAGAGATTTAAGTATGTGGCTAAGTTAATAAGCAGACATAATAGAAACGATGCATTTCAACAGTTGCATGACTGCAAAATTAATTGAAATACGATTTAATAGGCGCAGCCTTCAAACGTGATAAAAAATAAATTGCTTTTCTGGTGCATACCATAGGAAATGTAAATTGCATAAACACCTTTATCAGTAACGCTTGCACTAAATATTAAAATTTTGTTTCAAACGTTTCTATGTTAATTTAATTGCATTGTATGTAGTTAATTATAGTAACTTAAACACCTTGAAAAAGTGCTCGTTATATATCCGCGTAATTTTCTTATTTATTTACAAGTGCTAAATTTAAAATCGTTTAGAAAAGCTTTCATATTTGAAGATTGTTCTAGATCGTGGTTCGTACTACTTTCCTTTTCAAAAAAATTTCTTAAAACGAAAGTCGTATTTTTGAACGATTTTTTATGATTTAGTGAAGGTATCGGAGAGAAAGTCCGTGCAAACTTTCTACGCAGTGAATTGTTGATTTATTTAATTTATTGACGTAAATAAATATTTGAGATTGAACTAAATCGAATCTGTAACAGAAATCTAATACTAATTTGGTCGTACTTATAGTGGACGTGTGTGTGCGAGAAGCTCCCACTCAAACCTCTATAAATATAAATTCAAACTATGGATTCCATTAGGAAACACACCTTCGCACAGGTTTTACTTCACACAAACGAAACTTTGGCTGTCAAATAAAACTGCAGCCATAAATAATATATTTTCGGACAAGTAGGATGTCCGAAAAACATGTTAAACTGTCAAGTTCAAGGCATCCACCTACAAACCAACTTCATAAGTTGCTCGTCTGTACACTTCTTACACTTATGTATACCTGTGTTTATTTTTAATTTAAACTACAATAACCTCTCTCCTTACCTTTGATAACAGAATACTCGTTAATATCTCATTAGTCTGCAGAAAAGTTTTTGGGATAGGATTTTTTAAAACCAAATTCTTTTGCAAATTTAACCATCCGTATACTAGGTGACTAAATGTCACATGCCATACTCGATAGAGTTTGGCATATCCCAAAAATAAAATCCACAAAATTGTACTTTATGACAGTTAAATGATAAAAATTATATTTTAATAATTAATAATGAATAGGTTTAAGTAAAGCACATATGTATTTATTTATGCTTTAGAATAGACTTTCATTAATAAAAATACAAAAACTTTTTTTTTCAACTTATAAATTATTAAGTGTTTTCTTGAGTACTAAATTCCAAAGTAACATGTCAATTACGATACTGAATATTAAGAAAAAATTATAAAAAATAAGCGAAGCCCCAAAAAGATATTTCGAAAGCGCAACTGCGGTTTTAGAATTACAGTTTTACCTCCCTAACTTTACACAAAATGTTCCTAGGAAAAATATGAACTTAAGGAATATGTGAAGTTATGGAAAAAAGATTGAAATATTAAAATTTATTTGCAGATTTTAAAAAATCTATAATACATGATTGTTTTCTAGATCTTACTACATACTTTTTAATATTTTTTAAATCTATAGTTTTAAAAACTAAAGAAAATTTAATTAATTAAAAATTAATAAAAAAAATTTTTTCGAAAAAATTTTCCGATATGTTGTTTGCGGTAAAAATGTTAAAAAAGCTAAAAAAAATGTTTTTAATTTTAATCTTGATTATGAAGTGTGTAGCGAGAATAAACGCAACCCTTTAATTTTTTTCAAAAGTTTGATTTTTTGAAACAAAACGTCTGGTATCTCGGTGAAGAATAATCGTACCGAGCTTTTAAAAAAGAAACTTGACGTTGAATAAACAAGGTATTTGTTTCATATAATGGTTTAGCTGAAAAAAATTTTCCAAGTCTGTGGACACAAAAAAAGAGAAAAAAAATTGCAATTTTATTCTTGCGTACTATTGTTTATTATTGCGTAATAACAGTGACTTCTAAAAATTTTTGAATAAAAGATCTGAAAACTAGAATCTTGGAGCTTTAAAACGCTTTTTTTAAAAAATACAGCCTGTCAAAATCACCACAAAATTTAGGAAATTTTTTTGACCCTTTAATTTTTTCCTTTAGTGTACTATAAGCGCTGGATAAAAGTTACCTATTCTTGAAGATTTAACTCCTCCTTAAGACAAATCAAGTCAAGAGTTTATCACATTAAAATATGGTAGGTTGGCCTTAAAATTATTAACAGTGTTTTATTATTAAAGTTTATTTTTCCGAAGTAATTGTAGAAATGTTTATTTATCAACCACTTAAGATATTATGAAAACAAAATACAACCAGCCCGTATGTTTACAGTATGAGGAGATTGTGAAAATATAGAATTAAATCAGATTGGTCTTTCATTCTACAATGATTAGAAACTGCTTATGTAGTATTTTTGCTCTTTATAGTATTTACAATTTTAGTTTCTCGATAAGGTATTGTTTTTGCACGATGTTATAAAGAATGAACGCTTGTAATTTCAAATTATCTGAGACGTGTCCGCTAAATAATATAAAAAATAAAATTCCGTCATCATGATAAGACCCCCTTGCTCTAAAGATTAAAGCAGTGGTCTAAAGAAAACGTATTGTAGCAAACGCGATAAATATATGAAACGACCTCGATAGATTTGCTTAATCACCCGCGAGATACTTCTATCTCACGCGCGCGACCGTGAGATATTGAGTAAGCGTAGATATCCCAATAATCTTTTAACACACAACTAACTGGAGTTTTCTATCTACTTTACCTTGAAATGACTGTATCGCTAAGGCCCAGATACTTCTCGAAGCTTCCGAATAGATTAAGCAACACATATACACATATAAACTCCGAAACACTTCCTCACTTTAGTTACGACCGAGTCTGTTATTGTGAAGTGTCAACGCTCTAACTCCGTACGCCCGGTGAATCTACGAGGTAAGCGCTATCGCTATCCGTATAGATAAATGTAAATAAATATACCAGTGACAATCGTTTAAATAAATATACGAGTGTAAATAAATTAGTTAGTGTATTAGAACCGTAAGTTAGTTAGTTAGTAAATAAATAATTATTAAGTGCTAGTGTTTAAGTTATTGGTGAAGGAGAATTTGTTTATAATTTTGTGTTAATAAATCGTAATTGTAAAATAAGTGGCCAACAGTGTGTTATTATTCACAACCCTAGTACGAATCGCTTTTGCTCTCCTTAGAAGTTGGATTTGGATTGAGAAATCCGTTAGAATTGGTGTCACGTGTGGGGTTGTAAATATTCGCGAGTGTTAAATAAATAAATTAACGAAATATTTGAGTGTAACATTAAAAGTGAAAATAAATAAAAATGTATTTTGGAAAATTATTAAAAGACCTCAAAGTGTCCGAGCTTAAATCCGAACTGGAGGATAGGGAGCTCGATGTTTCTGGACGCAAAGTCGAACTAATGAAGCGCCTGGGGACGGCACTGATAGAAGAAGGACACAACGTTGAAGAGTACCTATTTAACTCCAACATAGGAAAAATAACGGAAAACTTGAGAAGTATGCAAAAAAAATTTAAAAAACCGAAAGAAGAATTAATGGAAAATTCCGCATAAATGAAGAAAAGAATGTTGGAAACGATTCAGGAAAGTTCAAAAGGAATGAAGGTAGAATTAATGGACCATTCTAAAAAAATGAAGGAAGAGTTAATGGAGCACTTCAGAAGTTTAGAGAGCAGGATAATGGAAAAATCTGAGAAAGTGGAAAAAAACTTGAGAATGGAGATTCAGAAAACGGATAAGAAGATAGAAGAAGTGACACAACAGTATGATGAGAAATTAGAGAAATTTCAGGACAAAATAGCAGCCCTTAAAGCTCAGCTGGAAACCATTGAAACCAATGGCGAAATTTCCACATTAGTCGCCGAAAGAAAATTTGTAGACCCACCTAGAACCATTCAGCAACCTCCGCAGTTTGACAGAAGAACACCGTGGGACAACCACCAGCGTCAGTTTGAGGCGGCTGCTAAGGCCAATGGGTGGACCCTTGAGGAAAAAGCCACAGCATTAACTTTGGCTCTTTGTGGAGACGCTGCCGACATTCTACAAACGCTTCCTGACCAAGACTTAGGAAATTACGGTCAACTTACCAAAAGCTTGGAAACGCGGTATGGGTCAGCGCATTTAAGGCAGGCATACCACTATCAGCTTAAAAACCGTTACCAGAAACCAGCTGAAACTTTACAAGAGTTTCAGCTCGCCATAATTCGGTTGGTCCGTTACGCCTATTCGGATACATCAAAGGAGGTACAAGAACGATTTACGGGTTCAGGCCTTCGCAGATGGACTTCGAGACACGGAGGTTAAACAAAGTGTCCTGTTGTCGAGATCCAAAACTATCTCCGAAGCGTTGGCGTGTGCCTTCGAATTTGAGTCGGCAAAACTCAATTCCAAAAGTACGGGGAGGCTTCGTGAAGTCAGTGGGACCGAGGGCGAAAAATCAAACAAACTCAATGAAATCACAAAAATGATAGAAGTGCTTATAAAGGAAAAGAGAGAACCGTTGCGATGTTAAGGATGCGACCAAGTAGAACATAGGCAACGCCAATGTAGGAAGTGGAAAGGCGATACAGCCCCATCGAGGTCGACCACCAAGGCGTCTCGTTGTCAGCAACAAGCCTCACAAAAGATAGTGCAAGTTACCTCCAAACAACATCCGTCCGGCAGCATCTTTATAGATGGGTTAATTAATAATAAAGTGCGTGCTTTGTTGCTGGACACAGGTGCAACAAAAACCATCATTAGACCAGACGTTGTATCCTCCAAAATTTAGATACGACCCACTAAATGGCGCCTGCGCACTGCAACATGTGACTCGGCTACAACACATAGTGAAGCCAACATCCGTCTCACTATAGGAAACACATCTTTTACACATTTGACGATTGTGGCCGAGATTGAAGATGAAGTCATTATTGGTATGGACATCATGAACACCAAAGGATTTGAATTGAATCTCAGGAATAGTGTTGTAAAAATAAATGTCCCGGTACCACTGGCAAACATGAACTATCACACGGTTACCTTACGGAAAGGGACGAATTTAGCTAATTGCTGCCCTGTTTCCTCTATTATTCGAAAAGTAAAAGTCGGCGATAAACTATTGTTGGAAGAATCAGAACCGCTTAAGGATTTGATCCGTGCTTCTTCCAAGGGTTTGAGCCGTTACGAACGAAATAGGCTCAAAAATTTAATCAATAAGTATTGGACTATATTCGAGAGCGGGCATCAATCCAAAGGGAGGACCAACGTGGTTCATCACAAGGTCAATACCAATGGTGCTCAATCTATCCGCCAAACAGCTAGAAGATTACCCTTAGCCAAACGAGAAGAGGTTGACAGAATAATCAAGGAAATAAAAAAGGAGGGCGTAATCAAACCATCTACCGGCTCTTGGGCGTCACCTGTTGTGCTGGTGAAGAAAAAGAATGGCTCCACCCGGTTTTGCGTGGACTACCGGCAATTAAACAACGTTACGAAGAAGGACAGCTATCCTTTACCAAGAATCGACGATACTCTGGACACGCTTGCGGCGGCAAAAATCTTCTCGACGCTAGATTTAAAAAGCGGATACTGGCAAGTAGAGATGGCGCCAGAAGATAAAAAGAAAACAGCGTTCACCGTTGGCACAGGATTATGGCAGTTCAAGGTCATGCCTTTTGGACTGTGTAATGCGCCAGCAACTTTTGAAAGACTGATGGAGACCGTTCTAAGGGGTTTATCGTGGAAAACCTGTTTAGTCTACCTCGATGACATCATCGTAATGGGTACTTCGTTCGAGAATCACCTAATAAATTTAGAACAGGTGTTTCAAAAATTACAAAGTTTCGGATTGAATCTAAACCCCAAAAAGTACAATCTCTTTCAAAAGGAAGTTAAGTATCTGGGCCACATTGTTTCAAGCAAAGGCGTCGCCATGGACGACAACAAAATTGAGGCAGTTTATGATTGGCCAGTACCCAGGGACAAGCATAAAGTTAGAAGTTTTCTGGGTCTTTGTACCTATTATAGGCGTTATGTATCGGGTTTCGCCAATATAACCAAGCCCTTGACGCGCCGTACCGAAGACCTACGCAAGTTTCAATGAGACAGCAGTTGTCAAGAAGCTTTTCTTGAACTGAAAAGTGCTTTAACAAACGCCCCTGTGTTGAGTTACCCTCTACCACACGGAAGGTTTACTCTAGACACAGATGCAAGCAACGTGGGGATAGGAGCAGTTCTTTCTCAGGAGCAAGACGGACAGAAGAAAGTGATAGAGTATTTTAGTAAAACCCTGTCCAAACCAGAAAAAAACTACTGCGTTACTCGACGCGAACTTTTAGCTGTAATCAAGGCCGCAGAGCACTTCTACAAATATTTGTATGGGCGAAGATTCTTGTTGCGAACTGATCACGCAGCATTACAGTGGTTATTGCGTTTTAAAAATCCAAAAGGGCAAGTCGCCAGATGTATCAAAAGGCTGCAAGAATTTGATTTCGAAACCCACCATCGAGCTGGTACAGCTCATCGAAATGCAGATGCCCTATCTAGAAGACCTTGCCTGGACGACTGCAAACATTGTAATCGCGCAGAAAAGAAGGATGCTGTCATCAACAGAACAACCGTGATGGATGAACACTGGCAGGAAGATCAGCTGGCAAAAGATTCAGAGAATGACCCCGCATTGGGAATACTGATCCGGTGGAAGAAAGACGGGCAGAGACCTAGCTGGGAAAAGGTCGCCAAGTATTTCCCGGATGTAAAATCGTTATGGGCACAATAGAGTTTCCTCATCCTAAATGGAAACGTGTTAAAACGTGTCTTTAAAGGCTTCAATGGTCAGAAGGAAAGACGGCAGGTCTTGATTCCGAATGGAAAAATTTTCGAAATCCTGGAAGAAGTTTATGGTGGAACATCGGGAGGACATCTGGGAGCAGCAAAGACGCTGGAGAAAATAAGGGATCGTTTCTATTGGATGCGATGTAAAAAGGATGTGAAGGAATGGTGCCAAAAATGTGCTGCGTGTGCAGCGGCGAATGGTCCTGGCAGAAAACCCAGAGCTCCAATGCGTCAGTACAACGTCGGTAGTCCATTCGAAAGAATTGCCATAGATGTAGCCGGTCCTTTTCCACAAACAGACTCCGGAAATAAGTACATCATTGTAGTAATGGACTACTTCAGCAAATGGGTAGAGGCTTACACTGTACCAAATCAAGAGGCCATTACTGTGGCTGACGTGCTGGTAAAGGAATGGATTTGTCGATTTGGCGTACCCATGGAACTACACTCCGACCAAAGAAGAAATTTTGAGTCCGGAGTATTCCAAAATTTATGTAAATTGCTGTCTATCGGAAAAACGCGAACTACTGCATTACATCCGCAGTCAGATGGCATGCTAGAAAGAATAAATCGGATAATCAACCGCCACCTAGCAAAAGTAGTCTTCGACCATCAAAGAGACTGGGACTCTTGTCTTCATTTGTTCCTGCTGGCTTACCGCTCAGCCGTCCACGAAACAACTGGACAATCGCCAGCAAGCATTGTGATGGGACGAGAATTACGATTACCCTGCGACCTAAAATTCGGTTGCTTAACAGGGGAAGATGTTGTTGGGGAAGGTTATGTCGATAAATTGCGATCCAAAATGGACAGCATTCACCAACGGGTCCGGCACAACATCCAAGGAACTAGCGACCGTATGAAAGAGTCCTACAACATTAGGGTTCACGAAGGAGGGTACCAAAAGAGCCCTTTAGTTTGGCTATACAATCCTCAGAGACGTCGTGGTTTAAGTCCAAAGTTGCAAACATCGTGGGAGGGTCCCTACGAAGTGCTCGAAGAAATTAACGACGTTGTATACCGAATAAGCAAACAACCGCGAGGAAAGCCCAAGGTGGTGCATTTCAATCGGCTCGCCCCTTATGCTGGTAACAACGACGCAGAAGTACGACCTTTAAAAACAACACAAGAAGCCAGCGAGTCGTTTGAGAACTTTATGTCACTGTATTCGGGAAGCAGTAAGATTCGTCACGGGATAACCAGGGAGGAAAACTGCGATCTCTTTTCAGTTCCCACCCACTATGCCTTAGCGTGTTTCGTAGCACAGGACTTAGAAATGCCGAATGGGGTTGCTTCAGTGTTCAGGAAAAAGTTTGGGAAAATTAAAAACGTCCAAGAACAGAGGGTATGCGTAGGGGATGCTATTCTACGCCGATTAGGGGAACAAAAACTCCTATATTTGGTCGCCAAGTCAAAAACAACAGACAAAATGCAGTACAGCGATATATGGACCGCATTAAAGCAGTTAAGGGATGTGGTAACTTCCAACAACATCCGAAAATTAGCTATCCCGAAGCTGGTTGCCAACTACGACAAACTCAACTGGAGAACTGTTCGAAATATGCTGGAGGTACTCTTGCGGGTACCGACGTAGAAATCCTGGTATGTTGTCACAATCTTCAAAAGACAATGGAAAAAACCGTCACCTGCTACTTCTTTCAAACATCGCATTGCAACCGGGGACAAAGTTGCCGATATCGACACAGCCTAAAGTGTACATTTCGGGACGAAATAGAGCTAAGAAGGGGGCAATGTAGCAAACGCGATAAATAAATGAAGCGGCCTCGATAGATTTGCTTAATCACTCGCGAGATACTTCTATCTCACGCGCGCGATCGTAAGATATTGAGTAAGCGTAAATATCCCAATAATCTTTTAACACACAACTAACTGGAGTTTTCTATCTACTTTACCTTGAAATGACTGTATCGCTAAGGCCCAGATACTTCTCGAAGCTTCCGAATAGATTAAGCAACACATATATAAACTCCGAAACACTTCCTCACTTTAGTTACGACCGAGTCTGTTATTGTGAAGTGTCAACGCTTTAACTCCGTACGCCCGGTGAATCTACGAGGTAAGCGCTATCGCTATCCGTATAGATAAATGTAAATAAATATACCAGTGACAATCGTTTAAATAAATATACGAGTGTAAATAAATTAGTTAATGTATTAAAACCGTAAGTTAGTTAGTTAGTAAATAAATAATTATTAAGTGCTAGTGTTTAAGTCATTGGTGAAAGAGAATTTGTTTATAATTTTGTGTTAATAAATCGTAATTGTAAAATAAGTGACCAACAGTGTGTTATTATTCACAACCCTAGTACGAATCGCTTTTGCTCTCGTTAGAAGTTGGATTTGGATTGGGAAATCCGTTACAGTATTTTGGGGTTCGAATCCCAATGACCGCGTTTTTTTTATAAGCTGTTCTAAATAATTCGAGTTGAACATGATGTGTCTGCAATTATCTAGATTAGTACGAAATATATTGTTTTCTCTGTTTTTGATAAATATCATCTTAAATTATGCAACATTGAAAAATAAACTTATTCATATTTTAAATTATTGTTCAAAAAAATGTTATGATTTGTGTCATATTAAATATAATTTTTGGCAAATGCCATATTTTTAAATGATATTTGGGACACAAACAACAAATGCTACGTAATTAAAAAAAATCAATTGTTTTTTATTTAACATGTACCGAAAAAACAACCTATCAGCAAAATTCGAACCACAGATTTTAATGCTTTGTATACAGATGTGTCGACGCTTACTCCTAACAAAATGTGTGATTCCCTTTACATGAGTTTGTCCTTGTGAATATAATGAATACATACTTACTATGTAGTATTATTCTTATTGTTTTTAGAAGATATCAATAAATCATACATTTTTACCACTTAGTTTCAACATTTATAATTCATGTTTAGATATTTTGAACTGAAGACTTTCGCGGTTATTAATAATAAAATTAAAACACTTACCAGAATCGATGATGGATCCTCTGGAGCTGGCACTAGCACTGTCACTAACACTAACCCGATTACTGACAGCAACACTAGTTAAGGCTTCCGGATGGATGCCGCGTCTTTTTGTAGCAAAATGCCGACGTTTCGCAAACGTTTCAGTTTGCATCTTCAGGGCTGGATGCTCTGATACTAAAGCACCCTTTGATCAGGGGGTTCTTATATACCCATGCTCATGTCATGGAGCAATGCACACAGAGTTATTCAACCATAACCTCAAAATTATCAAAACATTTTGGGGAGGGTAGTGCGCCAAACATGATTAATTTGGAAACCTCGGTCTCTATTGAGATTGTTAGGATTCTTACCTATCTCAATGCCTTCACGATATTTCCTTGAAAAGTATCCTTTGTAAAGGTTCGCTTTTACATTCAATCGAGAATAACTGTTCTCACATTTATTGGAATATTATAATCACATAGTTTTACATCGTAGGTACTAGACTATGGTCTAAACCTAACTCATACTAGAACTTCGCTTATCTTTACTTAATTCTACTCCTATATATATCCTATTGGTGGTATAATCAGGTCAAGAAGAATGCACTTCGTTTGCATCGTTGCTTATTGCCAAATAGTGTTGAATCGCGCTTATTGAAGAATGCATTAATTGCAGTTCAAAGTTTAAACTCCGCGTTCTAGATAATTTGATAATATGACATTTTATTAACCCATTACACCTCCGGGGTAATTGAAAAAAAAATGTTTTTTTTTTTATTACTGCTGAATCCTTAAATTATATCTTACTACAAAGGTTCTTATCTTAATGTTAACTTACTAATCACTTTCTTTAATTATGGTATCGTTTCACTCTGTTTTTATGCACTGTCACTTTTTTATTGTTTACTTCTAATTCTATATTTGGTGGTTTATCAGCTAATACCCTATAAGGTCCTTTGAACAATTCCACCATTTTATTGCAATTTCCACTATTTTCTAATAATACTAAATCTCCTAACTTATATTTAACATTAGCAGTACTGCGTTGGTCATATAAATTTTTTCTTTTCAATTTAGATTTTAACAAATTTTCTCTCGCATCAGCACTAGCTTGTTGTAAACGAAATTTTAATTCGGATGGATAATTGTCAAAAGTATATAACGGATCAATCGTTTCACTAATTTCTGATGGTAAACGAGCTGTTTTACCAAACACAAGTTCATAAGGTGTGTATTTTGTTTCGGTGTGAACCGTGGTATTATACGAAAAACACCAAAAAGGTAACCAATTACTCCATGCACTATTATAACGTGCCGTTTGTATTCGCAAATAAGCTCCTAAATGTTTATGTGAATTTTCTAAAGAGCCTAAAGTTTCGTGATGATACGCTGTTGAATTTAATTGGTTAATCTGTAATAGTTTACATGTTTCAGAAAAAATATTTGACATGAATTCTGTGCCTTGATCTGGTACAATTTTTGTAGGTATACCATATCGCAGTATGAAATTATTTACAAATGAGTTTGCTACTGTTTGAGCTTCTTTATTTGGAAGTGGATAAGCTTCTACAAATTTTGAAAGATCACATTGTATTGTTAGAATGTATTTATTTCCATTGATGTCTAAATCAAGTGGACCTACTAAATCTAAAAATATTTTTTGGAAAGCTGAGGAAGCTGTCGTAGTAATTGACATTTCTTGTCTATGTGGTCTTGAATGTTTGTAACGTTGGCAATCGTCACATTTTTTCACAAAAGATTTGATATCTTTTCGAAGACCATTCAAAATAATATTTTCTAATGTTATTAAACATTCTATTTATTCCAGCATGTGCCCCTGTAGGTAGCATGTGGAATTCGTTTAATATTAATTGTCTTGTTGGTACATCATTTATAGTACGTTTATGATTTATAATTGTGATTTTTATGTTACATTTCTTATATTCTTTGGAAAACTTGCTTAGTTCATTTATTAAGTATAATGCGCATTTATCATACTTTACAATAATTAATTCATTTATTTTAAATTGTGCACAAATTCGTGGAGATCCTTCAACGACGCTCGAAGCTCCGACGTTGAGCAGGATTTACTCCATCTGAAATATATCATTTGCAACGTTGCATCATATAAAAGTATTTATTATAGCAATATAGTTTTCCTTCTAATTTTAATTTGTTATATGTCTCCTCTGGTATGAGTTTTAATTCTGTTGTATTCGATGATTTTTCCAGTAATTCAACAATTCCAGGGTGATCAATCCCAGTTATGTCGACTGAATCGTTATCCTTTATTTCATTTTGTCTCAGCTTTTTTGACTGCGCTCTTGTTAAAACGTTTAATGAATTTGTATCATGTGACTGTTGAGCCATTTCACGTAAACTGTTTACCGGTATTTGTATGCGTGATAAAGCATCAGCTGTTACATTATTTTTTCCTTTGATATATTCTATCGTAAAGTCGTATTCTTCTAATGTAAGTCTAAATTTTGTTAGTCTACTAGACGGATTAGTCATACCGAACAAGTATACTAAAGGACGATGGTCCGTTTGAATAATGAATTTGCGACCATATAAGTAGGGGGAAAGTGGCATGAAACAGCCAAGTTTTGAAACAGCCATTATCAATTACGCGGTAGTTTTCATACGAATCGTTTATGTATTATTATTTTAAGATAGCAACACTAGCCAGATATCCCCCACAAAAATTTGACCGTTCACCGTCAATAAACGGCGCCGATACGACGTATTGAAGATTTTGTCGTCAAAAAGTAAGGTTTTGAGTTCAGTTTATTTGTTTTCTAACGCCTATACGTACAAAACTAATAATAATATGATTACACTATAATTTTATAGATATATTAGGCCTTCTAATAACGTATATATTTTGTAGACTAATCTTTGATTTCATAGTAATTTTCGAGATTTGGTTTCTTGAGAGAATATGTTTTGAAATAGCCGGACTGCAGTGTAATGAAACAGCCACCTTTTAATTCCATAAAATGCAATAATAATTGTAGTAACAGCAATCAAGAGTGGTACCGATGCAAAATTGTAATGGTTGGGCATATAAATCCTTTGGCATAAAAGGGAAATTGCATTATTTTTGCTAAAAACGTTTTTAAGTTTTTGCAATGATTGATCTCAAACGTCAAATTTTTTGACAGTTTCTTAGATTTATGTAAGTAAATATTTTATCGAGAGTTTGCGTTATTTAAAACGTTTTATAATTATATAAGATCTAAAATTATAGCTTAAGATTATTATTAAATAATATCTTCGTTAATATGCAGTTTTAATCTTGTAATAAGAATATGGCTTTTTCAAAAATTGGGTTGGCTGTTTCAATACCTATAGGTTATGTAAAAGCCAAATTTTATTTTTTTTATAAATGATTAGAAGTCGAAAAATATCGTTAATTTTGAAAAATGTTTTATGACATTACGTACATAAATGCATGAACAATTACAGATTTTAAAAAAAAATTGATTTATTTATGTCCTTCTATATTATTTATCCCTGTTTTTAAAACTGGCTGTTTCATGCCACTTTCCCCCTACGGTCTAAAATGTTTAATAGCCCACACAATACTTAAAAGTTCTTTTTCAATTGTACAGTAGTTGATTTCTGCTTTATTAAGAGTTCTACTTGCATATGCTATTGGTTTGTCATCTCCATTGCAAAGTACAGAACCTATTGCTATACCTGATGCATCTGTTTTAAGAATAAAATTGTTGTCTTTTTTAAAATTTGGGTATTGTAGAATTGGTGTTGTAATCAGACATGACTTAAGATGTTCAAAACTTTTTTGACATTCCGTTGTCCATACAAAAGAAACGTTTTTTCTGGTTAGTTTGTTTAATGGTGCTGCTATATTAGCAAAGTTTTTTATAAAAGATCTGTAATAATTTGCAAAAGCAACAAAACGTTTTGTAGATTGTGCATCTTGTGGCACTGGAAAATTTTGAATAGTTCTAATTTTTTCTGGATCAGGTGATACACCATCAGCAGAGATGTGATGTCCTAAATATACAATATCTTTACACATAAAATTACATTTATTTGGATTTAGTTTTAAATTAACTTGTCTAAGTCTTTGAAGAACTTGAATTAAATTTTGATTATGCATTTTAAATTTTGTCCATAAACTATTAAATCATCTAAATAAATAAAACATCTTTCATAATTAAGACCTGCCATTGCTATCGTCATAGCACGTGAGAAAACACTTGGGCTTACTTTTAATCCCATCGGTAATCTCGTCATTTGATATTGTCCTCTGTTCGTAGTAAATGCAGTACATGCTCGACTTGAAGAATCTAATTCAACTTGATAGTAGCCTTGCGATAGGTCGAGATGTGAAAAGTACATTGCTCCTGACAATGAATCTAATATGTCTGTTATGTTAGGTAAAGGAAATTTGTCGTCTTGTAATCTTTGGTTTAGTTGTCTATAGTCAATAACAAGTCGCCATTTTCTTAACCCGTTATTGTCTGCTTTTTTCGGTACAATTAGTAAAGGTGCAGACCAAGCTGATTGTGCTGGTTCTATAATTTTATTTTTAAGCATTTGTGTTATTTGCTTATCTATTTCTTGCCTTTGACTTTGTGGAAGGCGATATTGCTTTATATATGCTGGGCTTGCATTTTCCTGAATTAGCAATTTATGTTTGTACGCATTAGTTGTCGTTAGTGGGTCACTGGGTAAGTGAAATACATCAGCATATTTTGCGCAAATGTGTTGTAATGATTTCTTTTCTTCTTTATTTAAATGGTCATTTTTTATTAATTGTAATACCTCTTCTACGCGTTGTACAGTAGTATATTTATCATTGTAAGATACAACTTCATAATCAGAGATGTTATCTATGTTTGGTTGAAAATTTTTGATTGTAACTGGTTCATCTCGTGTATTTAAAATGTGAACTGGTACCGTATTTTCTTTCTTGTTTGGTTTCACCAAAGTTCCTGCTACAAAAATACCTTTTCCCAATTCTTGTGGTAAAATCACACATTCGTCTTTTTGCTCAATTGATAAATGTCTAATTGTTTCACATCGGGGCGGAATAATAATTTCCGTATCAAATTTCGATTTTATTGGAATTTCTATCCTTTGAGAATCTATTAAAAATGAAAACTGTGAAGTTTCGTAATCTATAATTGCTGCGTGTTTGACAAAAAAATCTGATCCTAAAACGCCTTGTATTTCGTAGTCAAAAGTTTTTATGATTAGAAATTCATGCGTAACGCTTTGTAAGCTATTATTGATGTTTAACGAAATTTTTGCGGAACCCATCGACATTGTTGATCCTGAAACTCCTTTTATTTTGACTGTGTCATATAAATTTATTTGTTGATTCTTATGTAAACTTTCAGAAAAGAAAGCACTTATCGATGCTCCAGTATCTATTAATAATTTAATTGTACGATCTCCATAACCAAAATTAATAAAATTTAAACAATTTACATTATAAATTACTGAATTTTGCCTTATAAGGTGTGGTTTTTTAAACTTAGTTTTCTGATTTGTATTCTCCGTGGGGGCCACGAAAAAATGTTTGCTCAGTTGCCTTATTAACTGAATTTGTTTCTTCCTCTTCATTAGCAACATACATTTGCCTTTGGCTGTTATGAAAAATTCTGTTACCATAATTTCCTCGTGTAGACGTATGTGGCATATTATATTTACCTCGGTTAAATGGTCCACCTCTTACCTGAGTACTTCCATAATTTTGACTTTTATTATTTGATTTTGAATTGAAACCCCTATTATAATTGTAGTGTGTCGTGTTAGTATTTCTCTTATTACTGTGGTGTCCATGGAATGTTTTATGTTTATAATTATTATAGTATTTCTCCCTTGATGGATTTTTTTGAAAACCTTGACTTTGCATATGTAACACTGCGGAAGTTGTCTGATCAAGTACAGATTCATCCTTAGCCGCGTTAATTGCATCACTTAATGCTGTATAATTTCGTGCTTTTATAATTGTTCTCAATTCTTGATTTCTAATGCCTCTTGCGAATACATCGACTGCTAATTTTTCGTTTTCTTTTTTAAAAATGTCTATAACTTCAGTATTGGTAATACTGCCCGCTTGCGTAATGGTTAAATCAGCCATTAGCGTCTCGATTGATTTCCGTAGTCATCAATTGATTGATTATTTTGTCTTAGCGATTGCATTTTTGCTAGCAACGTAGGTGCTGACTGTTTTGGTAAAAAAAATTTTCTCAAATCTGCTATTAAATCTTCTACAGTAATATAAGTACTGCGAACTTTAATTTGATCGCGATAAGATAAACAAGCTTTAACAACATAATTTATAAGTAGTGATTTACCTGGTATATTCAGTGAAGGTTCATACAATTGAATTCCTTCAATTAACTGATATACTGTATCAACACTCCCGTTCAATTTTGGAAGCAAGCTAGATGCTGTTTTGAAATTAAATTGTTCGGCCATTTTTATTTCCAAATTTTCAGTTTTTATATCACCACATGCAGTATCTTGTCTTAATTCTAATATATTCTTAATTTCTTTTATTATTATTTCTATTTGATTCTGCAATTTAACACTTACTTCTATTTCTATTTTAGTTACAACTTTATTTTCAATATTAAACAATAATTGTTGGCCTAACGCTGAATATGCATTATTAAATTTACTAAATTCTTCTAACTTACGGTTAGTGATGTCTTCATTTTGTCTTCTTGTTAAATTGTCTTTTCGTAGGTTGATTTTGAAAAGTTGTAGCTTCTGGAGCAGCTCCGAAAAGTCCTCGTAGTTTGACATGTTGTGTCACTCTCCATTGTAAGTCTCTTTTTTTCTTTATTTATATCTTGTTCATTTCACATTTCACCGCACTTCGTAGAATTTCTTTTCTAGCTAGTGTTCTTATGTACTCTTTCGCCTTTTTTATTACATAATATATTGCAAATAGTACTAGTAATGCTATTATAGCTACCAATAACCATTGGGTTGCTCCCCAAGTTACTTGCTGCTTTTCTGTTGCCTCGTTATTTCCCGTACCGGCAGCTTGCACAATAATTTGCTCTTCTTTCGTTTGTTTCTGTCCCATTTTTTAAAATTTTATTTAATTGCACTGGTCAGAACCACGCGTTGGCAGGGTCGCCATGTAAAGGTTCGCTTTTACATTCAATCGAGAATAACTGTTCTCACATTTATTGGAATATTATAATCACATAGTTTTACATCGTAGGTACTAGACTATGGTCTAAACCTAACTCATACTAGAACTTCGCTTATCTTTACTTAATTCTACTCCTATATATATCCTATTGGTGGTATAATCAGGTCAAGAAGAATGCACTTCGTTTGCATCGTTGCTTATTGCCAAATAGTGTTGAATCGCGCTTATTGAAGAATGCATTAATTGCAGTTCAAAGTTTAAACTCCGCGTTCTAGATAATTTGATAATATGACATTTTATTAACCCATTACACCTTTCACAGTTGCCAGTCTTTCGGCCTTGTCATATAGAATTGGATGTCCAGTGTCAGACCAATGTTCTGCCAAAGCAGATTGTGAAAAATTACGATATTTGACGCACCGTTGGTGTTCTTTAATTCTAGTGCTTATTTTCCTCCCGGTCTCTCCTATGTACACTTTTCCACACGAGCACAGAATTTTATAAATCCCGGATGTATCAAGAGTAGGTTTTTTGTCCTTAAGGTTCGGAAGAATCTGAGAGATTTTCTTCTGAGGTCTGAAAATAACCTTGATGTTGTGTTTCCTAAGGACTCTACTGATACGGTCGGAGGTTTTAAAACGTTTCCAAACTAGGCTCGGACCAAAGCAACGCTGAGTTGCCAGTAAACGAAATGACAAAGACGGTGTTTCTTCCGTATCTTCAGGGTACCTCCGACCGTATCAGTAGAGTCCTTAGGAAACACAACATCAAGGTTATTTTCAGACCTCAGAAGAAAATCTCTCAGATTCTTCCAAACCCTAAGGACAAAAAACCTACTCTTGATACATCCGGGATTTATAAAATTCCGTGCTCGTGTGGAAAAGTGTACATAGGAGAGACCGGGAGGAACATAAGCACTAGAATTAAAGAACACCAACGGTGCGTCAAATATCGTAATTTTTCACAATCTGCTTTGGCAAAACATTGGTCTGACACTGGACATCCAATTCTATATGACAAGGCCGAAAAACTCGCAACTGTGAAAGGATACATTCCAAGGAAATATCGTGAGGGCATTGAGATAGGTAAGAATCCTAACAATCTCAATAGAGACCGAGATTTCCAAATTAATCCTATTTCGTGCACTACCCTCCCCAAATTTTTTTAATAATTTTGAGGTTATGGTTGAATAAGTCTGTGTGCATTGTTCCATGACATGAGCATGGGTATATAAAAACTCCCTGATCAAAGGGTGCTTTAGTATCAGAGCATCCAGCCCTGAAGATGCAAACTGAAACGTTTGTGAAACGTCGGCATTTTGCTACAATAAGACGCAGCATCCATCCGGAAGCCTTAACTAGTGTTGCTGTCAGTAATCGGGTTAGTGTTAGTGACAGTGCTAGTGCCAGCTCCAGAAGATCCATCATCGATTCTGGTAAGTGTTTTAATTTTATCATGTTTGGATATTTAATTAATTGAGATTTTATCAAAATCAAATTTTAATATGTCTAAATAGGTGTAAATAATTATTTGAAAAGCTGTATACCAGGTTGTTCAATAAGTTTTGTCGTTCGATAAGAAAAACACAATTTTATGGTTCAAAATACACTTTATTATTCAGTATAATCTCCCTGAAGATTAATACACTTGTTCCAACGATTCTCCAATCTGTGGATCTCATCCCTGAATTGAGAATCCGGAAGGTTTGCAAAATACGCTTCAACAGCCGTTATGACCTCTTCATTTGATAAAAAACGCTTGCCACGCATAAATTTTTTGAGTTCTGGAAACAAATGAAAGTCGCTGGGGGCCAAATCTGGTGAATACGGTAGATGCTCCAACAATTCGAACTTTAATTCATGGATTTTAGCCACTGTCAAAATGCTCTTGTGACACGGTGCATTGTTCTGATGAAAAAGGATTTTTTTCTTCTGCAAACCGGGTCTTTTTTCACGAATTTTTTCCTTCAACTGGTCCAAAAGGTTGCAATAATATTCAGAATTAATTGTTTTACCAGTTTGCAAGTAATCCACAAACAAAATTCCTTTCGCGTCCCAAAAAACTGATGCCATAACCTTCTTGGCCGATTTCCGGACACGAACTCGTTTCGAAGCCGAACAACCAGATTCACACCACTCTTTAGCTTCTTGTTTGATTCAGGATCATGGTGATAGACCCAAGTCTCATCCATAGTGATGAATCGACGCACAAAATCCACTTTATCCTTTTTAAAACGCTCCAAATGTTGCTGAGAAAGTCGCATTTGAATGTGTTTTTGTTCCATTGTTAGCGAATGCGGCACCCATTGTGCACACAGCTTTCTAAAACCCAAAATTTTACTTAAAATATGGCTCACACTGCCTAATGAGATGTGTAGAGCCTCTACTAAATTTCTCTCAGTCAATCTACGATCTTCCAAAACCATATCCTGTATTTTGGCTATGATTTCTGGTGTTGATGCGCTTTTTGGACGTCCTTCACGTGGATCGTCTTCAAGGCTTGTACGACCACGTTTAAATTCAGCAACCCATCTTTCTACTGTTCTAATTGTAGGTGAACAATCATTATACACTTTTAACATTCGTTCGTGAATTTCTTTTGGTGCTACATCTTCCAAAAATAAGAATTTTATCACTGCAAGATATTCAATTTTTTCCATTGTAAAAAAATACTGTGACACGGCGACACTAAATGGCTTGTAAACAAAGAATGAATTGACAGATTGAAATGAAACTTCACATACGTTCTTATGAAGAGTGTACCAACAAAACAAAAAAAATTTTGGGCTAGTAGCAACGCTCTCTCTTATTGAACGACAAAACTTATTGAACAACCTGGTACATCCATAGATAAATATGTGGTAACTTTAAAATACAAAATTGTATGACCTCTTCATTATTTAATATGAAGCACGCAGTCGAGATTTTTCTTTGTCAACCTCTTAATTGAAATTATTAAAAGCTTTTGTGTTTGCATAAAGTTAATAAATATAAAAATCTAACACGATTATAAAGTAGCAAATAATAATATAGGTACCTATACAAAAATATAGTAAGTTAAAAGACTCCAAATCTTCTATGTAAGCAGTTCAGTTATGACAACATACGATCCGGCTTTATTTTATTTTCATAAGATTTTAATTGGTAATAAAACGTGACTGATATAGAAACATTGTAACAATAATTGTAAGACCAACCCACTATAAGTTATTTTGATAAACACTCAGACTTGATTTGTCTTAAAGAGGAGTTAAATCCTCAAGAATAGGTAACTTTTATCCTGTGCTTATAGTACATACAATAAACTTAAAAGATTTTTTTTCTTTGTGAACATGAAACATATTTTAAATAAGAAAAGCGAAGTTATCTATCTTTCTTACTAAAATGATCTTTTTTATTGTGAAGTTAACTCGCATAATACCTGTATAAAATTTCAAAGCAAATCATGCAAATGTGAAGTTAACCCTAGGATAATTTGTACTTCCCATTTTGGAAACTATGAAAACTGTGAAATTAGAGATGATGTGAAGTTATGGAATGTGAAGTTAGAGAAGTAAAACTTTACTTCAATTTTTTTCAAGTAAATGGATCATTGTTAACTGTGGAGAGAGGCGGAGTGTGCACATTCGAGCTCAAAGTGGCACATTCCGATGTCAGGAAAATGAAGAGCGCCGCTCCGCGTCTCGCTTCATTTGCCTCCCTCGCTCGAAAATGCGCCACTTTTCGCTCGATCGTGCACATACCTTACATTGGTGGAAATTCTCTATGTTAATAGGCAACTCTCTAAAAATGAACGAGTGAAAAGTCACTGTTTGGCAGTGAATATTCACTATTTGAAATAGTTTAAACTAAAAATCCGCAAAAATATCGTAAATATATTATTTACAATTTTCAAGTCATATGAATTGGTCTGTTAAAGATGCTCGACCATCGAAAATCTGATTTTCAATAGTCGAGTTGTGAAAAGAAGTCTGTTTGAAACCCAAAACCAAAAATGTTAAATTTTTTTTTAATTATTGTGAAAAAGTTTTGATATCTTTACATTTTTATCGTACATGATAATCGAGCGGGGTCTTTGCCCGCCCCCCTCAAAATCAGGCCGCGGCTACACCCCTAAACTCCGCAGGAGGGTTATGTTAACATGAACAACAATATTCGACAAATTGTCAGCAAAATTTGTCAGTAAAATGTAGGTGCCCATAACTGGAAAATTTGTCAGTAAAATGTAGGTGCCCATAACTGGAAAATTCATAGCTGTCGACAAATGACTGGCAAATTTATTTCGCGAAGATTTTGAATGAATCGAAATTAAAATTATAAAATATATTTAATTTCCTGCATATATTTACATTAGACCGACCTTTTGCAATAAGTTACTTTTATTTATCACACTTTAAACACAATAAACGATTACATCGCGATACATTTTTAGAGATGAAAACATGGAATAACGCGTAGCTCCTACGCATATGCGTCTGTTGGCTTTATATTAGCAATAAAACATAGTGATGACATTGCGAACAAATGACGATCGTGAAAACACCTGTATCTGCTCCCGATTAAAAGTTATTCGGGGGTGCCCACAACCGGACAATGCCCACAACCGGCTAACTTACCCTATAATTAGTGCAAAAATATTCGGATTTGTATATTTTATTTTTTGCGAGACACATCTAATTATTTATTTTAATACATAATAATAATTTTTTTTTAGACGAAATATATAATAGTAACTATTATTTAAAATTAATTGATTCTGTGAATTGAACATATTGTATTCGGTTAGATAGTTAAAATATGTAATTTTTGGTTTGATTCAAATTTTTAAACGAATATCTATAAAGTTGGTTATATGAAGGTCGAAAACACGATTGTTTCAAATTTATTCAATTAAAAGAAAACCGATAAAGATATCACCTGATTTTTATTACTTTGTTCAGGCATATATTTAAATACAATACCTATATATATATGTTACATATATAAAATAACCTGAATTAACAAATTCTTAAAAATTTAAGAGATTTAGTTAGATAATGATTTCTGATAGAGCTTTAATATTTCTATAAGTTTTAACAAAATTGAAATAAACAACCAAAAATTAAAAAAAAATTATATAACGTTTCCATTTTTATAAAATTTTATAATAAATTTATCTTCAAAATAAATTTTTATATTAACCCTTTGCACTCGTAAATATATGTTTTAAAACGCATCTTGCCGCTCCTACGGCGACAAACGAGTGCAAAAGGTTAAGCTTACTTAGTACCTACTCATAAAGGTCAAAATCACGGTGCTGAGTATTTTCATAAAATTTTGTTTGGGTTGAAAAATTATATTAATCACTAGCTGATGCCCGTAACTTCGTTCGCGGTTTATATCAACAATATATTTTATTTACAGAAGTGGAAACTTATTTTCTTTGGCACGCATGCGTACCGCTTGGCTGGGCCATCGTACGTGTATGAAAACTTTAGTAGCTGGATATTAAATAGATATATCGTGATAATTTTTATTGGAGATAACATCCAAGTGTCTAAGGAATAAAACTAAAAAAATTGTCAAAATCCATCCAGTTGTTTTTGCGTGATACGTACACATTATTTATAAAGATTTACAATATGTCCTAAAATAGTTCTGAAAAGGAATACGATAAAAACTGTTTTATTTCTTACTTATAACCACTGCAAAAGCAGTGGAAGTATTTATAATTTCGGAAATGTTTTTTGATATTATATAAAACAATATAAGATTAGTTCATTAAATTTTTTTTATAAATGTAAAACATCTAGCGTTTTATAACAGAAAGGAGTAGGCGCAAAATTTTTAAAATTTGGATTTTACGCGTAATTTATATTTTAACTACATAATTTGCATAACATTTTAAAAGGGAGTACTGACTATGCAAATTTGCGTTCCAATTTCACTAATTTTGAACTTGGCTTGAATATTTTTAAATGTACTGTTTAAATCGATTTCAGGTACAGTTCCACTAATTTTACTGTGCGGGTGAAATAGTTCCGCCTACGGATGCGCATGAATAGGGAAACTCCTGCATCGTTGAGGTACAGTCGAGAGCGAAGTGAAAATACTAACCGGGTGATATGGAATCTTTAAGCGCACTTAAAGGCCAAGTACTGAAAAGTCAAACTCGCGAAGTGATAGCCCAATGTGATTCTGTTCATGAAGCGGGAATTGTTTATTTACAGTATCTATTCATTTCAAATAAATAAAATATCCGAATAAATTTTATATTTCATGTATTTCTTCACAAGAATGTACAAAAGCCGAACGTACAGTACGTCTTTTTCTATTCGAATGCGTTCTCTCTTCATCGTGTGCGCCGCTTGTAAGATTCTCACCCGCACAGAAAAGTTGGTCGAGTTCTATTACCCGGTGAAGTTTCATAACCTATTTGTGTGACACTCTGTATACATCTATTTTATATAATTCTTACAACGTAAGATGCGATTGGTAAATAATAAATTAATTTACCTATATACAAACAATTCTGAAATAATGTTTTTTAATGTTTTTGAGTTTATTATTATTGAATGTGCAGGGTGCCGATAATTACGGATGCTACATGGTGTCGTACCTACGATGGGGTAAGTAGGGCACGTTCCCTAGGCGTCATCCAAAGGGGGGCGCAATATTTGAAAAGTAATGAACTTAAAATTTGGAATAAATCAACAACATAATTTATCTTCAACCGAACAAAGAGATTTCCAAAATGTTATAAAACTATTTGCGTCGCAGAAAGCAAGGCAGGTGCAATTTTAAGTTTAAGACTAATAAAAATGCATTTATATGGACTAATTTTCGTTTTAAAACATAAAATAAAATTGATCTGTAAGATTTTAGATTGTTTTATATAGCGTATGGGTTTAGTTTATATTGGGATAATTTACGAAAAAGTGCAATTTTGATGCGCGCCTAGGCGCCTTTTTCGATTTGTACGGCACTGCTTCTACATATATTTTAAAACATTATTATGTATTACGATGTTATTTTTAATAAAAATTTATTTATAAATCTAATTTCGACCCGTAACTGTGTTCACAAAACTATTTTCTCAGTACTCACTTTGTGGGTGTTCAATTTTTGTTGCGGGGGCTTCCGAATGTATTAATCAAATTCCAGATATTTATTACATATGTATTTAAATGTGGTTTACAAGAGTTTGTAATTACTTAAGCGGTTACTCATAGGTTTTATTGATTACAAACTTAAATATTTATGTCACAATTTACAATCACAATTTTTCCAATCCTTTCTGTATAAATCACTCTCACAATAATTGATGATAAAATTCGTTCATTAATTTAATCTCGTTTATTTAACAAAAGCTAATAAAGTTACTTATTAAAAAAACGATTTATTTATTTTAACATACAATAAAAAGTATGTTTTAAATTTTAAACATTGATTTTTTAAGCTTTAAAATTAATCTTACAACATAATAATTGTGACTTACATTATTTAATTTTATTTATCTAAACACACTTTTTAAACTAATTATTAAAGAAGAGAGTTATAGATCTCAACATTAAAAAAAAGTAAGAGTTTGCTATTTGAAAATATAAATTTATTATTTAAGAAAGATTTCTCAGGTCTCATCATTAGTACAGCTATTTCTAATTTAAAAAAGTGATTTTTTTACGCTTTAAAAACAATCCTGTCATATATTTGTTAGGGATGCAAATTATTCAGTTTAATTTTAAACAATGGTATTAATTTGCAATTCGGATTATTACGCAATAAACAAATTAATGGTGAGGCATATTTGAAGCTCTACGTGTTGCTCGCATAAGATAACAAATAAAAACTTTAAAAAACAGAAGCAGTGTTCATGTTTTTAACAGGCCAATGACCCACCTGGTTCAGGTTACTTTAAGATGCCCTTACGTACCAAAGGGATCTTTCAAAGTAAAAATTACACCGTACCATTAACAATATACCATAAAAATCCTAAAAAATACTTCTCACATTTTTTTGTGTTAAATTTCAAATTGTAGAATGCAAAAGGAACTTGAAAATGCAATAAGTTCACGCTCCAAGTTTAAATTGTTTACGCTTTCAATTACTTAAAAAAATTATCTTTTCTTCTTTTTTGTTAGTAAAGGTTTTAAATAATGAAATGCAAGAAATAACTATTAAGAATTATGCAGCCGATGTAAATAAAATCAATTTTTATTTATGTGTAACAACATACCTCACCTACAATTTAACAACTGTTGCCTAACCCATTGAGGCATTGGAATGCGGAAGGTTTTCGAGATAACAGGGTAGGTAACGGGATAGCCCTTTATCGTAGGTTAGTACTACAACCCTTTCTCATCATTTGCAGGCTTCGCTTGTTAGAGCGGACCTTCAATCGTTTTCCTCATTTTTTGTTCCCCCTTTTTTTTGTCTTACACAAAAAATACCCTAATAAGTTTTGGTCTAAATTTATTTCATGGGTCTCACGTCAGAAAATTGGTGAGGAACCATATCTTTTATTAAAGCAAAATAAGAGCTTTACGTGGGGACGTCACCTTATTCATATTATTATAAAAATTAAAAAAATACATTTTAAATGTCACTGGAATAAAATGCTAACATTTCAAAATCACAAAACTTACAGGTTTGATCCAAGGATGCCAAAAGTTAAAATCGAATAGACAAAAAAAATTCGCAACAACAAATTAGTATAACAAATTGAATGCACAAAAAATGAGTTTAAGTGAAACTGTATGAACAACCTTAGAAAATAATTGTTTTTTTTGTGGCACGGGCGCAGAAATGTCCTTGTTTATAAATATTTTAAGTATTTGCTTAAAAAGATGCACGGGCTGAAAATGTTACGGAAATATCTTATGTCCGTGCTGTCGAGCAACATTGTATCAATAGGTCAAGGCAAAATATTCAGATACGACTTTTTTGCTTCTTATTCTGGGATTATTAATAAATCAAATAACATAATATTAATACAAAAAAGTAAATCAAAAAATTTTCTTGTGGCCAGTAGTGGAAAAGTGCTATTTATAAGACATAATATCAAAACAAGTCGAGTTGAATGGCCATAGCTATCATATAATTATGTATAAAAAGCGATCATATTTCAATACTTCATAATTATATGCTTTTTTTCCAAGCCAATTAAAAGCTACAGCATATGTAATAATTTCAAAATTTTAATCATCATTAGTTATAAAAATTTAAGACACAAACAGGTGTATCCAAATTTGCATTGTTTTCTTTTTTTATCTTATAAATACAAAAAAAATTCAAATTTTATGCATCAGTGCGTAGAAAGATTATTTAAAATACAAGATTGAAGCAGCGATAGAAACTATAAAAAACCACAACATATTTTTGCATTTTACAGAATTCTAATAATTTTTCTGAAAATGTCTGACTTTATTACATAGTAGTAAATTTAGGGGTGTTTTATTATAATTTAAAACAAAGTTGTACGGTTTTAACAGCGGCACTTCGTTGTTAAAAAACGTGTTTATTTTAAACGAAATTTAGAAAAAATTGTTGTTTTTTCAATTCAGTCCACTTTTGATTTCCAATATAAAAATCTGTATATATTTTTATTCATATTTTATTTTAAAACTAAAAACTTTAATTTAATAGAACAGAAGAGATAAAAATGTATTTATTTGTAAGAAGTTTAATATTTATAATTACGGTGCATTTACACCAAAACCACAACAACTCAAAAAAAGGGAGCTTACTGCAATTATTAATCGAAATCTAACGGTTACAGGTTTAAGGGATGTTTTAGAAGCTTTCATAAATTTCAATATCCAAAATGTGTGGTTTAAAAATAAAAGTCAATGTTCGATTTGCTTTTCGTGCGGTTTTTTTTTCGTGGCAGGCTCATTAATAATAAGGCGAAAATTATCAAACCATCGTTTCCGCCCCATTATTCGTACCATACTAAAACACCACAAAAAAACTCTAATTATATACACACACAATTTCACAGAGTAGTAGCAAAATCTGATTATACGGTTGTAGTGGAGGAAATGTATAGGAACTATACGCTCAACCACCTGACACCGTTTCGATATAAACCTAACATTAATCAAAAGAAGGGACCCAAACTTGAGATAAAATCTTATGAGAGTGAGACCAAATGTTTAAAATTGAGGAAACAGAATGTGTTAAAAAAAATGTGATCTTAAAAACGATAAGTTACAAACTGTCTTTCAGAAACTCTGCCTGTATATATAAATTAGGTTGTTTTATGCTACGAAGGTTCTCTTCCGCCTTCACTATTTTGGATTTTATTCCCCGAGGGTAGGTTTTTATTGGCAACAGTAAATAAAAGTATCAAAATTAGATTTCAAAATATATGAGAACTTAACACACATTTTCGTAAATAATGCAACCTAAAATAAAAAAAATAATTAGGTAGATAAAAACAAGTAATTAATTAAATTGTTTCAAAAACATTGTAAAGTATTTTATATCTGCTTTACACTTAACTAAATTAAAAAATATCAAAATTTAAGTAATTTTTGAGATTGTTACAAAAAATAAGCAAGATATAGCAGTTTTAATGCATACAGGGTGTCATACAAATAAGTACTTAAATTTTACCGGTTGATACCTGACTCAAATCTAAACATTAAAAGTTTATATACAATATGTCCGAAATTTAAAATATTTTGAGAAAAATTTATTTTAATTTTTCAGTAAATGGCAACACAACGTTGTCTTAATATGCTTTTAAAAAAGAGTGAGGTCATTTAGTACGTGCTTCATTGGTAATTGGCATATTTGATATACGATTTCTTTTAATAATAAATTTTAATTGTTGTTAAAATAAGTGACCGACTGTTAATATTTGCAACCCTAGTTAGAACTCTAGTGAAATTGTTACAATAATAACGTATTTATTATACCTTTAAAAATTGAAGTTTACGATACCATAACTCAAAAATATGACACATAAGGTCACTTGAATCGGGTATATTTTTGTTTAGTTTAGGAATATTTATAAGTGCGTTAAGTTTCAGTACTTATTAATGGGACACCTGGTATAAGTAAAAAGGCACAATATTTTAACAATCTTTAAGTAGGGCACACTAGAATTATCTGTAACAATACTCAAACGATTTAAATACTTGTTTATCACATCATTTAAGATAATAACATGACATCTTTTTCACTCATTTAATTCTTAAGAGAATGTTATTTTTTACAAAAAACAAACCCTGTTTCTTTTATACAAATCGTTCTTTTAAAATCAAACCATTAAGTGGGAAAAAGTTAATTAATCTTAGAGTTACACAAATGAAAGACTCGCATATACCTATAAGAAATTTAGTAGAAAATGAAGAATTTTTATGCATTGCAACTGACAGACAATAGGCGATGTTTTTTAAAAAAGAGCAGACATGTAATTGAATTAAAATTCGGCAAATGCGGTAAACAAACACCATCTATGGATTTGCCTACAAAATAGGAAATAAAAATAAAAAGCCAAGCATCTTAAAGAAGGATTTTTGCCGATTTTATTTAAAATTCAGACCGCGAGCTGAGAGCACGTGGATGGTGATGCAAAAACAAGCTGTCTTTTGATTTTTGAAGATGCATTATTCATGGAAGTAACAAATGTATGCGTGTGTAAAGTTACGTATAGTTTAAATACGTCTGGTTGCATTTTATTGTAATATATCTGCGGTGATAATAAATATTATGCTAAAGAAGAAGGCCTGTAATCCGAACTTATAGCTTCGTTGAAAATAAATATAACGTTGGAATATGTTGAAAGATCCAAAAATGGTCGGACGTGCATACTTCAACGTGTTGTTCGAATTGTATATCTTCCAATTTAAGTCTAGCCGATCTTTAAACAAAAACGGAGAAAGAAATAAAAACCCTACCATACTATTTTAGTAATATGCGCCATATATAGCACAATACCGATATATTCATTTTAATTGTGCCTTCTAAGAAAGAAAACAATGCATAGATTGAACTCGTGGACAGTTTTCGTGTTTTGAGTTTCAATTGCCGACCGACTTTAGAACCAAATTTGGATTATTAAAGTGCGATTTTTAATAAAAACCGCACAAGCACTTAATACTCGTACACTTAAAATTACAACCATCAACTTCTATTATGTATTTATTACCGCAACAGATGTTTCCCTTTCTTTACCAATTCTAATTGTTTTACTTGTTACTCAAAATCTAGTTTTTCTATATTAATGCCCACGCTTTTTTAGTTCAAAAATAAAAACCTGTTTCATCGTCTGACCAACAATAAAAATGCCTAAATTATATTGAAATTAAATTAATTCCTAATACTGAACAGCAAATAAAATCAAACTTGCATATCGTTAACGTCGCATTCTTTTTCTTCAAAATTTTTTGTTCTTGTTTTTCTACAATTTTATTTAAACCATGAAAGTTGTGTTACAAAAAGAATCGAAAAGAATAAGCCTATTGAGCAATCAAAATTAAATTTTTAGCGTATTTTATTTAAAGAAAGCACGTATCCAATAATCTTCAAAATTGTGATGGGCTTATAATTAGTTAACTAATTAATGTGGAAGCATTTTTAAAGCCTACAAGCATTTCTGAGTCATCTTTATACATCATTGACCTATTATCTATCGGTACGACTTACTCGTTTTTCCTGGTTGAAAGACTTATTGTAATTTTATCCTAACTACAGTTATACATTAATAGTTAGCGCTTATCATGAAACGGTTTTTAAAACAGGAGTTTTATCGGTATTCAATAAGGAAGTCTAAAACTGTATTACTGGAGCTGAAATGTTAAACATTTATACTAAATATTCAGGCATTAGTTGTATTAAAAACAGAACTATCGTTTTGAAGAATGTTTTATTAATTGACTTAAATTATAAAATTAATTTAATATTACTTATTATTTATATTTTTATAAATGCTTTTAAAAATTCTGAATTCAATATTTTTCAAAGTCGATTTATTTAAAGTAAGTATTAATTTTTTTTAAGCTTATTGCAAATTAAACAGTTAATATTTAGAAAATATTTAAATACGAATTTATTTTTTAACAGCTATTTTATTAATCAAAATAAATTCCATTAGATTGAATACCTACACTTTTATTAACAAGGCATAAATGAATTTATACCTGTTTGGTAAAAATCGGATCTTCTTTAGAAAATTATTTCCTCGATGGAATTTTGACTATCTGCCACATTTGGGAATACTTTTTGTGCTAAAACGCAATACAATTATTAAAAAAAAATGGTAATCTGTAAGGGTAGTGTTCTTCGGAAAATCTATTTCTAAAAAGTGTCACCTCCTTGTAGCATGTCATCCCCATGGATTACATTAATGTAAGAAATGTGACATCCACGGATATGAGGTCACTACCATGGACATTTCTTCAAACCCCTATAATTGTCTAAATTGGAGGCTGCAAGCTCGGTTAATATTTTTTCCTTAACCTTCGGACGGGCGCGCACTATGGTATAACACCAGCGGGCGCGCGTTGTACTTTTTACAACATGACAATTTTTAATAGTTACAGTGAGAATTTCTATCAGATGCTTTATAGACTTTGTTTATAAGTTTCAATTAGCATAAATGAAGCAAATACGTACACCAACAAACGCATTTGGGTATTTTGTTACTTTTTAAGTGCATATTTATATCCTACTAGCTGGCCCGCCTCAGCTTCGCACGGATATCGAAATTTCAAACTAAAAACTTATTTTTATCAAAATAAAATATAGCTTCTATTACTCTTGGATAATGTAGCTTTTTATTAGTGAAAGAATTTTTAGAATCGGTTTAGTAGTTCCAGAGATACAAACAAACCAAATTTAGCTGTTTATAATATTAGTATAGAATTGTAAATATTTGTCACAAAAAAATTATTTATTTTATTCTGTATAAGCTGTATCATAAGATATAACAAAATAACAATTGGTTTTTAACGCTCATTCTTGTGAAAAAGTGAATTACGATTAGTTTAGCAAAGTGTGTCTAAATTTCCAGTTATTTGCTTTTTAGAAAATAAGTATAAGCCCATAATTCTATTTTATTTTATTAATTTTGTTTTATTACTGCCAAAAAATGACTAATTAACAGATTGCACAATCCCAAACAGCAATAATTTTGTTCCACTTGCAATATCTGCAGTAGGCGTGCGATGTTAAAAGTGCACGCGTTGATCTTAACTAATAATAAAAACGTTGAAAAACTATTCTATAAGCAAAACTAATTAACTAGCCACGTAGTAGATAAAACAATGAAGAAATGTCTGAAGTCTTAAAACTGTGACCCGCCGATTAAGCCGAATATTTGCAAAAATTTTTGGCTGTTGTACTTTTGACAACAGCGCGCCCGCCCGAAGGTTAAAGAAAAAGACCAAAACTATTAAGATCCATCGTCATTTTTATTAGAAAGACGTTTTTATTTTTTGACAGATTATTCTAATAAAAAATGAGAATTACCCATAATGAAGCAAGATGATGCAAGCTGTTTTTTTTTAAATAATATTTTATCCATTTTCTGTAGCTGAATGTAGTATGTGCTTGCATTAATAATTATTAACTTTATCTTGTTCAGTCACAGAATAGCTAACAACCAGAACGGCGACTCGTAGGATTTAGCTCAGCCCGCGCATTCTAATCTGCGCATCGATATCGGCCATATTGAAAAGATAGAAACATTTGTTTTGATTCTAACACGTGTGTTTTTATTTATTTGCGGTGAACTGCCAAATATTTGTGGGCGATATCTGGCTAGTGTTGCTATCTTAAAATAATACATAAATGATTAATTCTAAAAATACCGCTTAAATAATAATGGCTTTTTCAAAACCTGGCTCTTTCATGCCATTTTCCCTCTACAAATCACATTAAATAGAGTTTCTTCTATAAAATAAAAATGTTTTTTTTTAATGTTAAGTGGCAGCAGCAAAAGATTTAAAAATATGAAGTACGTTCCGAGTTTCGGCTACTTTGTTACTAAACCGTCTCTGCTTTTCGCCTTTCAATATGGCCGTCGAGTGTCTGACTGAGATCAAACGCGCCGACAAGAAGTTGCCATTCTGGTTGTTAGCTATTCTGTGGTTCAGTGGTGGCAAACCGTTTTATAAGCGTGTGCTAAACATCACAATTTTTTTGTCCAACCCGTGGCTTGCTGCAAAATAAACAATAAAAATTTAATTGTTATAAAATTTTATTAAATTAAATCAAAGAGTTGACTTAAAAATTTACAAATGATTGTATATATTACATTTTGCCATATAAAAGTTAAAACTAATTATAACTTTTATTAATGAGATTTTTGTTGAACTTTAGATACCAAATGTTGTATATAAGGTTCATAAGTCGTAACTTAAAGCAATGCATATGAATACAAATCACCACGTTACCACAAGCTTTTTTGGGCGAAGGTTTGGACATAACGAGAGCTTTATAATAGAAGGTCGGATAAATCAATTTTGTAAATTTTTGTTTTAGGCGTATTTTATACTTTGAGCCGATACGCAAAACATGTCAAAAAGGTGTACAGGCTGCCTGTATTTTGTATTATACGCCCTTCTGATATTATTTGGTAGTTCATTTGTGCCTAGCCATAAGGCAGATCGACAACGACTCCCATATTGAATCCATTTTTCATCACTAGTTGTAATCCCGTGCAAAAAACTCTGTTTTGTTGAAACAAAATTTTATGACAAAAATTTTGTAAATGCTGACCTTTAATCGTCGTTTTGACTCTTTATTAATGCGCCCCGAATCCAGTTATCCAACTTTAACACTTTTTCATTAGATTTGAGATTATAAAAAATTGTAGAATAATGAACTCGTACTTTCTCCGAAAAGTTGTACGAGTATTACGCTCAACTATTTTTTTAATTTCTTATTATTAATGACTTTGTCAGGTCGACCATAGGGTGATTTCTAAGGGTCTATCAAAATTTTTCGAACTAACGTTGTTCCGTTCTTCTAGGAGCTGTACTTTCTGAAAATATCGCGTTAATATTATTTCTAAGTTTAAACATATACAAGAAAATTACACAAATTTGTCCTTGTTCATTAATTGATTTAATTATTAAAAAATTTAATATTATTTTCTTACCGAAATGACACTGGACCGATGTGATAATCAATGTTATCAAGTTATATTTTGGTATTCCTACGACATATGCCACTTAAAAAATATTTTACACAAGAAAATTACAGCTCAATGCATGATAAAGCGATATCAATCATTTAATGTGCAACAATCTAAAATTTATATAGGGGAAGGTGGCCTAGAGTGGGTAGGTTAAGGTTTATCGATTAATATGAACCACTTCGGCTAAAAAATTAAATTTGAAAAATTTTACAAAATTATTAAATGTTTTGTTTTTAAATTTTTTGACGTTATTAAGCAACTTAGGTGTCAAAAGTAGTATGACATCAATTAGGCTGGGTACTGGCATTGTAAATAAAAATATAAATTTCAGCTAATATATAACATATCCATATAAGGGCCGTTACCCGCTTTGGGCTACCTACCCGCTTTAGGCCACCCTCCCCTACATACCGGGTGTTTCATTTAAAGTGCCACAAGCTATAAATTTATACCATTTATTGATACAACATTGCAAGCTTGCCAGTTTAAGAGTTATACGCTCGTGCTACTTTACTAAAACATTTTATAATGCAAAATAACAATTTTTTTTTTAAAGTATTTATTAGTCAAATGGTAATTTGTTATACATTTTTGGAAAGCTCTCAATGAGGTCCATTCAATTGTAAAAAAAACTAATACCCTTTTATTTACGATAAGAAAATTGACATCATTTTCGGTTAAACCAAAAATAGTCCACAATTTATATTTATGCCAATACATAGACTGAATAAATTAAAGAAACTTTTATACCTGCACATTTTTTGAAATTTGTATTAATTTAGAAGTTACAACTTTGTGGCTGTTTGAATGAAACACCTGGTGTTTATATACAATTTATTTTAAAAGGAAAATATCAGTGTTTGAATCGTAATTGTGAGGATCCTAAATATTTTATTACTAACTCGCTGGCTTGCCCCGGTATCGCATGATTGTTTAAATTTCAAACAAAAAACTTATTTTGATCAAAACAAAATATTAGTCAGAAATACTGTGGCTTTTTATTAGTAAAAAAAATTTTAAAATTGATTTACTAGTTTCAGAGAATACCCCCACAAACAAACAAACAAATTTGACCTCTTTATAATATTAATATAAATTATTAAAATTTACACGATTTTAACACAATTTATTAAAATACAATTAATTCAAAACTCCAAACTTAACATTTTATTTTAATAGTAAATATTTTAGGAATAAAATCTATAGCTTAAATTACTCTTTGAAAAGTCCTCTAGTTGCTAGTCAAAATCTTGTCAAAATCTGACCAGCGGTTTTGAAGATTAGCCCGGACAAACCAATAAACAGAAAGACAAACAATAATTTTAAAAATGCGTGTTTAAAAAGTTCTCTATCTGGCCATAAAAGTTCCGTCGAATCGATTAAGCCGTTTCGCAGATTAGCCCCGACAAACGGACAAACAAACAGACAGAAAGCACAAACTTTAAAAATGCGTGTTTGGGTTTTGGTAACGTGAAAATAGCGATATGAGCTTAAGAAAACTCTTTTATTTCCAAATTACAGACAAACACATGAATTTTATTGATATCTAGCTACACATAGATTATATTTATAAATTTTTATGCATTACTTTAAAAGTGTTTTAATATTTTTTTAATTGAATGTGGAATTTGTTAAGATTTATAACATGTAAAACGAATTTAGCTATTCTGCCATATCTTTGTAAAGATAATTAATAAATTAAGTCTAACAAATAAATTAGAAGACTTACAACTGTGAGTAAACGCATCTCTTCGTAATCGTCAAACTTCATTCACATTATAAAATGTATCCCATAATTTACGGTTTTCAATAGTTACATTAAAATAATATCTAAGAGTAAATATTGTTGCGTACAAGTCCATACAATCCCACGTTGATAACTTAAATAATTATTAAACCATTGCATCGTGCCGAAAGACATGTAAGCACAGTGGGTAGCACTTGACTCATTTCGCCGCTTAACGATTTTAATTCAATTAATCGAAGAGTTCGATTAAAACATGGCTAATTTATGCGTCCACCATACACCCTAGAGTTGACTAAAATAGTAACACGTTTTGCCTCTTTACTTTCTTATTCTTTTGCCAATTGGACCAGTGTCACGCTCATCTATCTTTTATGCACTTTGCGCACGTTGCAGCCGTGACTTTGACAACAATGAACGCAAAATTAGATACAACACCTTCCTATTGTCTATCGACAGTCGTGTTGCATATTATAAAGTGGTTTATAGAAGTATTTTAATAGGTGTGTAGTTCTTTGCACTTCTAACCCACATCGACATAACAATCAAACGTACTTTCCTTCCAAAAAAATCTTATTTTTGAAATTAAATAATGTCCTTATAACTTAGTTTATTTTCGAAATAATTAAGTGAAACCCTATTAGTGTCAATTAATTAGATAAATGTTCACATAAAGCCAGTTGAATTTTTGTAGAATTTATGGGAATTATGACAGATAAGTCAAGGATACATAAATAAGACATTTTTAATCGGATATCGCAATTAAATTTTTTTTGCTTTGTCAATTAATGTTGATATTGATTGTGAAAGATAACATTTTCTCACTACTATCGCTTACACACCATTTTTTCAGTTCCAGTTTATAGTTCGTTTGCGCCTTCAATTTTAAAAAAAAGGAATAGGTTCTAAAAGCTCTAGAGGACACTTATTAGATTAAATCTCTAAGATTGGGAAATTAATAATAATAATAAACAAATATAACATTGAGAGAAACGTTGGGCGCAAAAAATACGTAGAAATGTTCTAAAAATGTTAGCGAAACCTTGACCAATATTGACTAGCATTAAAGCAGGAACAGGATTTTCAGTAACAAGTTAAGATCAAGGAAGTATGCGGTTCTATCAAGTTATTGATATTATTTATCCTTGCGGTTAAACTGCATTAGAACAATCACAACCTTGGATTACTCGTAATTGCATTAGTTTAACTTTTTCGCGATTGTCATGTCAACACTGCAATCTTATTATCGCCTTGAACTTTACTTATCGTTTCATTTCTTCGATCCAACTGATTGGATGTATTTTTACAATAAATGGCCAGGGATGATATTTCAATTTAAAATGGTCACGTTTACTTTTTTTAAAAACCCTTACATATAATACAATAAAAACTATTTTAATAACTAGTGCAATAAGAAGGCACTTGCAAGTGCAATAATGGGTGCACCTGTAGGCGGCTCGGGGTAATCACCAGCAGCACCGCATATGTCCAAGTGGCTGTACTTCAGAGGCTTTTCATTTCCTGATCCATATTTATCAAGACCAGATGCTAACAATAAAAACGCAGCTGGACCTAATAAAATCATAATAATTCTTACTAAGAATCCATATTAATCTTTCAATAAAGCATTACCTTGATGACCTCGACAAGTTCGAACTGATGCAGCAGAATTTGCTTGAAAAACATCTTCTCCTTCAGTTTTTCCGCGGTGAAAACTCAAATCCTCCCTACGAATCGTAGAGATCTCAAAGGGATCGGCTAAGATATCGCCGTGGTGCTGTAACTTTTTACTGGTTCCTGCTTTCCTCGCAGGACCATTGTCCATAGCTAAAACATTTTTTTTTAAATTAATTTAAAATGAACCGTTTGATTCTTAAGAATGTAACATCTCTTGGCGTTTTTTTTTCCAAGACAAAACGGTAACTCAACTAAAAATAAGGACACGTAACGGGTTAGTGGATAATTTTGATTGCAGAGTCATACATTCGCAGTTTGCGTATTTTACAGTTACACCATTACATAGTAATAAAAATTGTGATGTCAATTTTGAGCTGCTAAATGAGATTTGATGCCAAAAACGCCTCTTTAATTTACGGTTCTGTTATTTCGAGAGCTTTTTTTTTTGGAGTATAAATAAACATACCTATTTATTCTTTGATAAGTTTTAAAACGGAATATGTTTTTTTCTTTGCCAATTACTAAATTCTTTAAATTAAATCGTCTATAAAAAAAACCTCGATATGATTTCGTTTTATAGAAACGCTTAATAAAAGGCGTAGTTTTTCTTTTCAATGAAACATAATTATCACAAAATTTTTGGAAATATAAATTGAAGAATAGTTTTTAATTGGTTTTAATTAGACGTATGTATTTGTTATTGTGGGTGTGTGATTTTATTAGAGAATCGATTTCATTTAAAGATTAATATTTTAGTTCCGCAATAAAGCAAAAACAATATGTAATATTTGTGATTTCTGAAGCAATATTTTCGTGCAAAAAGTGAATTTTAACCCTTCGTATACTAGGTGATTAAATGTCACATGCCATACGAGGTAGGGTTTGCCATACCCCGAAAATAAAATTGAATAAAATTCACAAAATTGTACTTTATGACATCTAAATGATAAGAAATATATTTCAATAACTAATAATGGATAGGTTTAAGTAAAGCATATATTTATTTATGCATTAGAATAGACTTTCATTAATAAAAATACAAAAACTTAACTTTTCTTCAATTTCTAAAATAATAAGTCTTTTCTTGAGTATTAAATTCCAAAGGCACGTGTCAATTACGATACCGAAGATTAAGAAATCCTAACAAGAATTTTATTCTTGCCTCCTTATTTAAATACAAATTAATTTTCCGGAAATTTATTAATGAAAAAACCAAAAAATTATAAAAAATAAACGAAGCCCCAAGAAGAAATTTTGAGAGCCCAAATAGGGAAAGTTGGGGTACAATGGAACACGGGGTACAATGGAACGATGGCGATTAATATTCAAATTTCAAACGAATTCGCGCGCTTTCATTTGCACTAACTACAATGCCTAACTAGGCACACGGGAACGTAGTGAAATTTTGTCGCTTAGCAACAACGGAGCTGTCAGAAGAAAAAAATAGTTTTTGTTAACAAAAAGTTGGAATTTTGTACCAAAGAACTTTTGTTTTTAGCAGAAAAGTAATAATAGTATGTATGTGATATTTTTTACATAAATCTTAATCATTTTGACTATTTAGTACAGTTAACATAAAATTTATAAAAATAACCTAAGTTTTTTAAATTCGTATTTGAAACTTTCGAAACCTTACGGGGTACAATGGAACACTGCTTCATTACTTTAATTATATCTCATTGCAGATTTTAATGTCATAATGGTTAGAAACCGTGTAAGAAAAAGTGATAGAGGCCTGCACAGTGAAGTTAATACCTATGCGAAAAGTTGTACAACTCGTAGAAGAAGGACTGACTCTGCGAACTGTTGCTAAATTAAAAAATGTCAAGTGCACTACGTTGCAACGATATGTCAAAAAGAAAAAAGCGACAGAGGAGGGCATAGAAATACGTATGACACCTAGCTAATTAATAATTATATAAATATATTTTATGATGTTATGCAATTTCTAAATCATGTTCCAATGTACCCCAGACCCTGTTCCATTGTACCCCAGCCCTGGGGCACATTGGAATAGAAAAAGTGTTTTGCAGACACGCTAATTCAGGTTTAGGGTTAATTTTTGATTGCTTTTTTGTGTTCAATTATTAGTTTAAGGTCTGTTCTTGATAGTTTAAAAAAAAATTACAGAAATATAAAACACTAATTTTTTTATAAATCGAAACAACTTTTTCGTTCCATTGTACGCCAACTGTCCCTATACGGTTTTAGAATTACTTCAATTTTTTTTGAAGTAAATTTATTATTGTGAATCGTAGCGATAAGCGGAGTGTGCACACTTGACCTCAAAGTGGCATATTCCGATCCCAAGAAAATCAAGCGCGCCGATCCGCGTCGCGCTTCCTTTGCCTCCCTCGCTTGGAAATATGCCACTTTTCGCTCGAACGTGCACATACCTTGCATTCGTAAAATTTGTCTATGTTAATAGCCAATGTGTCAAACCAAAAACCTTATTTTAGTTAGCTTTATTGGGTTATTTGATTTGAAAAGAAGAAGATTGGTATAGACAATATATCATTATTGTCAAACGTTAAATAATTCTATGCTTGTCTAAAAGATTTTTGAATGGTATAATTAAATACAGCAAATCGTATGGGAGTTTTATTTATTATTAGAATTTCTTGAATAGATTTACTGAAATATTGAACTGAAGGGTTTCACTTGACACGATACATCCCATATACAATTTTAATTGATCAAAAATGCGAATTAGTAAACACTCGAAAGTACACCTCAAAATATTCTTATTAAGCTCGCTGCAATTAGGCGTGCAGAAGAGCACCATGATAAGTTATCAAAAGAAATAAAATATCTAACCTTTTTGAAACAAAAAAAAAATCTAAAGAGGATTGTCCATACGAGGCGTTCAATCCCCCCGATTTGCGCAGAAATTTGAACATTGATTATGTTAGAACTCGTTTTGAGGTGTTCACCAGTGGTTTCAAAAAGTTTCTACGAGGACGGGAACATTAGTGATTTTCCACTTAGAATTCAATAAACAATTACAGTTAATACTGCCAGAATTTTTGATTTTACGACTTTCCGATAAGCAAATGAATATTTCGTCTTTATTTGCTCATTTATGTTTTAAATTCAGATTAATTTTAACCATTTCAGTTATTTTTAATTATCGTGTTGAAAAATTTTCAATGCATTTTTTCACAATGTTCCCGATATCCTAAATCTTTTCTTAATCCACTTTTAAACTTACTGATTATGCTTATATTTTATTCTGTAATCAAATTTCTGCGCAAATCGGGAGGATTTGACGCCTCGTATGGATAATCCTCTTTACGCAATTTTTAATTTTTTGAATTGAATAATAGAAGATTAATATAGGCAAATCCAACAAATACGACGATGTGCACAGTCGAGCGAAAAGTGGCACATTTCCGAGCGAGGGAAGCAAATAAAGCGCGACGCGAAGCGGCGCGCTTTATTTTCCCGAGATCGGAATGTGCCACTTTTAGCTCGAATGGGCACACTCTATTTTAAGCACGATTCACAATAATTTAGGCCAATAAATTAAACGATAAATTTGTTAAATAATTCTAATTGTTTTTTTTCACTTGCGTTTACCAGATTCTCGTATCTTTTCACTCGCTCCCACTCATTGCTATAGTAAATACGTTTCTCGAAAATAAAATCGACATTTACTAAATTAAATGTAATTTTTTGATTTGAAAGAACGATGAATAAAAAAGGAAATCAAAAAAATGCAAAGTAAGTGCGCAGTCGAGCGAAAAGTGGCACATTTCCGAGCGAGGGAAGCAAATGAAACGCGACGCAAAGCGGCGCCATTCATTTTCCCGAGATCGGAATGTGCTACTTTGAGTTCGAATGTGCACACTTGATTTTAAGCACTATTACTGAGCGTCCCATTTTAACAAGACAAAAAATGGTCACATTAATTGTACCCCACCTCGTACACGGAAGGTTAAGTAGAATTTACCTATGCTGTATCCTTTCCCCACGGTTAAATAGGCATGTCCTGTTAGGGTTGCGATTGTGAATAAATGAGGGTTGAATTCATTCAAAGCAATTTCTTTCATCTGCAAAAAAAACAATAATTACTTACAGAAACGTTATCGGTTTTATGTTAATGACCTGTTTATAATTTATTGTGATTTAATAATAGCATTATCTTTGACGCGTTGGTATTTTAAATTATTCTGTATTAACAGATTATTTCGATTATTTTATTGATATAAATACATGGCTAATGCGATTAAACGAATTAAATAATTTTTTCGATTGGATTTAATCTAATTTTGGAAATGAAACAAGGTTATTTTTTCTAAGTGATATAGATGATTCAATAACTTTAATATAGCTTTATGACCTTTAACAAAATAATTGTTATTAACAGGAAATTCTTTACTTGTAATGAAAGTCCAGCTAACTGTGTAAGATTTAAATTTAATGCAAAAAAGAGGACCTTCGGATTTGCCTAAAAAATTATTACTAATACGTGCAAGTATCCCAAATTTAAATTAAATGTTGTTATTCGCAATTTCATAAACAACGCCTAAAATAATAAGTTTTAAAACATAAAAATTATTTGAAATCTTTAACAAAGATTACACTACTGGCCATATTAAATGGAACACACAAAATAAGTATGATATAATAAATATACGTTGAAAACTTTCTTGTATATGTATTTTATAAATAATTATTAATTGGGTTTTAAAAAATCATAAGTAAAACGCAACTAATAATAATGTTTTTTAAATTTATTATATAAAATGGTGTATTTGCGTTGGACAAATTTAATGGAACAAGTATAGATAGCAGAATTAATCACTAAATAATTTGACAATTGGGTGAAAATCAGACGTGTTTAGCTAACCCGAAACGTCTTTTTATTTACATGTGAATTTATTTATATTAATTATGCATCCTAAACAACTTATTAAAATTGTAAAAGACCTTTATGATCGACATCTGAATTACAGAAAAGTGTCAGAAATTAGTGGCGTATCGTTATCAACAGTGCATAGATTTATCAACAAGGATGAATCTAAGGTGAAAAAAGACTCCTAGACCAAAGCCTAAGCTCACTCAACGAGATGAACGACAAATTCAACGAATTGTGCACAATTGCAGCAATGAGTTAAGGCGATGTACCAGTCGTGTATTCAAAATAAAGCTTATTTAAATCATGTCTCAACTAGGACAATTAAAAGGAAGCTTAATATATTCAATTTTAAATACAAAACCTTAACCAAACAGATTCAACGCACGCAAGGACATAAGGTAAAGCGATATAAGGCTTGTCGCACGTGGATTCAAGTTTGCATTGATTGGAAAACTTATATTCATCGATGAAAAGCGATTTTCCCTAGATGGTCTTGATAATTGGTCGACGTATGTTGATCCTGATTGCAAAAATGTAAGAGATAGAGTTTGATGTGGGGGAGGCGGATACATGATCTGGGGCATGATGAGTTCAACCGGACTATTTTGGATTAAATTTTTGAAAGACAAAGTTAATTCGACTCAATACATTTATGTTCTCAAGGAAGCCAAGGCTATTCTTGATGAACAATTTGGTGATGAAAATTATGTATTTCAACAAAATAATTGCTCAATTCATAAATCTCGACAAACAACATGGCTAAAAATTCCAATATTGAAGTCTTAGAATGGCCCACGAAGAGTCCCGATTTAAATATTATTGAGAACATGTGGTCACACTTAAGTCAGAAAGTGTACGCTACAAAAGTTAAGTTTAATTCAAAAAATGAATTAAAATTTGCTATTGTAAAGGCAGTATCTGAAATAAATCATACAGGGTCAGAATATATTGATACTGTGTATATGTCCATTAACAAACGTCTACTTGACTGTTTTGAACGAAAAGGAGGTTTCATCAATTATTAAATAATAATGGTAGTGTAAAAATGTATTAAAAATAACTTGTTCCAAAAAAATTGTCCACCTAAATTACATTAATTTCATTAATTTAAATTTAATTACTTAAGTTAAATATTTGAAGATGTTGTATTTTGAATATCATAATATACGAATATTATATACCAAGTTTGGCCAGAATCTATTCATTAGTTTTTGAATTATAACATGTTCCATTTTATTTGGCCAGCAGTGTACTCAATTACGATTTTTAAATATTTTAATTTGATATTCATAGTGAAATATAAAATCTTTGTGGAGGGTTAGAGCAAGATAAGAAAATATGCGGAGCAGTTGCCTGAGCGAAGTGGCACACAAAATTTCTAGATATTTACAAATTTAAATTTTATATAACAAAGTAAGGCAAATAAGAATATAAATTTATTTTGATTAATAAGAAAAATATTAAAATTAGTTTAACTCACATGTTTGAGTTGAAGTAGTACCTACATTAAAGTTGCTTTTTGAAAAATTTGCCATTGTGATATTGTTTGGGAAAAATTATTCAAAATATGTTTATTTAAAGGCTTTTTAATTTTTAATTTTTAAAATTAAAAAAAAACTATTATCCATGATTGATTTGCCTTAATTCAAAATTATAGATCTTTAAAAATGTGTAATTGGAGATAAAAATATGTTATTATATCTAATCATAAAACAACCAATAAAGATAAAATTTGACAATAAATAAATCAAAAAGTGTTATTTTTAGACATTGTTTTTTAATTTTCCAATGCGCTTTCAAAGCTTGAAGTTAAACTTATTATTGCGATATAAATTATAATGTTTAAAAAAAATAAAATTAAAAATTTAAACCGGATTTCGTATTATTTTTTAACAAGGCCCAATTTTTTTCCGGAAAGCCCCAAAAAAAAAAAATTTTTTGGCTCAGAAAATTGATTAAATTTATTTGTTATTTTTTTTAAATTTAAATTTGCTCCAATTTTCAAGCGGACCCCCTTAAAGGGAGCACGCCACACCTTTATAAGTTTAAATCCAATTATTTCCTTTTCAAAACTTAAGCAATTTTTAAAAATTTTAAAATAATAATTTTTTCAAGTTTAAACAGAAATTTAAAGGGCCAAGTTCTAAAATTCCCTTTTTCGAAAAACCCTTTAAGAGTCCTTAAAATTAAGTTTTATTCCAAATTTAAAAGAAATTTTTTAATCGATAATAAAAAAAAAAAGATATAAAACATCCCAAACCATTTCCTTACTATTTAATTACGCCTTTAGTCTGCTTTTAAAATTTTGGAAACATAATTTGACCAACGAGCGCTACGAATAAATTATTTAACATTTTGTGGTTTAGTTAAATTTTCAAAACCCGAAAAAGCCCACATTTTTTCATCCCAACCAGGTTAATTTTGACATCCAACCCCATCAATAACACCTTTCCAAGACTAATTCTTAAAGGACTTGGAAATTTTTAATTTAATTTTAAATTAGTGCAGAACTCCTTCATTAGCCTAAAAGGGATTTTAAAAAATTGGAAACGATTCCTAATTATGGAATTTTCCGAAGACCTTTCCAAATTTTTGTAAATGGGGAATTGTTGAACCCCTAAAACGGTGGTTTAAAAGAATAGTTTCCTAAGAATCTTTTAGTTTTTGGTTTATTTAATAAAGTCCAATTTATATTTAAATTTTCTTGTTGAATTCTAAAATAAAAATTTTTTTTAATTTAACTTATTTATTAAAATAAAAAAATCCATGAACGTAATTAAATTAAAGGGTTTTTAAATTTAATTAAATTATTTATTTTAAATTAGAACTTTGTCAGCGTGAATTAATTTTAATAAAATTAATTTTTACCATATCTGTACCAAAAATTTAAAATTGTGCTCTGTTTATTGAGAAAAAAATTACAAGTTTATGAGAAAAGAAATGAAATAAATTGACAGATTTACTAATATGCCCGTAAACATTAACCAAAATTTAAACTTTTATATTTAAACAACATAAAAGCAGCTATTGTGGCTTAAATGTAAAACCTACATATATGATGCCATAGGCTTTTTTGTAGAATTATTTACTAATACTACTGTCATACATTGTTTTAACTTATGTATATCAAAGGGTTTAATCAGCTAATGCGAAAAAGCATAATTTTTTTTAAAGATTAGTTTAAATTAAATCGTAGCTTATGTCGTTGGAGATGAAAGCTATATTCTGCCAAATATCATCAAGTCGTTTTAGCAGGTTCCCGGTTATAAGGTAAAAAACAGAGACAAAATTACTTTCGTATTTATAAATTAACTAGCTGACCCGCCAGGCTTCGCACGGGTATTGCGATTTCGAAGTAAAAACAATTTTTTTTTCAAAATAAAATATAGCGTATGTTAATCAAGGATAGTGTCTTCTACCTCTTAATTCAAGTCCCGTCAAAATCGATTCAGCCGTTTCCGATATACGGAGCACAATACCCATTAACAAAATGATTCGCCATTTATTGAATTCATTTGTTACAAAACATGTGATAAATAAAGAACCGCTCTACCGATTTTGTGCAAACTTCACATAAACCATCTACTAAATAGTCCGAACAAAGCCTAAACATTTGGTTTAGATAGGTGAGCCCGTTCTTGAGTTATAAAATTACAACGAAAAGTGGCATTGATTTTTATATATATATATATAGATAGATAAGGATGATTAAACAAAAACCTAATTTTGAATTTTTGACTAAAACTGTTTTTGCAGGCAATGATATTTATATAAAAAGTTCGTATTCGATGTCCGGACTTCGTACTACGTCATATGTATTTCTTTTTTTTATTTCGTTAATCGTTTCCGTTAAATTGTCAAATTATGAAAATATAATATTGAATCTTTATTAGCAAATCAAAATAAATGCATATAATTGAAAAATTACAAATACAATAAAGTTATAGAGAATGCACAGATTTCAGCAAAGATTATAAAATATCAAAATCAAGTTAAAAATCAAAATAAAGAATAAGATGACCTTTTTATTACAATGGTTGAAAGTTCAAAGTAAATAAAAGTATGATTTTAAAGAACAAGGTTTTTGGTTTTTGGAATGATTATTTCCTATTTTTATTTTTTGCTTTTCACCTTACAAGTTTGTTATTTTTAGTTGTAACAATTTGTCTTATTTAATTTTAGGTTGAGAATAGATATGTATCTTGCACGTCGAGAATCAACTATTTCAGGTAAAAGAGTATGGAATATTTCAAATTTAGTTCCTAAGTTTTTTAAGGTTCAAAATAAACTTTTAGAATGTTATTGACAGTAAATTCCCAAATATGGGTTATTTGCAGGTAAGTATAAAAAGTAGCGCAAAGAATCCCACTGTGAGGATTAGTTATTGTCCTTTATGCCTGATTAAACAAGGGTTCGTCTGCAAAACTTTGAGCGAGCAGTTCAGATTTGAATAGAACGAAATTTTATTTAGCTGTGGTAGAGCCTTAAATAATATCTACGATCACTTGAAATATGTTTATAAGATGACTAGTTTATTTTTAATTTTGTTCACAACTGACTTCATAATGGTTCCTATTTTTTCCATAATACAGCTTACAATGTTAATATTATTATTTGATGACAATTTTAGATGTCTAATTGTGTAATACCATGTTCCAATATTATTTTTTTTAAAACTAATTATTTTGAACAGTAGGGTCCAAAAAAATTCTCTGAAATTTTTCAATGGCAAAATAAGTTGTAGTTTCAAATTGTGTAACAACTTTTTTAATACCATCATAGTGATCCGCAAAAAATAGTTGAAAGTCTTAGCGATATGACAAAAATTTATAACTTATTAAAGAAGTATAGTTATCACACAATTAATACAGATTGTGATTCTGATATCTCAATCTTATCGCAAAATTCGATACATTCCAATTTTGGACAATTAACACCACACGACACTCTCAATATCATCAGTAGTGCTTTAATTTTGTCTCTCTGTTTTTTACCTTATAACCGCGAACCTGCTAAAAAGACTTGATGATATTTGGTAGGAAAATAGTTTTCATCTTCAACGACATAAGTTACGATTTAACTTAAAATAATCTTTAAAAAAAATTATGCTTTTTCGCATTAGCTGCTTAAACCCTTTGATATACATAAGTTAAAACAATGTATGACAGTAGTATTAGTAAATATTTCTACAAAAAAGCCTATGGCATCATATATGTAGGTTTTATATTTAAGCCACAATAGCTGCTTTTATGTTGTTTAAATATAAAAGTTTAAATTTTGGTTAATGTTTACGGGCATATTAGTAAATCTGTCAATTTTGAACTTAAGGCTTTCGCGGTTATTAATAATAAAATTAAAACACTTACCAGAATCGATGATGGATCCTCTGGAGCTGGCACTAGCACTGTCACTAACACTAACCCGATTACCGACACCAACACTAGTTAAGGCTTCCGGATGGATGCCGCGTCTTATTGTAGCAAAATGCCGACGTTTCGCAAACGTTTCAGTTTGCATCTTCAGGGCTGGATGCTCTGATACTAAAGCACCCTTTGATCAGGGGGTCCTTATATACCCATGCTCATGTCATGGAACAATGCACACAGAGTTATTCAACCATAACCTCAAAATTATCAAAAAATTTTTTGGGGAGGGTAGTGCGCCAAATAGGATTAATTTGGAAACCTCGGTCTCTATTGAGATTGTTAGGATTTTTACCTATCTCAATGCCTTCACGATATTTCCTTGGAAAGTATCCTTTCACAGTTGCCAGTTTTTCGGCCTTGTCATATAGAATTGGATGTCCAGTTTCAGACCAATGTTCTGCCAAAGCAGATTGTGAAAAATTACGATATTTGACGCACCGTTGGTGTTCTTTAATTCTAGTGCTTATGTTCCTCCCGGTCTCTCCTATGTACACTTTTCCACACGAGCACGGAATTTTATAAATCCCGGATGTATCAATCCATAAAACGTTTCAAAACCAAACTAGGCTCGGACCAAAGCAACGCTGAGTTGCCAGTAAACGAAACGACAAAGACGGTGTTTCTTCCGTATCTTCAGGGTACCTCCGACCGTATCAGTAGAGTCCTTAGGAAACACAACATCAAGGTTATTTTCAGACCTCAGAAGAAAATCTCTCAGATTCTTCCGAACCCTAAGGACAAAAAACCTACTCTTGATACATCCGGGATTTATAAAATTCCGTGCTCGTGTGGAAAAGTGTACATAGGAGAGACCGGGAGGAACATAAGCACTAGAATTAAAGAACACCAACGGTGCGTCAAATATCGTAATTTTTCACAATCTGCTTTGGCAGAACATTGGTCTGAAACTGGACATCCAATTCTATATGACAAGGCCGAAAACTGGCAACTGTGAAAGGATACTTTCCAAGGAAATATCGTGAAGGCATTGAGATAGGTAAAATCCTAACAATCTCAATAGAGACCGAGGTTTCCAAATTAATCCTATTTGGCGACTACCCTCCCAAAATTTTTGATAATTTTGAGGTTATGGTTGAATAACTCTGTGTGCATTGTTCCATGACATGAGCATGGGTATATAAGGACCCCCTGATCAAAGGGTGCTTTAGTATCAGAGCATCCAGCCCTGAAGATGCAAACTGAAACGTTTGCGAAACGTCGGCATTTTGCTACAATAAGACGCGGCATCCATCCGGAAGCCTTAACTAGTGTTGGTGTCGGTAATCGGGTTAGTGTTAGTGACAGTGCTAGTGCCAGCTCCAGAGGATCCATCATCGATTCTGGTAAGTGTTTTAAATCTGTCAATTTATTTCATTTCTTTTCTCACAAACTTGTAATTTCTTTCTCAATAAACAGAGCACAATTTTAAATTTTTGGTACAGATATGGTAAAAAATTAATTTTATTAAAATTAATTCACGCTGACAAAGTTCTAATTTAAAATAATTCAACAGAATATATGTCAAAACTCCTAGAACAACGATTATTAGTTTAATCTTAAGAATTGTTTATAATTATTAAAATAAAAAGTCTTATTGATTTCAGTAAAATTAGAGTAAACTGACTTATGTTGTTTTTGAAAAAGAAAAATTCATATAAATTCTACGAACAGTTTAAATTACCATTAAAGATTTTTACATTCCGTACGGTTTAAAACTTTTAAAATAGAATATTTGCTTAGAAACCATTTATAAAGTTTTGGGGTAAAAACTTAAACTTAAGTAGAGAAATTATTGGGGTATTTTGTGAAAGAAATTTTGAAAAGTCCTTCAAAGTCACAATTTGTTTTTGTTTTGCTTATTTTGAAAAAAAATAAACCATTAAAATTTTTAATTTAAATTATTTTTAATAAGCATTTTAAAAATTTTAAATTTATAAAAAATAAATTTTTATTTTAATTTATAAATTTATTTAATAGGGCTAAAAAATTCACTTATTAGCCCTTGTGTATATTGGTAAGCAATGAACAGCAAACGGTGATAGGTGAGCGTTTATCTATGTGCGTTACATCGATGGCATGTGTACTTTGAAAGAGGAAACTGTAGCATTGTCAATTCAAAATTTGCATGAATCATAATTAAAATAGTTCTATCAAAGTCAGTTAATCTAATATTATTTTGAATAATTAGCAAACAAAATAAAAGATGTGAAATTTATTATCTAAATCAATATTTTACGGTAAGCATTCTAAATTTTCATATTTATCAAAAAAATTATTTTCTACTTTAATGCTTGTGAAACAAACAAACTACAACTTCCAACAAATTTTCCGCGTTTTATCAAGTATCACTTGCATCCAACGTTCACAATTTGAATTGTCTTGAACTGAAAATATAGTAACGCCATTCCTTTGCGTTACGGTCCAACGATGAAGCCAATTAATTCTAAATACATTTGAATTTTTTTTGGCAACGTTCCACGTTAACCGCCCATCGTTCACCACTCATCGCTTGCCAATGTACGATAAAACACTACATTTTATGAGCGATTATTTTTGTTTCCATGGTGATACTATCATTGTTTCATTTTACTTCTAAATAATATTTTTTAACTATACTCTGTCCGGCCAACAGAAATAGTTAAGCCACACCCCACTAAATTGAACCAATGTATGCAGTGCCCAGTTTCACACGGTACAAATTAATAATCTAGTTTATCCCCGTTCTTGCAGGACATAAATGCTTATATGGTTGCTTGTGTTACGTGCTTTAAAAATTAAGCCAATAGAAAAAAAAATATTTAAATTTAGCGCACATTTGTGGGAGTGGCTTAACTATTTCTGTTGGCGGGACAGAGTATAGGTAGGTATGTTCCACCATTCCCAACAATTAAAATTTTATATACATACTGGGTGGCAGACGAATAAGTACTGGAACTGAACCCACTTATAAATGACCCTAAACTGAACAAAAACATTCTCCAAGTCAAGTGGCCTTATGTGTAATTTTTTTAGTACTGTGTAATGTGTAATAAATACTTTATTATTTAAAATATTTAAAAAAAAATTGTTCAAGTCTGTTATAACGATTCCATTAAAGCCATAAGTGGATTTTTTTTAAACAAAAAAATATGCCAACTAGCAAGGAAGCACATACTAATTGACCTCACACACTTTTAAAAACATATGGAGACGATGCTGTGTAGCCATTTATTGGAAAATTTCTCTTAAAACTTTTTAGATATAGGGCATATTGTATATAAAGTTTTATAGTTTAGATTGGTGTCAAGTATCACCGGGTTAAGTTTCAGCACCTATTCGTCTGGCACCCTGTATAGTAACGTGTTGAATGTAGATATATTTTTATAAAATATTTAAAATTGTAACTACACTCTATCATATTATAAAAAATAAAATGCCTTTTTTTTAAATTTTTTTAATTATGGAAAACGTAGGAATTTTTATAATTTGTTTTTGCATATGTATGTATTGTTTTTATTAATACTGCATTAAAATAAATTCTGCAGAAAATTGACTACTTAATTTTCAATTTTATTTGTTATAGCTTGCAGTAACCTATGATTGGGACATTAAATTTTAGTGCAAATTAAGTTCATATAACCCAAATTTGAAGATGATTAGTGCGGAGAAACATTTCGTGTTCGTACACGCTTCAATTTTAAATTATTGAAGCAAAATATTAAACATGAACTACTAGTGTATCACGTTTAAGCCAACTATTCCGTCCTCGTATTTAATGATTGGAAAATGACTGACTTTAAATTGTTAAATTAAAGTATTTCGATAAACAACTTTTAAGTGGAACTTGCTTTTACCTTTAATCAAAAACACGATAATTTCAAGACGAATACTCCTTGTTACAATGTACTTTTGAAGTATTTGTAAATAAAATGCTGAAACAAGAATTTTCTAAGTGTGTGAACTTGATTAACTATTTTAATTAAAAAAATCACTTAATCGCTTTGTCTATTATCGTTAATCTTTTGAAGGACGTGACGTAAGATCGTATATTTCAATTTTAAATGTTATCACGAGGAAAAAAATTCAATGCTCAAGGTTGAGCAAGTTTCTATAATATAACTTAAAATATTTAAATGAAAATATTTATACTTACAGTGTATAAAGCTTCTAAAACCCCTAAGAGCGTAACTAATTCAGAATTTTCAAAAGTTGGATAATCTTCTAAGATGAGAAGAAGTTTCCTAAAGCCAGCTCTCACAGCGCGCCTTACATTCTTAACTGCAGCTTCCTTTAGACTTCTCACGTCATCATAATCGGAATCTAAAGGGCCTGTTGGGGAATAAACAAATCGAGTTGCCGTAAAATCTGGCAGAGGCAAAATTCCAATTTCTTTGTCCAAAGATGGATCGCATTTGAGCGCTTTGGTAATGTAAGGACCTAATTTTGAGGCCACTTTCAAGTTTGGAGAAGTCGGTGGTGCGATCAAAAGTAAAGCATCGTACAGATTATTCTCTAAATTAGTTTCTTCGTGTATTTTTAAATAAGCTAAGCTGAAATTGTTAATGATTTTTGACAGTGATTACAATATGACATTTTATAATTACCCTTTTTCTTGGCCCATTTTAGTTGGGTGGCAACGATCCTTTGTGGTTGATTTTCTGCTTTGTGGAAACTCTGCGGGTGATGCACTGACGACGTAAAGTGTAGGCGTATTGTTTACAAGTTGAATGGTCTTAGCCAATCGGGTTTTGTCGGTAATTAGCTTTGATCATTTAGTTTGAATTTTTACCGCTGTTTTTAGGTTCCTTTTTATTGGGTATCGTTCAAATAGATGGCGGTAGTACTCAGAATACATGAAATATACGGACAGATAACTGTAAACTGAAAATAAGACTCTATCTTTTAAAATGATATTGCTTTTAAATCTTTAGGTAAAATTTATAAAAGTAATTTCTATCAACAATTAATACTTTTTAAAAGATTAGTGAGGGCGCTGCTCCAGAAAATTTAGTAAAATACAATTACCTAGCGCTTTGATTATATATACCTAGATTGCTAATGTTATAGGCGGATTTGCAGCTCCGAGGTCACGTTAAAAGTGGTTCGTAATGTGGCTCCCTTTAACGTTCAGTAGGAAGAAGTACTATTTTTTTTACAGATTTTAGTTTTGTTACAGAACGTCGTAAATGACTATTTAGAGCTTAACTAAGTAGGTAAGTTATGATTGAGAATAACGGTTAGGATGGGAGGGATTAGAGAGACTGCTTGAATCGGCGAAAATTATATATCACTTCTTTTAGATTTCATAAAGTATTGAAATAATAAGAACAATAAGAAACATTGACAAATTGTATATATTAATGAAAACTAAAGAATGAATACATATTTAATATACATTTGTTTTTTAAGACATTAAAAATTCTTAATAATAAATAATAATAATTTAACCGTAAATAAGATATAAAGATATATTGTAGACACATAAAAGACTTAAACGCTTGCCGCCAAGCTTGTAAAATTTTAAAGATAAAGTTGATACTAGGTAAATGTATTTATATTTCAATTTCAAACTTTTATGTTCATTGGGCAATTGTGCAGAAAGTACCGTTATGGTTTATTATAGGCATTTTTCTACTATGGCCGCGGCTACACTAATTTGAAATATAACAATAGACATTATTTTAAATAATTCTAAACTAAAAAATAGCAATTAGAAAAACGCCATTAAAAGAAAAAATTAGGGCCCTCTTTGTAAAAAGAGTACAAATCGTGTGAAGACGGGTCTCAACCATATCCAATATCAGACTCATAAATCGGATCTAGAAGTGAATTTCAAAAAGTATGTTTGTCGGTTGATCGTACCTACATATATTTCTATATTGTAATAAGTTGTTTTTTTTGGGATTTTGTTCATTTTGATTTGTTTAATGGAATATAACCATATAAAACACCCTTTATAGCAACATTTGCATTATATATTTGTTTTTTAAAAGTACCTACTAAGTTTGTTAAAATGTTTATCGTATTTTTTTGCCTTTTGTCTTATAAAACTGTAATTTTACAACAAAATTGTTTTTATTTCATTACGTTCAGTGTATTTCTGACAAGTATAATACCTAAGTAAGAGCCATTTTGGCCGAAGGTAACTAAAATAATGCGAATTAAAAATTAAACGTCGTGTAACAGACTGCGCGCGTCAGTAAGAACGTAACAATTTTCGCTATTGTAATAAGTTGTTTATTTTATTATAGTTTATGTTTGAATGGAACTTGTATAACCATTTAAAAAAAACTTTATAGTGGCATTTGTATTATTTTTGTTTTTTAACTGAATTTAGTTTATTAAAATGTATTTCGTATTTTTAGTCTTTTACGTTATAAAAATGTAATTTTCACAACAAAATTATTTTTATTTCATTACGTCAGGGTATTTTCATATTCTCAATCCACATAAGGTAAAAGTACCGGTTTTGGACACTTGGGTAATTTTGATAAAATACGAAAAAAACAATTGATATTTCTATCGTAGTTAAACATATATTAATTACACTTATAGCAAGTAGCGATAATTCTTATATTTGAGATTTGTTAAAATAAAGTGGAAAATGTCCACAACTGGTACAGTGTCCAAAACCGGTACTTCTACCTTAGTGTACACAAATTTAACATATTTTTAAAAAATATTAAATGTTTTGGCAAAATAATTCAAATAATATAGCGTAGTCAGTACTTAAAATCAATTTAGTATTTTGAAAAGATTGAAAGATCGAAAAGATAAAAAAATGGGTAGTTTCTATATGGTGAAATATTTCGAGATTAGAGCCTAGTATGTAGTAAAATTGTAAAAGATAGTAATAGCACTCAAAGAATAAGAATTTAATACAAATTTATTCTGAAATTGCTGCCCGATTAATTTATTGCTCGTAGTCAATAATTCTGTATTTAAGCGCTTTAAAATCTCTACTTGAGAAATATATAAACTCATAAATTCTATATTTAGATTCATAAATTCCACCTCCACATTTACAAATAGCGAAGAACTAAACCTTTTTCAAATTTCGAATAATTATATTTGCCATCTATCAATGGGGTTAATAAATTTATCGAAAACAACAGCAGCGCACAATTGGAATAGCCGCCGCCTCCAGTACTAAGGGCTTGCGGCCTCCAGATCGTCTCCTAAAAGCGCTGCACAAAATTAATATGGGATTGACAATCTATGTTATATATAATCAAAGCCTAGCGGCAGTGTAATTTTTGTTAAACTTATTTAAATAACAAAAATAAAAAAAATATAGTTTTGTTTTAAGACAATTTTTTTATTCTTAGTGTTTAGAAAAATTATTGGTGATGTTATTGGTGACGTAATTTTTCAACAAATTTGCTTTATTATTAATAAAAAGTTATAGATTCATGAAGTCTTATTTTTATGATTTTTTAAAAAATTTATAACAATGACATTTGTTGTAGAGAATTGAATGCTTATAATGAATCATTAGTTAATTGTATAAAAAAAATGATTACATAGTTTGCGGGAGTTCATAATGTTAAAAAAATCAATTTCTTATGTTATTTAAATAGGACATTTTTAAATTTGATGAGAGACCTTTAAAATTGGAATTGTGGGCTAATATTTGGACAAAATTTTGATTTCGACGTATTTTGCAATATTATCATAGGATAGTGAAGAAAAAAATATCTATTTTTTTTAGAACACATCAATAGATTTTGACGAAAAAATATAATTTTCAGAAAATTATAAAACATAATTAAAATTTTTAACAAGTTATAATTTCTCATAAAATCGAATTAAAACAACATCATTTATTTCTAAAAAACACAATTAGTGCTACAATAAATTAAGTCAGTGCTTAAACAAATTTATACCAAATTTTTCTTTTTACAAGAGTCAAAGAAAAATTTAATAATTTGTACTAAAATTAAGGTCTCGAAGTCGTTGAACTAATAGCTCCGGGATAATAAGCAGAATAAGCTAAACTTTGAGGTTCACCATTGTTACTATTCCATACTCTGGAATAAGGTCCCCCTTGGTTAGCGTCCCACCCAGGTTCATACGAGCTTGGAGTCGAAGCAGCAGGTGCTCCGTACCCAGTTGGTGGAGGTTCCATCGGAGTCATAGTCATAGGCATAGCCATACCTTTAACATAATTCAATTAAAAATTAAATCGATTAAAAACAACGTTTTTCAAGTACCTGATTTTGTGACCAATTGGTAAATAACAAAGCCGAGCACGATTGCAATTGCAAGCTTGCTGAGAATTAAGGCTTTAAATGCTTTGATACCAATAAGTCCTACAAAAAGTGGTAGGATGGCTTTCATTTTCAATTTGAGCAACAAAAGAATTGGTAATAATATTTTCTTCTTAAGTAAACCACGACCTACTAAAAATTTTTAATTAAATCAATTTCTCTTAGTTACTGGAGCTTTAACACTTACCTTCAGCTTCAGGGGTTGCTATATCTAAGCCCATAATAGGGTTGTAAACAATTTGGGTTTTATCAAAAAATACTTCAGGTAATGTTACACGAAATTCGTGGGTTTTAAATATGCGGGCTACCCTTTTGTAAATTGCTGTGTCAATATTCTGAAAAATTTAAGTTATTTATTTTATTTTTAATTTTCGGATTTTTGAATTTACCTTAAGACTTCTACCAGTGGCTTCGTTTTTGTCTAAAACAGTATCCAAGTAATGTAAGACGTTTTCTTTAACACACCCCATATCAACACAGTTGGTCACAACCGAAGAGACGAGATGATCGCCACTTTGTATTTCATCCCCGATATACGCGGAGGTCGTTGAAGCTGTGAACACTACCAGAAGTAATAACCTCCACATTTTGCGAGTGAATCAATGATGAATAGTCTTTGGGTGCAGTTATATATTGATTTAACAGGTTAGGGGATCGAATGTGAAGTGCCTATTAATTGATACCCAAATAACACCTTTGTTATGTATATGGTTTGGTTCCGTAAGTTGTTCCGGTGCACATAGTACGCACAAGTTTGCAATAGGATTTGTTATAAAAAATTAGCCAAATAAAACGGTACCATTGAAAGTTAGAGAAAAGTGACGACCTTGTCTTGGAAACTAATATGAAACTTTTGGGGCTCGGATAATTTAATATTACTACTGCGTTTTTCTAAACGAAACAGTTTTCTGCTTGAAATACTTTTAATAAAATTAAAAGTATTTTTATTGTCTACAAAATTACGTATTTCTGTTAAATCTAAGATATTACATCACATTAAATTTTCTGTCAAAGAAATTTTTGTGTATTAAATTTTCTAAATCTTGTTTTTGTTTATTTATTTTATTTCTAAAAAAATATTAATTAGTGTATGAGTTGTAATATAGCAATCTCTCGTTATTCGCTGTCTTTTTCTTCTCAGTTTTGGATATCAACCGTTCAAGTTTTTTGCAAAATTTGTCACAACCGCGCTTCATTGTGGGCTATTTCTTTATTAAAAGAGAATTAACACTTGTCCTCTAAAACATAAAATTGGAAAAGGGTTTTTAGTGTATCATTTTTTTTGGGAAAATATACTTTATTACTATAAAGTCAGATATCAAAAAGATTCGGACACTTGTAAATTTTATTGTAATTTTATAAAATGTTAAACGTGAAAAAAAATGCTAGCATAAAATTAAAATTTTAGAACAATAACTTATAAATAAACTTATTAATAAAATAAAACTTGATTAGTTAAAATATGAATTGCAAAATGTAAGTACATATCAAAGAGAATCAGATAATATCATTAATTACTTTATAAGTTTTCATTGACGCCACGACTTAAAGAAATTACTCTGTTGTTATCGTATCTTATTATGATTAATGTTTTTTAAATTTACTACAGAATATAAATTTTTAATGAGCCATAGTGCCTATAAGTAAAAATACGTCATATGACCAATAACAGTAAGTACTTTTTAAATTTTTAAAATAAAAATTAGTTGTAGAAATATCAGAAACTGTAGATATTAGAAAAATAATTTTTACATATTTATACAGGTCACTCGAAAACAGCTAAAGTACTGCACGCGCCACATATGAAGAAATCCATGAAGAAATTCTATTGGTAATTCACATAAATTAAAAATGTTAGTGGCGTTTTATTAAAGGCTATTGAAAAAAATTGACGGTGCGCTTTACGGAGGGCGAGTAAGCTGCCTTTTTAACGGGTATAAAAATTTCTAAGTAGGTGTAAAGGGTTTTTTGGAAACAAAACAACCAGTAACATTATAAGCATTAATAATGTTTATTTTTTTCTTTTGTCAATGTCACTGAAAAGTAAGTTTGAGCAGACCGGCTACTTTCTTATGTAATGGGAATGCACCGGGACTCGCTTTCAATCGTGGCGCCTGCTGTACATTACTTTAAAAATTTAAAAAATCTTGGGCGACCACTATAAATTGATATAATAACTTTAAATTTTTAAAATATATATAATTTTAAACGTAGACAATACTAACATGACGAGAAAAAAATAAAAGTTTACTATTTCGGAAAATTTTTAAAATTTTGAGTATTCTCTTAAAATTTTTTATATAGGGTTATTTTTTTGGTAAGCATTTTAAAAAAATGTTAAATTTACATATTTTATGCGTAACCAAAAATGAGAAAATAATGGTTTTCTTTGGGTCACCCTAATATACATACATTGATAATATAAAATTTTGACACATAATTTAAGTTTTTTTAATTTGAATTTTCTGCCATAAATCAGTAAACATGAAAATATTTAATTTTATTTAGCTTGTGTTGAGAGTCAATTTTTATAAAGTAGGTATACTTCCAGGCATACTAAATTCCTGAAGGGTCGCAACCTGGTGTCACTACTTCTACTGTACCTTTAGACTAAAAAACTAACTTGACAACAAATTTAAAAATGTCATAAATTGGCATACATTTTTGAAAAAAAGATCGTTTTATACTGCAGCAAAAGATGGCAGTATTTGAAAAAACTACATGTGTTAAGCTTGTATTATTTATTATACTAATGTAATAAGTTTGGCATCGATTCTAATAAAAAATAATTTTAATACAGTGAAACATGGATAAGTGGGTCCTGGGTATGTGAGAAACCTCCATTATTAAAAATTACAATGAGATCCCGACACTTTTGCATTGAAATACCTCTGTTACTGGGAATTTTTAAACCTTCTTAACTGAGACTTGATTTTTTCGATTTTTTCGATGTACACCTCTATAATTGGGACTTTGTAGCTCAATAGCCTGTATAAGTGAGACAATTAGAACAATTTGAAAAATGGTACATTTCGACCTCCCATAGTGGGACCCTTTATAAATAAGACAACTGCCATGTTAACCTGCCTATTTGGGAAACTGGGTAAATGAAAAGTCTCTATAAGTGATAAAAAAATATAGATCCCTTCAGATCCCAGGTATCCAGGTTTCACTGTATATAGAAAAGACTCCAAAATTGCCAAAATAATATTTTAAAGATGAATTTTTAATAAAATGGTCAGATAAATATTATAGTAATAACTTTTTATTTAAATAGTCTCAATAAATTATTAACAACATACAATTAAATAAATAATTTAAACGTAAGCATTATAAGCCATTTTTTGTGCTTTGTCGTCACTGGAAACCGGTGCTTGTTGGTGATTGAAAGATCTTGCATAATGAGTGCTGTAAGGAGTATCCCATCCATGAGCAATAGGCGGATGGCTATCAGCCGCAATCTTCTTGCACAATTGGAACACTGCCAACGCAATTGAGACGACGAAAGAGAAGAAAGATAATTGAAGAGCATTCCATGCTTTAAGTCCAAGAACTCCTAAAGCCAAAGGAATCAATGTAATGGCTTTAAGAAGAATGAAAATGAAGATTGGAACGATGATCTTCTTAAGTTTGGATTTGCGAGCTAAAATAAGTCTTTTAATAGATAAAACGTAACAAGAAAAAAACTGACCTTGAACGCCGTTACTGTCGGAATCTGATAAACGGAGTTTTAAATCTACTTCATCTTGATTCAAATTTTTGGCTCCAACAGTAACTGAAGCACCTTCTGGGAGCTTAAAAGTGACATCATGGCTTTGAAGATAATCTTGGACGTTATCTTCGAGGGTTGAGTCACTTCTGTCGGAGACTTCGTTAGATCGGAATGAGTTACGAGTCACTTGAACGTTTTCAGTAATCTTAAAAAAGAGTTAAAGAAAGTACGCAGACACATTTAAAGCTCACTTACTTGGAAGGCATCTTTTTTAAAGAAATCGTCTAAGATTGACATAAACTTGTATTTGATACAAGCGATTGCATCTTCGTTGGCACAAAGAGCGCGCATTTCTTCGACAGAATTATCCAAAGCTGTGCCTTTCCAAAAGGCTGGCTTTGAAGATGGGGACGATGCTACGCATCCAACCACCACAAGTAGCGTAACACAAACCTTAGAAATCATCGTGTCTTCTCTTTGAAAAACCGCTAACGACTGATAAATAATCGTACACACCCTGGCTATTTATTTGGTACTTCTCGGAAGTGTCGATTGAATCGAAAATTAATTGTACGCATTTTTTTATTGCTGATTTGGAACGAAACCATCAACTTTAAAAAAAGAGACCGGAGTTCTTTGTTTCGCTACGCGTTGCCTAGAATATTAAATAGATTTGCGAGTTGTAATACTTTAATAGATAAAATTTGCTCTGATAATGAAGGTCGAATTTGTTATTCAGGGCGCAAGAGAAGTATTTACAACTATTTAGAACGATCTTACTTTCGGTTAAGTACACTTTTGTGCAGTTTTTGGTAGTATTTGTACTAATTTACTTTTTATATGAGTGAATTTCTAATTTTACTAATTTGATACTTGAACAAATGCGTTAAAAAAATTGATTGTTTTTGGCATTTCACTAATGTAACATTTGCTTCTTGGAATATTAGTGTTGATTCAAAATAAATTATTTTAAGGCAATGTTTAAAAAATTTAGAATGAATTTTAGACGTACAATTCTTTGGATTTTATTTAGATGTTAATAGGCCTCCAAACTTATAGAAAAAACGTCTTCAAATGTGCGCGTATGGTAGTCATTTTTATGTTAGGTTTTATTTTTTCATATACTAATTTATAAAAAATATTTAAAAAAAAACTAGTTTAGGTATAACTGATACCAATAAAATTTTACAAAGGTAAGGATTAGTTAACCTTTAAATTTCACAAAGAAAATGTCAATCTTGTTTTTTTGGGTCAAAGTTTATAATAAAAGTTTTTGAATTTAACAAGGTTTAAAATAGTTATACTGTTGGTATGTAGAATATTCAAGATGTATTTTAAGTTTTTGGGAGAGTAATAAAATTAAAAATAGGTCTTAATAATCAATTTTTTATTTATTAAAAAAATTGGTGAGTTCATATGATCATATATGAATTTCAAATAAGAAATCTTAAAGTTTCAGAAACTTATTTAAGAAATTATATAGGTACTTTTGAGATTTTTTTTTAATGAATGACGTTAATAAGATTTTGCATAGTTGTTAATACGTCGCTAAACTTTTAAGAAATAATAAATAATCATGCCTACCCGATAAGAAAGCAGTTGAAAGCAACGATATTAAACGCGACGATAAAGAAATAGCGACAAGTAACAAATAATATTCTGATTTTTTACTAAAATTGCTGATTTAGTTTCGAATAAATATTATACAATGCTGAAAAAACTCACAAAAGCTAATTATTTCAGAGATTATTGTTTTTATTTAAAACGTACATTTATTTATAATTAAATCAAATTCAAAATAAATTTACTAATTTTTTAATTACAATTTGTGTTTTGAGCTACCAGATCTAATTACTAAATTTGAAACAAAATGACTTAAAATTAAAATTTTAATCGATTTTTCATGTTACAATGTTCACATTAGAGCAGTAAAATAAATAAATATTTTTAATCCAGGGGACAATAATTTAATTAAATAAATAAATACAATTAACAATTAATGTAGTCCCTTAAAGTAAATCAAGGGTTAACATAGCCACTGTAAGCTAAATCTTGTCCTAAGAGTTCTCGTCCATATCCTGGATGTTCCCATCCTGTTGTAGGAGGATGATGGTGATCGGCGTGATGGTCTAAGTGATGATGATGATGAGGGAAATGAACAACTTCGTACGTTGTCACCTTAAAAAAACAAACAATTTAAAATACATTTACTTATTCTATTCCAAAAACATACCTTTGGCTTGGAAAGTTTGAAAATCAGGAGGGCTCCGGTTAAAACCAAAGACAACAACCCCAAAGTAAGAGCTTTCCAGGTCTTTAATGCGATTAAGGATAAAACCAAAGGAACCAATACAGCTGTCTTAAATTTCAATCCCAACAAAAATGGGACAATAATTTTCTTTACAGCCTTAGATCGTCCTTAAAAAATATCTAATTAATTTATCATTTATTTCTGCATTTTTATTGTATTACCAGTTGTAGCAAAAGGTACAGAAAGAACCTCAGGACGAAAGGACCGAGGCAGCAGGTTTCCTAAAGGTCCATCAATTTTTAAAATTTCTGGTACTTTGACAACCAATTTGTGAGATTGAATGAAGTCTTCAAAGATATCGAAGACGTCTCTTATAGCACTTCGTTCCTAAATTACCACGTTTTTTACTAAACGTACTTTTTAGTAGTTTTGCTCACCTCTGCGACAGCCTCCTGGTCCGCTGTTTTATGTACTTCCAAGTCTTCGGTTATTTTGATGACAGGTTGATCTGCGATGTTGTGCATCCAATTTAGGGCTTTTGGCTTGACACAGCTCACCGAGAATTGTTTGAGACATGTCGAGTAGATATCTTGAACGACCTCTACAGCGGAGGGGTGCCCTGAAGCCACCACGAAGAAAAAAGACGTTACTGTTAAAAGCTTCAAAACCGACATTACGAGTGGGTGTTAACAGCAACGTAATTAATAAAAACTAATGTTAGAGGAGTAGCTTTATATATGCGGTAATGGAAATAGAAACCAAACGTGTGCAATGGGGTTGTACGTGATTTGAATGAACCAAATTTCACTAACTCCGTATTTATTTTCAGGGGCAGAATTTAAAGATCACCGCGTTTTCCATTTATGGTTTTGGGTAACAAATGTGTAGGTTCTAGTTTTAGATCACTATTTATATTATAGCTTTTCATAGCAGTTTAAAGTGGGGGTTAATTTATTGTTTTTACAGATTTTGAGCTCTTGTTAAAAAATGATTTAAATGGATGTTGTAAAACTAAATTAATTCTGGTTAGTATATGGATTCTGCATCATCAGTTTAGCTTTCAGAAAAGCAATTCAGTTTCAATTTTTACCAATCAAATTAACCAATTTTGTTTATTTTTATATGATGATATATGTTCATTAATAAATATTGTTCGTAAACTTTAAAAGTACCATCTATTGTAATTTGCAAAACACCATGGTAGGTATTAGAAAAAATATATCATCGTTACCAGCGAATCTCAAAATATGAGCAGTAGTTCTCCAGGGGGCACCAGTGCTTACTCCAGTGGATCGTAGTAGATCTTACCATCATAGTCATAAGATGTTATAAATATTAGACTGGTTTAAAAAAATTGACCGTTTTTTTACAATGTCACATGTTCAATAGTTGAAGGAAGAGGAAATAAGACGCCTGTTAGAATTTGAGCGTTTAATATTAAAGTTTAGTGATTTCTGAAGCCAATTTTACATTTTCTATTTTAAATAAAATAAAAAATTTTGTTAAGTTTTGTCTGAATTTTGTAGTTCAGTTACAATTATTATTAATTTTTTTACTATATTGACTAGTTTTAATATATATTTTTGTGGAGAATTATATTTCCTACCAAAATGCCTTGTTACTGAACTACAAAATTAAGAAATAACTAAAAAATTACTACGTTTCCACGGTTATTCAATACGGATTGAATACGAATTTGCGATCCAACAGGTACGTGTTTCCATAAATAGTTTTGAATACGAATTGAATACATTTACGATACAGCAATCAGCTGTTTTAGGAAAACTTATTTTCTAGGTTAATACGTAGAGCAGGTTCGAAATAAAATTGTGTTGTTTATTTTATTGTGTGCTATAATTCTATTAAATTTCATGACAATTTAACATAAAGGTGTATATATTTTAAATTATCATTAGAAAGCGCCAGTGATCTCCAATTGCGCATGCACGATCGCCAGTTACGGGTTTCCATGGAACTCAATACGTTGAAATTCAGATACGATCCTAAAATTTACCGTATCGTATCTGAATCTAAATCGTGTTCTATACGTATTGAATCAGGGTTTCCATGACCACTTTTCACCAGACAACAGTATTGAATCCGTATTCAAACCGTATTGAATGACTGTGGAAACGTAGTAAATGATTCCTATATTAGGTATTTAAATAAAAAATGGAAAATTTGGTTCAGGAACCACTAAATATTAATATTAAAAGTTAAAATTTTAATATACGTCTTATTTCTTCCTTCTACAAATACTAAACATGTTACATTGAAAAAGAAATTGTCGATTTTTTTTGAACCAGTTTAATAAATATATTATTTTGGAAATACATTGTTGATCGATGGCGGCAGAGAAATACAATACCTATTATTGTTTTTCAGGAGGGCCTTTATAATAACCACAATGAGAAGCACTGATTTATACTTAGCCAGACCCGTTTTATGAATTTATCGTTTACGACTATGATTATAATTATAATGTTTATAACTATAAAAATTTTATTTGTCAACACTCAAACTTTTAAATTTATCTTAGGGGAAAACTTATTTTGTGAAATAAGTTTGGCAGTAACCAGATGCTTGCTGCAGATTTGTTTACGATCAAAAGTGATTATGAAAGTCTCTTAATATCTTAAAAAATGTGTAGTTAAAACATTATTAATAAGGCAAGAACTATTTAAAATGGGCAATCAGTTGGTTGGGATAGCCCCATCTCAAATATATCCAGTGGAACACTATTTAACAGATCATACTGAACTTAAATTTGATACAAGGTAATATCTACAATTGTCAATTTGCAATAATTTTGATATCTTTTTTTATACAGTTTAGGAAGTACTAGATTTTTTAAAGTTGCTCGAGCAGAATGTCAAGAAGGTTTAATTGTTGTGAAGGTTTTTGCAATACACGATCCCAGCTTACCATTACAGCCTTATAAAGATTGTTTGGATGATATTCGAACTAAATTATCATCAGCTGTGAATTGTTTACCATTTCAAAAAATTGTAGTCACTGATAAAGCAGGGCTGATTATGAGAGAATATGTTAAATACAGTTTGTATGATCGCATCAGTACACGGCCATTTTTAACAAACATTGAAAAAAGATGGATAACATTTCAAGTTCTTTATGCTTTACATCAATGCCATAAAGTTGGAGTTTGTCACGGAGATATAAAATTAGAAAACATAACAGTCACATCTTGGAATTGGGTATTGCTTGTTGACTTTGCTTCTTTTAAGCCTACATTTTTACCAGAAGATAATCCAGCTGATTATTCTTACTTTTTTGACACATCTCGAAGAAGAACATGTTATATTGCTCCTGAAAGGTTTATTAAGACTCTGAGTTCAGACAGCAGCTCTATGTTCAATGAAGCTCCTTGTAATTCGGGAGACTTAAAACCTGCAATGGACATATTTTCAGCGGGGTAAGCTCAGTAATTTTATAGTGTATAGAATAACTAATAAATAGACGTCTTTTAGATGTGCATTATTAGAGTTATGGAATGAAGGCCATGCACCTTTTGATTTATCACAACTTCTAGCTTACAGATCTAACGAATATTCCCCTCAGAAACATTTAGATAAACTAGAAGATACTTCTTTAAAATTATTATTAGGTAGTATGATCCAAAGGGATCCTAATCAACGGTTATCAGCTGAACTATATTTATCTCAAGAACGTGGGAGATTATTTCCTGAATATTTTTATACATTTTTGCAGTCTTATATGCAGATATTTTCTGCTAGTCCAATCCTATCATCTGATGAGAAGATTTTAAGACTTAAAAAAGATATTGGAAGCATTTTTAATTTTTTACATCCAGATCAAGCTAAAGTTGACGAAAATTCCGAACAAGAAAAACAGGACTACGAAAAATGTATCAAAGTAGAAGGCAAAAACAATGGATTTAATAGAGATGACGATGGTCTTGTAATTATTACATCTTTAGTAACATCTTGCGTTCGTGGTTTACATGATTGCACATCCAAATTGCAATCTTTAGAAATATTATTAGAACTCGTGACTCATGCAAACGAAGAAACAATACTAGACCGAATTTTACCATATATTGTAAGTATTAATATTGCTTGGGATGATGTGAAACTAACATATTGTTTATAGTTATTTTTTGTACATGATTCAAATGCTAGAGTTAAAGTTTCTGCAATCAACGTAATTACTCGTTGCTTAAATTTGGTGAAACACATTCCACGTTCAGATGCTAACATTTTTCCAGAGTATATTTTACCTGCACTTGCTCCTTTAGCTGTAGATCCAAATACTTGCGTTAGAGCTGCATATGCACAAAATATAGCAACTTTAGCTGAAATTGCCCTTCGTTATTTGGAACAAACACAAACTGATTGGCGCGATAAAAATAGCTCTACAAAAAATAAAGAAGTACCACACATTAATTACGAAATGGAATTGCAAACATTACATGATATGGTACAGCAGTCTGTTAGTATACTTTTGACTGATAGTCAAACTCTTGTTAAACAAACTCTTATAGAAAGTGGTATAACAAAACTTTGTGTCTTCTTTGGAAAACAAAAAGGTATGATGTTACAATAAAATTAATGGAATTTTAATTTAAGTATATATTTTAGCTAATGATGTGCTGTTGTCTCATATGATTACTTTTTTAAACGACAAAGAAGACAAAGAACTTCGAGGATCGTTTTTCGATTGTATTGTAGGTGTTTCAGCATATATTGGATGGCATTGTTCAATCATTTTAACACCTCTATTGGTGCAGGTGATTATAAAAGTTTGTGTCTTTATTATAAAAATGAATCGTTATGTGTTTAGGGTTTAACTGATTGTTCTGAATTTGTAACAACAAAAAGCATCCATGCAATGTCTTCTCTTACTGAACTTGGTTTAATTACAAAACCATCACTCTGCGAATTAGTGGCAGAATGTTCATGTTTTTTGGTGCACCCAAGCTTATGGGTCAGGCAAGCAGTAGCTGGTTTTTTATCAACTGCTGCTAATAGCATATCAGTTTTAGATGTTCAATGTAAAATTATGCCTCTCTTAAATATTTATATGAAATATCCCTTAATACAAATAGATAGGTAAATATGAACTATAATTTTAAGTTATATAATAATAAATTTAATTTTTAGGCCTGAATTACTTTTGGAATCGCTTGTTAGTCCAATTCCTAGAACAGTGTTTGATAGTGTGATTAAATATTCTGATATAGAATTATTACTAAATACTCTAAAAGAAAGACAGAATGCAAGATCACTGGCAAACTTAGGTAGAATTCCAAATTATGGAGAAATGAGACAATCTCTAAAAAGTGTAAGTGTATTTTAAGCAAAATTTTAAACGAGCCTTATAACTGAACATATGTTTTTTAGCTTTTTCGAAGACTTGTAGCTGATGGCATGACAGACTGTGTGGAAGACCATTTACTAATGATGAGCAATCACTTAAAAAAAATCCATAAACACAAAACTAGCGCGGATGCCAAACATAACAAGCAAACGGAAGGTAAAATAGAAATTACAACTCCAGTTCGAACTCACGTTCATCATTTAGCTGATAGAAAAACTGATACGAACGTTCAAAATAGGTAAATACCTTATATTTCAATTACATGTTATAATCATTTTATGAACGTAATTTTAGGAAAAATCGACGAACACAACCAACATCTCCTATGGATTCAAACAGCAATTCTGATTGGAATGTGGTAGGAACAGAAGTACTTCCTCGTTCGTCAGAATCATCCAGTAGACCTTCCACATCTCCGACCGAAATTCAAAATGCTTTTGTGGGCTTAGAACATGGTGTAAACATTAGTGTACATGAACGTTCATACATTCAATGTACATATATAAATTTAATAAGTTAATCGTATTTTAATGACGCGATAATTTCAGATAGGACAGCTAATTGTAGTATGGAATTAAGAAAATTGCTTGCATTGCAGCAGGACCATTATTTGGAAGCTTTAAGGTATAAATAAAAAAGTACTCTCTTTGTTCCATCTTATAGTATACATTTGACTCGATTTTCTTGTTCCATATTATGGCATACACAAGCACATTTTTATTAAAAAGATTCAATGATAACATTTGAACTAGTTTTTAGTGAGATATTAGCATATGGGGGCACTTATTTTTAATTTTTCTTTTGCTCTAAAGGTGTTACTTTAAAATTTGCAATAATGATCTCTATAGCATCGCCATAGTTCTCATTTTCTTTGAACTGTAACTGTTGCGCTGAATTTTATTCATATTGGCTATTTTTCGTATTTCTTTTTGTCATTTGTACGTTTTGTTTAATTAGGGTGCAATAGTTTTAAAGAAACTGGTTCCATTTTGGAGTAATGCTGTTTTTAAGTTTTTATTGTAAAAACTTTTACAGTAAATTTACAAAATTCTTGTTTAACAAATTGGATTCATTTGCCATCCTTTTAGGAAATAACAGTATAAAACTTTTTTTTAGAAATTTCTATAATTTGAAGTAGTTTTTTCAAAATGAATATCGATTGGAGGTAGTATTAAAGATATTAATACTGATTATATTTATTAGGAGTAAAGAATGGTCAGAACAAGCTGCTTGGCAGCCACAATTACCGCCACCAGGTTGGAGATTACGGGGGTCTTTAGTAGCTCATTTACATGAACATCGTAGTGCAGTTACAAAATTAGCAGCTCTTCCAGAAAGTCCTTTATTCGCAAGTGCTTCTAATGATGGATACGTACGTATATGGGATTGTTCAAAAATGGAAGGCAAAAATATAGCGAATCGATCAAAACAAAGTTATAGGGTTGCGGGTGGTGTTAGTATTTCTGGAATGGCTGTTTGTGAAAATGGCCAGTCCTTAGCTGTTGCTGCTCAGGATGGCTCCGTACTGGTTTTAAGAGTAGAACCAACGAGCAGCAGGTTTTTTTAATAACTTTGAGTTTTTAAAATTTACTTTATACATTTATTATTCTAGAATGACTTTGGTACAAGCCAGAGAATTAAATCCTGACGAGGATGGATGTGCAGTTGATGTCCAGTATTTAGATTCTGGTCCGCAAAGTGTTTTAGTTTATGCAACTTTGTATGGAGCTTTAGTTGGGTGGGACTTACGAGCACCTGGAACTACTTGGCGTTTGGAAAATAGTTTAAAATATGGGGTTATTACGTCTTTTTGTTTGGATTCACATCAAAGTTGGGTAACAGTGGGTACAAGTAGTGGTTACCATATAGCGTGGGATTTACGTTTTCAATTACCAATAGCAACAATAGGACATCCTTCTGGTAATACCTAACTATTGAATTTTTTAACTCTTTTAAATTTGTTTATAGCTGCACGAATTCGAAGAGTTATTAGTCATCCAACTGAACACTCCTGCATAATTTCAAGTGTACAAGGAAATAACGAAATATCAATGTGGAATTTAGAAACTGGTTTTAGGCAAACTACGATTTGGGGCAGCAATTCCCCACCATTTAACAAAGAAAATGTGAGTTACTTTTTTTAAAAATATTTGGAAAAATAAAAATTATATGGTTTTTTGTTTAGGGAAACAATCATAGTGTGTGTGCTATGCAAGCTGGATGCATTGATCGATCAGGCTTTCTTTTAGCTGGTGGTACAGATCAAAGAATACGCTTTTGGGACTTGGAAAGTCCCAGCGAATCATATTTAGCAATTCCAGCTCCAAATGATCCATTAATCGGCAGTTCGATTTCGTACGAAACTAGACTAATCGATGGTACTAATGTTATAACTGCTGTGGCTAATCCAAGTACTGTAAAGAGTCCTGGTAAAGGTGACGAGATTCCAAGAGCAGGTCCTGAGCCTCCGCCACCAGGACATCGTGATTGTATCAGCGATATTACTTTATGCAAAGCTTCCCAGTGCTTTTTATTATCGGCATCAAGGGATGGTGTTATAAAAGTCTGGAAATAAATTTATTTAGTTAAGGTAGGCTATATAAAGTTATTAGGCGTTTGTAGTAATTTATGTTGTTAATTGTGATTACCTATAGACATGTTTTGTAAACAAAATTATTTCTTGAACAATTTATTTAGGATTATTGCGAAATGAAAGGCCTACATCGAAATGATTCTTTATATATAAGTGAAATTCAATCATGAATTAAAATATCTACAACCAAATTATTACAACTTAATAATAAAGTATAGATCATTTTGTTTTTGGAGATTTAAACTATATACATTAACAAACTCAAACATTTTTAAACTTGCGTTTTTGTTTTTAAATATTTCAAGTAATTCCTACGTCAATAGATGAACAATAATTACATTAATTGGAGTTTTAAATAAGGAAGTTACTTTCTTTTATCTTTACAATTCTTGATAAAAAATCAGGAAGCTTTGTAAATTAGTACTTATGTTAGATAAAATAATTTCTGTTGCTTTGACAGTGTAATAAAGCCTTAATAAGGGCAAACGGGATTCCCATTACTTCCTGGAAACGCAAGGCCTGTTGGCGAATGAATTCTGCATATAACATTATATCGTGAACCTCCGTCGTAGGCTCTACCGTGATGCCTTCTTCCGCTTCGCCTAGAATTTCCGTAACCTCTATAGCCAGAAAATAATTCATCAAACAATGGACCTCCCGAAACACTTGAAAATATTAAAAATGTCATTAATAAGATGCACAAAACTATTGTATTAATCTGAAACATTATTATTATTTAATAGAAATATCTGGACTACACAAGTGTGTCTCCAAAGATGTTTCTTTGTTAAATTAAGAATAGTTACTGGTGTCAAATTTTATCGCTAATATTTATATACCGAGATTTAATGCGTCATTTTGTTTGTATCTTCTTTTATTCATTTTTCTTGCGGACTTTAAGGTCAGTGAATGATAAATCTTTACCCTTGAATTTATGTATGATAGTTCTTTAGCTTATTGGAAATTGCGTTGGGAATTTGGGGGATACTTTATATAATACATATATTATTTCGATTGTAAATGTGACCATATTAACATATAATATATGCATATAATTTTAAGTTTTAATTCAAAATGTTTGATTCAATGTAATAAGGGACTATTGATCAGGGAAATCCAACTTTCTGTGCCTCTTGGAACCTTTAAATATTTATTAAATAATGCTTTGGCCTCGCATATTAAATTTGAAAATAAAACAACTTCATGTTTAGATTTTTTAATGAAAAAGGAATTTTATTACATTTTTCAGAGAAAAACGTTACTGATTCAAATTTAAGAAAAAAAGTAATATACAACAAACCTTGCAGTGTTTTATTCAGTGACTTCGTGACATTAGAATTAGGAAAAACATTAACAGTATGAAACTTAACAAGAAAATATGATTAATCACACGTGTATAGAACATCCCAAAAATAATAAATGCATGGATTGTACTCTACATTGGAACTTGGAATAGATTTAAAACTTGAACCTAAACAAATATGAAAGTTAAAACTCTTTAAGTACCACAGATTATTTTTTTCAGTTAAAAAATATCAAATTAAATCCATAATAAATGATTGGTACCTAATTGCAAGTTATTAATTTACTAAAACAACCGTTTTTGAACGATGTAAAAAACGCACGCCATAAAAAAGGCAAATGCAAAGAATGTTAAAATTTTATCAGTAAATTCTCTACGTCCATATTTAGCTAAAAGTTTCCCAGATTGACCGATTACACCAGAAGTGTTCTTGAGTTCTTCCTGTGTTCCAATTACACTATCAGAGGAAGTGACCAAGGTGTCCAATGTATCAGCACTCCTTTGCGTGGTTTCTGCTAACTGTCTACTTATTGATAATAATTGGTCCGTGACACTAGATGACATTTTAACTATATTTTCCTTATCACGTTTTTGTCGTTGCCTTAACACCGTTTCGGGATCTTTTGCTTTAAAAAGTTCTTCTTTGTTATCTTTTTCTAAAGCTAACATCGCCTTAATGTTGGCCTTCTTAAATGATTCCATCGTGCTAATAAAATTGGAAAGATGGCATATTATATAGTGGATTAAAATATTTAAGTATACCTAGCTAATTGTTCCCGCTGTAAAACGACTTCTTTTAATAATTCTTGCTTTCTGCTTTCTTTAGCTATGTCTCCGAATTTATCTATTTGCTTTCTGATTGCAGATATTTTTGATCTTCCTGCACTATTTAAATTTTGAAGCTCTGCTAATGGCCCTTTACATAAATTGATGTCCTGGATTGTAAAAGTTAATTATTATTGACCATTTAGTGAAATATTGGATGTTTACCTGTGTTATTGCTTTGATTTGCAAATTATGTTCGGTTATTTCTTGTCTTAAGGAATTCAGTATGAATTGTGATGAATCCATGGCTTATTTGAATCTATAAAAGATATAATTTTCTTAAAATTTAAATTTAACTTAAAATTCAATCGAAGAATAGAATAACGAAAGATAGAACAATTTATTTATAATTTTCAAAATATTTACATAGAAAAAAATTTATATATAATTATTTTATTACTAGCAATAATAAAAACAATGTTTTAGTTTAATTTTAGTAAAATCACAAGAACAAATGTCTACAGTCTATGTATAAAACAATCACAAATATTCGGGTTAGTTATTTATCACAGAAATATATTTCTGATTCCTATAAAATGAGCAATTTTTTAGAATTACAAAATATTTAATTAATATTTAATAAATTGCACATTTATAATACTATTTTTAAACAATTCAACAATATTAATAGTCTTATAAAGGTGTCAGTTTTTGGAAATTTTTGGCATTTTTTTCAAAAACCACTGGAAACTTTCAAAAAGAAAAAATATCTAAATAATACTTTTTTTTTAATAAATTGTTCCTAGTAGTATGTATTTATAATTCATTATCTAATTCATAAGGACGTTTAGACCAATGAGTTTTGGAAAGTAATTTTATTTTCGCTTCCCACAAATTTTCGATTTGAACAGCTAACGGTTTAATGAAGGTTTCAGTCCATTCGTTTATGGTATAGTTATCATATATCTCTTGCATTGCATAGAATAGATCTGTTTCCAATCGATTTATTTCTAATCTTAAACTAGATATCAGAGAAGTACCCGATTCAACGTATTGAGGATTAGAAAATCCATATTTAATATTATAATCAGTCATCCAACCTTTTATAAAGGCCGTATTTATCATTCGTAAATAATCTTCTTTTAAAGAATGGAATTTTAATATGAGATCTAGAACGTTTCCTCCTGGATACCCACAATTCGGAACACCAAACGTGGAGGCCACCAGACTATATGGTTGTTCACAATTTAAAATCCTGCCTACTTCATTGGAAGGTGAAAAGGGGAGCGCATTTGAACCCTTTAATACTTGGAAATCCATGGCCAAAGACGGAATTCCAACAGGCAAAAGTTCGCAGAGAATTGCAAAATGATCATATCTTTGCCACCCTGTTAAAAAAATTCCTTCGAATTTAACTTTATGTTGATAATCAGATACGATTTTCATCCAAGATTTATGATTCTCTACGTGATGTGTTACATCAGTTAAGTACTGATTACTACCTGTTGCACCTTTGTAAGCACTGGCAATCCAAATTTTGGAAAATACTGAAGCGTATGTATCCCACAAGTTGGGACCTAATTCCTCATAAACATTTCTGTCATATTTCCAAACTACAAGTTCTACCAAAGACTTTATACCACTTGAATTTAATTCTTCAAGAGACATAGATCGAAATTTGTCATCCCACATTAATATCTTTAAATGTGGATGTTTTTTATGGATGCCATTTACAATTGCACTTATGTGTTCTAAAAATAATCTGTTCTTGCTCCAGTCATTTTTATTCATAACATCTATACAGCGACTACAAACACCTAAATACCATACTTCATCAGAACCGATGTGTAACTTTGTTATTTCTGGATGAGCTTCTAATATTTGGGAAATCATATCCATGATTACATCAAGCGCATTATTATGTGTGGGACATATTACTTGAGGATATTCAAAGAGTTCTCGAAGATGTTCGAATTCTTTTAGTTTCAAAATAAACTCCATATGGCCAAAAGTTTGTACTAAAGGTATTACAGATAATTGAGACATTTCAGCTAGTTTTAAGATGACTTTTATATCTTCTAATGAATATGCGTTAGTTGCAGAGATATTAACCAAGGATCCTTTGTAAGGAAACATATCTTCATATTCAATAAGTATTCCAGTTGCTCCCAACTTGGATAATAATGGAAAGAATCTTTTAAAGTATTCTACTTTAGGTGGAGCCCCTTTTAAATCTAAATGTACAATTTTCTCTCCTTTAAACTGTATTTGCTTGAATGCATTGATATCATATTGTTTATAATTCCATAAATGTACACTGTCATTATTTTGCCAACGTAAAAAATATAAATATAATAGGAAAACAAATAGCGTTAAAAATATTAACAATATTATTTGCTTTGGTTTTGTGCAATGTTCCAACAATTTGCTTGCTCTAATTATCATTTTTTGGGAATATCTTATTTGCCTAGGGAAAGAGGTTACATAGCAATTGGCTTATTTATATTTCAAATGGTTATTTACCTTATTTCATATTAATCTTTTGAAGGTAAACTAATTTTGGAATATTCAGCATTTAGGTTCACTGTAACCACATGTAACAAAACTGAAGTTAGTTACAATGATTTCGTAGTAACAACCTTTATTGGTTATAATTTTGCACATAATAGTAGTTACATTGTATGATGTAATCGTTCATTAGGCCTATTTAAGGACATAAATATTATACTATGGTATAAGAAATAGCTGATGGTAGAACCGGACTTGCCCGAGATTATTAAAAAACTATACATAATGTTAATGAATGCAATATTAAAAGAAGTAATATTTCAAATTAATATTGAGAAAATTAATTTTCCATTGTTATAAAATAATTTATTTATAAGCAAACTTAAGACTTGCCTTTTGTCATTAAAAACGGTTAATATTTCATTTGTGAAAATGGTATTGCGAATTTAAAAAGATCGATTTACATATATTTTAATTTTAAATAGCGGGATTTAAGAAAATAATGAAATCTGATAAATGGTTATTTAGGTAATTTTTCAGTCTCCACTGATATTTTGCAAAATGCGCTTTCGTTAATATTCTCCTTAATCTTACAGTTTATGAATCATTAGATATATTACCATAATAATAAATAGCCCAATAAGACATTTTAAAGTAAATGGAAGTTGAAAATATGTAATTCTCATTAAATATTAACCTATATAAAAAAATATCAAAGTTTTGTTGATTCTACTTGTGAAGATATTTTTTTAAATACCATGCATATTAAATATTTTTCGTTTTTACACCGTAAGGCGGAGTGAAAATTAAGATTAAGTGTCGTATAAAATATTTGAAATAATTTTATAGAAATTACCCAAATCTATTACTTTAATCGATTATTTGAAATCATTAAACAAAATTGAATAAAAAAGTTCACAGTTATAATTGTTGTTCCAATGATGCTGCTTCTTATACAATCGATTTTGAATAATATAACTCACCTTTTTAATTTTTAAATATTATAGAGAAGGTTTGATCCCAATAGGTAGTTATTATTTTAATGCATTCAGTATTTTTATTTTATCATTGATTATTTGAAAAATACATAAAAAATTTACCTTTCAGCAAATTTTGTAATACTAATTAAATATTCTTGTAAAATTTTATGCTAATTTAAGTAGATAGGTACTTTTCAGGAAAAAATGAAAAATATTTTAATAATACTCGTTATACTTGTTATAATTTATTGCAGTACACAAGAGAGATGTGTGGCAATTTTAATATATACAGCAATCTACATTAAAGGTACATCCTAAAATAATAAATTGGTATTTATAGAAGGCATTAGAATCACAGTGATATTAAAAAATGAAGTAAGCTCTTTATAAAATGCATCTATTCTTTTTATAAATTTGGAAAATATAGACGATCTTATACTGAGAGTAAATTATTTAAGATTAATACAAAAATCTTGATTACCAAACAGAAATTTAATTTAAATGGGTAAACAGTAAACATTTCAGTACCCAAATATGGTTTTAATAAATAACAAATAAAATGTAACCTATTTTTTATCACAAATTTTGTGTTAGTGATAGTTTGATAAGAAAACTTAAATAATTTACCCCATATATTTAAGGACCAAATGTAGTATATAATTATTGTCCTATAACTTAACGGAAGCTAATATGGGCAAGGAATTGCTAGTTTTTAATTTTACATTTAAAAACTGGTGAATATAAGTTATGTATGTATGTATTTTTCAATAGAAATTTGAAAAAGGTTGCTAAGGCCGTTATTACCACAGTATATTTAAGTAAGTTTTAATTAGGTATTTTCCGAATTGAATATTAAATTGACATAAAATGGCATTGACTTTGTAAATACTTATGGATATGTATTAATAACAAACTTTTATTTTAATTTGTGCTTAACTTGTTCAATAAAAACTTAAAATATAATTTCTAAAAAATTAATTAAAACATCAATAAGTTTTGAGCAAATTTGTTAAATATTGTTCTACTTTAGTTTAGTTAAATTTTAATTTGTGCATTTTTATTTTTGTATTAGCAAACCTTTTATTTTGTAAATCATTTCTTTTTTGAAATATGAGACATATAAATTGGTACCTAGTTTGGTCCCTTACAACTAGAAAAAAAGCTTCTTGGCCTAGATATGAGTTTATGATATCAAATATAAAATTTGAAAGTGTATATACATATTTGTTAAGTGGACAGCACACACCTATAGTATCTAAAAATTCCTAAAAATATATAATATAGGTTGTTTTCTTTAATAGCTACGTATTAATTAGTTTGGATAGATTTAAATTGAAATAAGAGTCCAGGTATAATAGAGTTCATTTTTGAAAAAAAGTTTAAGCAATTTTGGCCTTGGCACAAAGTACTGATGTGAGTTTATGTATATTTCACTTTATTTTTATTGCTCCCACGTAGACAATCCATACAAGAAGTCTCAGACATACGAATTCGTTCAAAAGTCTTTAAACATTCACACAAAGGTATTGTTTAGTTCACTCAACATTTAAAACCTTTTAGAAATTAAATATTATATGGCCCCCATTTTCAAAGTGTTTTAATATTCATATTTAGAAAATTGAAGAAGCTGAAGGTATGATTGAAACCATCACTTTTTTACATTAGTTTCTAATAGATTATACACACACCTTTCAACTTTGTTATTTTAAAAATATCACAATTTTACTTGAAACAAAATGAAACAAATTAATTATCACATCCAAATTAAATTTTTTCAATATACTTTTTATTTCTTAACAATATCGTATAACATTATGACTTCTGAAACTGAGGGACAGTAGTTTTTTAACTTAATCAACGTAATACCATTTTATTATAAAGAGGATTGCCTCGCAAGTCACGTTATTTTATCATTGTGTCATTATTTGAGTTCCTGTCTTTTAAAGAGTAAAAACACAAATAAAAAAGCTGTTTGATGGCACTTTAAGACCAGTTGACTTATAGACAATTTGTGTAAAAGCAAGAATAATGTGTTTGTAACGTTGCCATTTTTTCATAAGCATTTCCACATTGCCGCCATCAAATATTCACCCATCTATTATGGAAAAACTTAAAGAAATTTTAGAACAAAAATAGTTTCAGGTGGCTATAATCATCTGGATTACCAAAATATTAATTTTGGTTAAAATCATATTTCAAAAGTTGAAATAAAAAATAGAAATAATATTTTTATAGAAACCAGATTTCTCTTAATTATAGTATTTTACACTTCAGCTTCCATAAGAGAAATTTTAAAAGGGGGAAGATGAAGTAAGCCAGTTTTATTTTAAAAACTTTTCAGTTTCGCTGGTGTCCTCGTCAGCTGGAGGCGAAGGTCCAGAAATGGAGAGCATCGGCAATCCAAAATGCTGTTCTTCTAATGAAATATTATCAACACTACGAGCTTTACGACAAAGTTTTGATATAGAACCATAACGTCGCATGAATTCCTTCGAATCGAATCCGGGACCACTGTTGGATATGAATATTGCAGAATTTGTACGAGTTCGTTGCTTATAAGGTGTTGTTGAGTGAATTCTAACATCCTTCTCTGTCGAATTCGTCGACCACCGACATTTCTAGTAAAAAATAATAATTGCATTACTACATTTTTTATTAAATAAATCGTAAGTCCCAATATTTGGAGGGACTAACGATTTTCGCCGTTTTATTTTAAATTTTCTACTTTTTGAATGCAAAATTTCTTTCACTAAAAGTGCTTTAGCAAATATTTTTATTGTATGACTCTAACTACTTTTGGTTTTTTTTTGTTGCAAAATTGTGATGATTGTTTAGCATAAGAGATGTAGAACAATCGTACAAAAATGTGTATGCTTGGTTTCATATGTACAAATTAAGTGCTTTGTGATTGTGTTCTTTTGTGCTTGCATTTAATGTGCGTGTTGAATTGAAAACAATGTGATCCAACAGTATTCAAAAGACACCATTGGGGTAATTTATTTATTATAATAATAATTAACTTCGACATCAAAAAATAAAGAATTGAAACAACAAATCTTTAAGTGTCTAACCCCTTTTCTAAAGAGGAATGATGAAATACTTTAAAACTTTATTAATTACGGAGAACTTAACAGTAGCGTAGCTTAATTAAAACTCATTGAATAAATTCAAAATCGACAAAAACCAAATCCATTGTAATTCTTTTTAAAACCATTCAGCGTATTATGCCAGAGTTTTTATCCAGTTTTCAAATAAAAAAAAAGAGAACATACTTCTTTTCATGAATTTCCACGCAAATATTGAGGTAGGAAGATTATTCATGTTTTTTATAATTTTCTTTTAGTGGTAAGCATATCTAAAAAATGAAGTCATTTCATTTTATGGTTCACTCAACTTCTGTCGACAGCAGAATAATTAAGTTTCTGCTTCGAAAGCCAAAAGCCTTAACGTTAAAGTTATTTTTTAAAATGCATTCAAAGTTGACGTAGTTAAATTAGTCGAATGTATAATCAAATCTTGTTGCTTACTCTAAAATTTCAATTTTATTAGATTGGAACTTAAATTAATTATTTTATGAATTCCCAACGACTTGAACATAACTTTTTTGTAATTCGACGTCGGAATAGCGGTTTTAATAAAGGTCTGCAAAAATTATTTTTAAATATGAAAAACACTAATGTTACTAAACCCCAAAAGCTTTAAAATAAAGTACTTTTACATAAAAAATAGACAAAAGGGTAACTTGGGTAAGCTTTATTATTTTTTTGATAATTATACTTTTGTGTTATTTAAATTAAAACAGTTGAAAGTACAAATACAAAAATAGAGAAAGAAACAAGAGAACTCATGACAAAACGAAGAAAACTTAAAAAAGGAACTCCAGAATATAAAGAACTAACCAAAATGATAAAGAAACGAATTAGACAAGATCTAAGAGACTCTAATACAAAAATAGTAAAAACAATAATAGAAAATAACAAAAATATGAAGATCCTGAAAACAGCTAATAAAAACGGAAGACCAAGATCACACCAAATAAAGGCCCAAGAGGAAACATCCACAACGATAAAAACGAAATAAAGAATATTGTTGAAGAGTTTTACAGTACACTTTACAAACAAGAAAATCCAGAACCAGTCAATAACATCCCCACAAATATTATGAATATTGGGTCCGAAGAAATACCGGAAATCACGAAAGAAGAAGTGAAACTAGCGCTATCTAAAATGAAAAATGGAAGAGCTCCAGGGGAAGACGGTATTACGGCCGAAATGATTAAAGCAGGAGGAAATGCAACAATACAATCATTAAAAATACTGCTCAACAAATGTCTTACAGATGGCGAAATACCAAAAACCTGGCAGAAAGCACAGGTGATCCTAATATACAAAAAAGGCGACAAATTAAAAACGGACAATTATCGGCCTATAAGCCTGCTATCCCATCCCTACAACGTATTGACTAAAATAATTACAAATAGATTAACAAACAAATTAGACGACTACCAATCCCCAGAGCAAGTCGGCTTCGGGAAAACTTATAGTACCATCGAACATATACAATCCGTCCGATCATTAATAGAAAAATGCAACGAATACAACAAACCATTGCATCTCGCATTTGTCGACTATAATAAAGCCTTCGATTCTGTAGAATTGTGGGCAATCTTCAGAGCCATGAATAATGCAAGAATCGACTCAAGGTATAGAAACCTACTCAAAAATATATACGAGCATGCAACACTAGAGGTAAATATCACAGACGACTTAAAAACGGATAAAATACCAGTGAAAAGGGGAGTCAGGCAGGGAGACACCATTTCCCCAAAATTATTCACACTTGCTCTGGAAGACGTCTTTAAAACAATCAATTGGGACGAAAAGGAAATTAGGATAGACGGTCGATACTTAAACCACCTTCGTTTTGCAGACGATATTGTCCTTTTTAGCCAAAACGTAGACGAATTGCAAAGTATGCTAGTAGAACTCGAAAGAAAATCATCTGAAATTGGATTGCATATGAACTTGAGCAAAACAAAAATCATGACCCTAGAAGAAGTAAAAATAAATGTGGGAAATAAGAATATAAAAAAAGTAGAAGAATACGTCTACTTAGGGCACAACATCAGTTTAGGCAGAGAAAACCAAACCGCCGAAATAAACAGTCGTATCCGAATGACATGGACAGCCACAGGGAAATTGACTAATGTACTACAAAATACAGATATCCCTATAAATCTTAAGAGGAAAGTATTTGACAGTTGTATACTTCCTGTAATGACCTATGCAATGGAAACCACAGCTCTTACGACAAAATCGGCAAATAAGCTCAGGACAACTCAAAGATCTATAGAAAGAAGAATGCTTGGACTAAGTCTCAGGGATCATGTCACAAACGAGAAAATCAGACAGACAACTAAAGTAAAAGATGTAATAACTCGTATAGCAGAGCTCAAATGGAGTTGGGCCGGACACGTTGCTCGACAGGATAGTCAACGATGGACAAAACATATCGTACAGTGGAGACCCAGGTTACATAAGAGGAGCGTTGGTAGACCTCAGAGACGCTGGCTAGATGATATCAAGTATAAAGCGGGAAGAAACTGGCATCAACTAGCACAAGATACGGATTCATGGAAGAAACAAGGGGAGGCTTATGTCCAGGAGTGGACTGTTAGGGGCTGCTGAAAGAAGAAGAAGAAGAAATTAAAACATAACAAATCGAGTACCTACTCACATATATTTTGTTTCAAAAAACTTGTAGAAGAATCTTTTAACTACGATCAAGTATTCTCAAATGGAATGTTTGCAACTTTAGAGTTATAATTCCTAAATGTTAGCAAATTCTTAAAGTTTAATACAAGTTGCAGCAAATTAAATAAATAGATTGCGAGAATGTCGAGTTACGTAACTTCTCGTTTAGTAAACAATACAATAAAGCGAGGGGTTGGTTTGTTTAATGTTGTATACAATTTCGTGTTATATGTAAATGTTGATTATGCATTCTGTGGAAAAATAAAACACATTTCATACCTATGCTTTCAATTTCTAGATAATTATCTTCCCACATTATATCTACAGTCAGATAATGTATGTACTAATTGTAAGTGTTTTTAGAATTTAGTTGTTTTGTTTGGTTGGGTAATTTGAAATGGCACAAACGTTAATTAACACATGAAATTGTTGTAGGTGTCATAACCAATTAAACTATCTGTTACATTGGCCCTTTTTTCACGCTTGATTTTAAATTGTTAGTATCTATACCAAAATTATTTTGAAATATCAAATACATATATGTGTTTAAGATGACGATACGTCAGAATTTATTTAAAAGTTGTTTTAATCGTACTTAATATTAAAAATAAAATTGAAAACAAAATTACTTACAATTAGAAAGACCCAGAACAAAAGCATTATATGTGTAAAATGGTCGCTTTAAGTGTCGGATTAAAAACAGTTCTTAAATTTGTAATAATAATGTTTGATTATAAAATAAAATAATTATGAGGAAATTCAAACATATTGTATACCTATTCCTATTTTTCAAGGTATAGATCCAGTATTCAATAGTTGTTTTTAGAGTAGGGAAGATCAGGGTAATACCGTCACCTCATTTTAAAATGAATGTGAAGGTTTTTCTTTGTATTTAACAGTGTAGTCTAGGGTCTCATGTAAATACTATACCGGCACAAAGATGGTCTAGCTGTGCATCAATACATGTGTCTTTATAGTCTGTCTTGCAGTGTTTCGAAGTTCTAATGTAATACGGGTGTCTTGAAAAAGGCAGCAACAGGGTATTTTTTATGTATGAGTCTATTTCAAAATTAAATTGTGGATAAACCATTGAATGTATTTTAGTCTAACGTTGTATACTAATAGCGAAATGCATTGGATTTGTTTTTCGTTTGTCAACAATCAAAAATTAGTTACATCAGTTATATAATTTCTTAAAGGGTCTTTATTGTACAAAGCTTTTACCGCAATGGTTCGGCGCCTCACAAAACCTTGATTAGGTTCAAAGCCGAGAACGACAAGTACTCGACCATTAATCGGTCAATTGAGTTTAATCAAAATGTCAATTTTTGTCCAAAATCAATTGTCATTAATTTTTGCGCTTATCGAAAAATTCCAACGGACGGGAAGTGTCCTCGATGACAGCACTTCCCAAATTGGACGACCGGTCATAGTGACCGGCAGGCCCTAAAATTAAGTTAAATTTCATTTTGTATTTTATTATTTTTTTCTTTCACTGCTATAATAATGCCACACTTTGGGGATAGATAGTCACTCATTAGGTGTGTATTGCTTATTAAAAGTTTCAAGTTCTAAGGAATTGCTGTAATGTGATTTCACCAATTTAAAGTTAATACTTGAGAGCAGGACATATATAAGAAACATATTTAATTTTTTATAAACAAGAAAGTTAAAACGGAATTTTCCTTAAGATAGTGCTATTACCCCGGTTTCCTTTACCCAATTATGGCTTAAGGTCTATTCTTACTATAATACAAGGCAAAGCACGGAATGTGCAAAGTACGCGCTCGGCAAAATTTATATCATGCATTTCATCGATTGAATTCACATTATACCGGAACCGGCTCGGAAAAGCCTGCCGCTTGCACGTGAGTATTCTTTCAAACAATATTTGCTGAGCACGTGCCTTTGTGGTTCCACGAAAACTTATCTAGTATGAATCCTCAAAGCCGGCAATCAACAGGCATAATGAATAAGCAGCAGCAAAGATACAATTTATCATCTGAATTTTGATTCGTCTTCTATGTATTCAGGATGTAGTGAATTGTCCCATTTCTGATTGCGTTTTTTTAAGAATATCGTGCACCTAAAAACGTCTTTTTTTTCTAACCTGAGTTCGGTTATTCTTTTCCATCTTTATCTAACAATACAGAAATGGGTATGCCGAAAATGTAGAAAATTTTTTCCATCATAGTTTCTTTATTTATTTAAAACTAATTTAATTTACATAAAATTACACTACAAACTCAATTTTTTATTAGCATTGAATACATTTTCTCAAACCCATAAAAAAACTTCTAAACGATTTCCCTCCTAAAAAACCTCGAGCAGTTCTTTCCCCCTAAAATTAGAGAGAAAACCCCTAAGTTGTCTACACTGAAATGCGTGAAGAAATCCTTGCGCTTGACGAGTCTTCTATATGCAAGTCTCTTCAACTATAGTGAGAATAGACCTTTACACGGCAAGCAACAATCGATTATTTCTGTTCGACAGTCGATCGCAAAAAGTTGATTGTATTGAATTAAAGAATCAAATTTTAAAGACAGTTTGTATTATATTCGGGCGTAACTTCTAGCAAAAGTTACCTCGTCCAAATCTGAACCGTCGTCCGAAACAGGACGGTTTAGAAAAAAAAATCATAGTAATAAATACCATAAAAGTGTTTTCTAATATTACCCTAGCAAGTTTACTACTAACAATAAGGTTTACAATGAAACTCATTCAAAAACAACCGATTTTCATGGATGCAAATACTAAAGGAGTATCTAATATAAACTTAATCTTGATGTGTTATCAAATTATTAAAAATTTGTAATTTTATCACGATTTCTTGGTTGGTACAATAAAAGCAAATAATTTTTTTTATCGAAATTTAAAAATATATGATTTATCAAGATTTGAATGTCAGAGTTTGTGAGAATCTTTTCTAAGGTAATTGGCGTTTCCCTGAAGAGTAGTTGCGTCCGAGTATAATACAATTTTTCCAGACAAATTGGTCCTTTAAGTCGGTACAATTTACTTTTTGCAATCGTCTTTTTGACTACATGGTATTTAAAATTTTTATAGTATGTAATCAACAATTAAATTATAGTGACGAACATCTTTTTACATTAAATTTTTTTGTTCTGCAGCTGTGGTGGCAACCGTTTTTTATTTTATCTACAATGTCCTTCTGCTTTAATTGACAAATAAAAGACATCAAATGTCCTTTATTTTAGTAAGTTTATAAAATTGTAATAGCACCGTCTGTCACTGTGACTGTAGAAGTTATCACCTTTTAGAAATTACACTTAATTAAATTAAAAATCAACGTTTTTAAAAATTTTGTCGTGTTTTTACATTTTGTTCTCTATTTAATTTTTTATAACAAAAGTTGTAAAATTGCATTTTTTTAAAATTTTGTTTCTTGTTCAAATCCGGTCCTGTTAACACAGGTATCCTGAGTAAAATGTGATGAGCTTAACGTATAATGCTCTTTATTGAAACGCATAGTCAGTTTAATTTGGCAACCTTAACTTTAGTGGAGAATTATAACATTTGCATTGAATGGTAAAATTAATTCATTGATACTAAACATTGTTTAAAAAATAATTAATACCATGGCAATTTTTTAAGTAAAAGTTAAATATTTTTATAAGTTTGGTATCTACAGTTTGAAAAATATTAAGTAAGTTATTCTTTTGTTAAAATTTTAATTTTTATGACAATGGTGCACTCAAAAGGGGGCATAGGTTGCAACCCTCACCGAATTCACAATTTTTAAATACGAATCAACTGCATGAACATTTATTAATAACATAAAATTTTAAAAAAATGTCGATTTCATGCAACAGAAGTTATATGAAATGCCCCTCCCCCCCTCCACCCAATTTTATATTTTGGGTTTTTTGCAAATACTATTAATGAAATTGATAACATTTGAGTTCATTTTTACTGTGTATGTAACTCGATAACTTTTGCTTTTTGTAAAAACAATCCATAACAAAACATCCAAAAATAGTACTTTTTTATTACTATAACAAAAAAATATTCAGTTTGATTGTCTATTTTCTTATAGCGTCATTAGATTCGATATACTTTTGGTTCGATATTGATTAAGACTGTAATATGTATAGCAACACGGAGAAAAGAATATCGTCAAAATGACCATAGTATCGCTATTTTTGCTGTATGTTTGAAAGACTCATGACTACGCTAATGCGCAAAGGAGGAGTTATAAATCAGGAAAGAGGATGAGTGGTGAAAATATACTACCCAAATCAAAAAGTTATACTGAAGTTAAAATGCAATTGTCTTGAAAAAGACATATTGTTTTTAAATAAAAGTAAGCCAAGAAAAAAATCGAAAGAGGAAATGTAAATAAACCATTATGCAAGATTTTCACGCCACGTGAACAACGATTAAAAAAAACCCACATTAAAGCGAATGTTTCTAGGTTGAAGAGTAGGTAGTTTCTTGTATAGAAAGGGTAACCCTGCGTGTTTTGGATCTTAGCGCAATGTTCATGAGTTTTTGAAACATCTATAGTATAGCTTTCACAGGCATACGCCGTATAGCTAATTTAGCTATACAGAGTTTCCTTATTGCGGATCATCAAAGTAACGTATCGTCAGAACAACGATTCGATTGGCTAATTTTTATGATATTTATAAGTTAATTTGGCAGTTCATAGTATGATCAAAACAGCGCTACATATTTTACTTATAATAAGGATTCATTTATTTGATTCAAGCGTTCAACGAAAAACGCTCGTGAATCATATTGTAACGGATTTCCTAATCCAAATCCAATATCCAACGAGAGCAAAAGCGGTTCGTACTCGGGTTGTGAATAATAACACACAGTTGGCCACTTAATTTACAATTACAATTTATTAACACAAATAATAAACAAATTCTCCTTCACCAATAACTTAAACACTAGCACTTAACAATTATTTATTTACTAACTAACTAACTTACGGTTCTAATACACTAACTAATTTATTTACACTCGTATATTTATTTAAACGATTGTCACTGGTATATTTATTTACATTTATTTATACTGATAGCGATAGCGCTTACCTCGTAGATTCACCGGGCGTATAGACTTAGAGCGTTGGCACTTCACAATAACAGACTCGGTCGTAACTAAAGTGAGGAAGTGTTTCGGAGTTTATATATGTGTTGCTTAATCTATTCGGAAGCTTCGAGAAGTATCTGGGCCTTGGCGATACAGTCATTTCAAGGTAAAGTAGATAGAAAACTCTAGTTAGCTGTGTGTTGAAAGATTATTGGGATATCTACGCTTACTCAATATCTCACGGTCGCGCGCGTGAGATAGAAGTATCTCGCGGGTGATTAAGCAAATCTATCGAGGCCGCTTCATTCATTTATCGCGTTTGCTACAATATAATTAAATTTTATTTTTATTAGGTTAGCTTTGTATTGCTTTATAATTGTTATTATTTGCAATCTAAATAATTTATATATTCCAATTTAATCGTTAAATCATCATGACAAGAATCGTTTAAATGTCCAAAACAATAATACGTATCATTACTTTGATGATTCGCAATAAGGAAACTCCGTATAGCTAAATTAGCTATACGGCGTATTCCTGTGAAAAATGCGTATGATCATTTTAACGATATCTTTTCTCCGTGCTTTTGAAGATACCTTAAATTATTTTGACGATATTTTGTTCTTCGTGAATTAATATAAAAATTTAGAATCATTCAAAATCATAAATTAGTATTTTCCCGACAAATAGAATGCAACTAATAAGAAAAAGAAACTCATTTTTTTCTAATATATGTAAATAAATAAATTTATTTGTAGGTGATACTCAATTATTGCAATTACTAACATCTTTCAGGTTGATTTATACCTAAAGCGATTAAAATAAAGTGGTGATAAAAAATACAAATCAGCAGTTTGCAACAATTTAAATTAAATTAATTTTTTCCGAAATGCAAAAAATTGCTAAGCTCTTATCCCTTTCATCAATAGACTCCGCTCTTGATCGAAAAGTTTAAAAGTATTTCCAAGATAGAACTAAAAGTTTACCCAACAGAACATTATTTCTGATATACCATATATGGGTATGGTACGTGCTTCAAATTTCAAAACATATAACCTAAGATTTAAATTTTTTGATCGTAAAAAAAGTATTAGCCAAACTTAAAAATTAATTTAAGTTGTTGCAAATTTTTGTTAGTCTCTTCTAAAATACATTTGCACTTGTGTTTTTCACTCTGTAATTAAAAATAAGTATAAAAAGTTAGTGCTCTCAATTGTTGTATAAAGCAGTGAAAAATATTTATAAAAAAACTTAGGACCAAATACTAATCTAAAAATGTAGTGTAAATAAAATAAAGCTAGTCTTAAAAGACACAATTTAACGAGCGCCTTAAGTTAAACAAAAACATTAATGAAAAATAAATATATTTATAAATATGTATACGTCAAAAATTTCACGCATTAAAGGCAATCTAACAGTGGACAAAATTATTTTATTAAAAAGTCGTACTCAATGATGAAGATAAAAAAAATTAATTAGATGAGTAATTGGTCCTTTTTCTGTGGCAAGTAAGAAGGGTGCTGTGATGTCGCTTAAGTGCGGTGTGTAGTTAATTTATTAAAAAGGTGTTATTTTTCGATTTTAGTAAAACAAGTTAATTACGAATTGCAACGAATTCTGTGCTCGATTTTTTAACGTGTATAAAAACATGTGATGAACTTGAACCAGTAGAATAAAGAAGTTCAAGGTCGGCATTAAAATTACCGGCAACATACTAATGATTTCTATTTAATAAATCACTATTTGTGTAATAGAATTAAGCACGCGAACCAAACTCAAATATTAGCGATAATAATAATCTCTTTGCAAAATCCAAACGTGGCATTGTTAATAATGCATAAAATTAATGGCTAGGAAAACGCGAATTTGTATTTTAAACAGAAACGCATTAATCCTCGCGTTATAATTTTATTTTGAGAGTTAGAGTTTTAAATGTCTTTAATTGAAATGCTTTCATAAACATTTATATTTCATCTTTCTTATTATGAATTTTTGAAATTCCTCTTTGATTTTAATTTTAGAACAATATTTGGGCATCGAGCACATAATTTCCTTCTAAAGAATTTTCTTGTTTCTTTAAATATTAACAAAGTGGTGTAACATAATCAAATAATTCAGTTTCAAAGTGTTTTAGCTTTGAAGCCAATGCGAGTCTTTATTTTACGTTTCCATGCAATATATAAATTATTTATTTTAACACGTTTTTAATGGGCGATACAAATTTCCACCCGATCAAATTTTATATAATAAGCTATGTAATTTAAAAAAAATTAATGTGAAGGAAACACTATTAAAATTTTAATTAAAAAATTGTTGTGTAAGAAAAATGAAAATTATTAAAAATTTAAGATATAAAAAGAAATCAATAAAAAGTAAGTATATGGGAAACGAATTCTATATTCTATAATTTTTAAAACTAACAATTTGTGTTTAATTTTTAAATTATTAAGTTGCCTATTTCTCAGAAGAAATGGGGGTATCGATTTTTTTATGTTAAAGGTAAATGTTAAGCTTTTTATGCGTGAGAAGTAAAATTGAACAAAAAAAAAGAAGATGAAAAGCAGTTTAATAGAAACGGTGTAAATATGAAGAAATGAGATATGATTTATACATTTACAGATTGCATGGATATTTTTTTTGAAAAAACTTACTGATTTTGGAGAAGTATGTCGCTAAGTGCCTTCGACCCTGTGCAAAAGCGCAAATTGGCACCCACAATCACGCGAATCCCGTGTCCGCCTTGGATAGCGGAAACAGCGATCCAACATACAGCACCCCTCCTACCAACACATATAGCAACATTTAATTTACACCCCTTTTCAGTAATAATGTCTTTTAAATTTATATCCCTTGTTTACTTGAAAGCTAACTAAAATATGTTTCTTTCCTTTGCCGAAAGATTTACAACGTAAAAGATAGAGACCGACAAAATACCTATTTTATATTAATAGGGGTCGTGATTTTCTACAAAATTTTTACGAGATTTATTAAGGAATGCTTTTTTATAGGTGGACTGTTAATATTGTCGATAAAACGATCGATTTTACTTTTCTTGTCTTCATTTTTTTTACTTAATCTTTCAAGTTTTTGACTAAAAGTTATTGCTATCGATTTCTTTTAATAATCTAATTGTTCTATAACTTATTTTTTTTTCATATAGTTTAAGTTGTATTTAATTTTTCTTAATTTGTTAGTGTCTTTTAACTCATTTTATCATTGTAAACAATTTATTATTATTACTTGGGAATGGTCATACCGTAGCTCAGTGGTGCTCAAAATGTGAGTCGCGGCGCCTTGGAGGCCCGCGGTGGTTTTACATAGGCGCAGCTTGTATTTTTATCTTTTGCGATTAGTTATGCTTCGACTTAAAGTAGCGCGCCGTGGGAGAATCTTATCATTAATTCAAACTGAGCACCGCGGGTAGAAACAGTTTGGGAACTACTGCTTTAGCTTACTTACAGTACATGGAATATAACGTTGACGTTGCTACATTGTAAAAAAATTGATTTTATGTCAAACCCCTTCTCAATTTTGACAAATTTAAATTTGAATGTGATCAATTTTATTTTACTTAACCGTAGACATTTTAACCCAAGAAAATTAAATTTTTATAGTCAAAAAGTAATGGATTTTGTTTGAACCTTTTGAATTATTCAATTCAACATTTCGGAAGTCTGTTCCATATTATTTTCAGGCGTATTCAGATGTATATAATTTACTTCTGAACAAACCTTTTAACGATCTTTTAATTGGGATTTTGTAACTCAGTTCTTAAAAGCGGTGCTCTCCCCGAGTCGAAATTTAGAGCCTACATAGATCCCCGAGTCGATGTTTAGAGCCTACATAGATTCCCCTAGTCCGAAAAAGACCCGATTTATAGCAGTGTAACCCGACTAGGTCCCACAGTAGGCCCCTAGCTCCTACTATTCCCCAAGAGATGTGATTTTGAACCTCTGTCCGATAGCTGCAAATACCGAAATCAGCTGAACAGCGTTGCCAGTTGTTTTCGATATTGTAATTTGTTTTTTGATCTCAAGTTAGCTGTTATATTACAATTGAATACGTTTATATTTTTTCATATCATTTATACACATAAAGTACGCGTAAACTAAATACTTTTTATGTAAGTTATAGTTTTAAGCGTTGACATTGGTTATTACACTATTACGTTTATTAATTAACATCCAAATTAATTATATGTATATTTAAATAAAAAACTGTTAATACTAATAACTAAAATGTTTTTAAAATCTTGTCTATTAAATTTATGAGAATGGCATTAAATGGGTTTGACTATATGAAAAAGACGTGGCAACACTCCCTATTTACATGTGTTCTTTTACATTGATGACTGTCCACCAGTCAAGTAAATCTTATGGTCGGGCAACCTAACCTAAAAAGTGCGCTCTTATTATTAATCTTTACCGATTTGTCTTTAATTCCGAAGAAACAGCAACAGCTTACTAAAAAGTTACAAACTCAGAAAGTAAAACCCATCCTACAAAATCTCAGAGTAATCCAGGTATTTTATAATTTTGAATATTGTTTTATCAAAGTTACTAGGTAATTCTGTACTATCAATGTATTTGTATATTATAATACAAAATAAATATATATATATATATACATACAATATTAGTTTAATTATTATAAATACTAATAATAATATTTATGATTATTATTCTTCTTTTTTTTAATGTAATTGTTATTTTAAACTTTAGCTACGTATTTTAAATAAAAGTATTCTAAACATTTTAAATGCGAATTAAATCCATATTATTATTATTATTATTATAAAATAGGGTACAGAGGTCTAAAATCGGACCTAATTTAAATTTCCATCAGATCCGACTTTGAACCCCAAAGTGGTACAAATGGAAATTTGTACCACTTTGGAGACCAAAGTCGGACCTAATTTAACATAGGAATAAACTCTACTTTAATTCTCCGAGTCCGGAATGAGTCCGACTTTAGGAGGCTCAATGTCGGCGCTAAATTTCGACTCGGGTCACCGTCCAACCTTCCTACCTACTAAATATTTTTGTTTCAATTTTTTTTTAACACACATGATGAGGTTATGAACTGGAAAATTAGATCACGAGTTAAGGTGGAAGTGTACCCCACGACTTTTAAATTACAAGTTCAAAGTTAACGAAAGTTGGATAATAGGTTACTATTGATGAATGGTTTATTGTGGCAAAATTTAAAAAAAAATCGTAGCTTAAATATTCAAAATATTAAAAAAAAAAACAAATATTATAAAATGTAGTCACAATATGACGTTACTAATATTTGCAAGTGTGATATCTATAATTATATGTTTATCGAATATTGTCTACAAAAGAATTGTAGTTAGAAAAGTGATAGAAAATAGAAATAGGAACTACAGTCGAACCTCCATAAGTCGAACCTCTGTAAGCCGAATTTTTGATAACTCGAACTCGAACCTGTTTCCCTAGGACTTGCCTATTTTAATGTTAATATTTTTATATCGATAACTCGAATTTTTTGATAAATTTTACAATTCCCTAAATTCGAGTTTCTATTAGTAAAATTTTGATAACTCGAAGTTAAATTTTACAACTTTTTGTAAAAGTACAATACCTGGTAAGATTAAAAAACGAGTTTGTTCGGTGTTATTCATAGTCAAAATGGCTGATGTAAAATAAAATGAAAAGGTTTCATACTACAAGTGTTTAATGTTTTGACGACGGCACTTCAATTGGATTTAAATATGTACCTACTAATTTATGTTTTGTTGGTTTATTTATTGTATTTTAGAGCAGGACGCTTACGCTTATTAATCTATACCTACATATATCTATATTATTAGGGCACTTCGTTTTTAAACAATTTTTCTGTGGTGTATAAATAAAATACTCTTTTAAATATCGAAAAATAAATGTTTACAAATTTCAGCCCTTAATTATAATTTTAAGTAGTCGCTAGTTGATTTTAAATTTTTCCTGTTTATTTAACCTGCAAATTTCCATTTTTTTCAATTATCTATATCTCTGCTCCATTTTATGCAATCGTCTTATTCTTTACGGCAAATTGTAGGGAAAATATCGTTCATTAAATGTGCATATAGTTGAACCTACGCGAGTTGAATGGCTCCATCCCTAAAATAATTTTAAGTCAATTCTTATTCATCTTTGAGTGCTTTGAGTACTTTTAAAGAGTGATATTTTCTATTGTAGAGAAATGTAGAAGGGATATGGATAATTGAAAAACAAAACGGTGGATTTACATGGGAAAATTTTAAAATCAACTACCGACCACTTAGAATTAAAATTAAGGCCTAAAATTTGGTGAAAATTTCTCCTTCTATGTCTAGAACATTATTTTGCCTGTGTACCGCAAAAAAAATGTTTAAAAACGAAATATCAATATAAATAAAATTTAAGTGTGTCGGTGATTTTGAAATAAGACTTTTTTACCTCTTCGCAAGGCTGAGGACCTGGCAAGAGTACAACAGTTCGAAAATTTCCCCAGAAATTACCGTGGTTCGGAATCCACGTAAAACTGTAGGCTCCTTGAATCTTTGAAACACTACAACATTCACAACAAAGTTTCAAGCGGAGAAAACGCCTAAACCTGATACAGGTATAAAAAAAGCGCAAAGAAGACTTTTTTTCAAACATATGTCTCCAAAACCTAAACAAATGTTTTTAACATTTTTGTCTGTCTTTTTGTCGGATTGTTTGTCCGGGCGAATCTTTGAAATGGAGGACCCGATTTTAATGTAATTTTTATTGACATATAAAAACATTTTCAGAGAGTAATCTAGAATACCTTTTATATTGGAAATGTTTAGGATTCTTGCGTACAAATTGACAAATTGTAGAAATTAGGGGTATTTGAACAATCTTATGATTCTAAATAAGTATACCACGCGAACAAAGGCGGGGGTAATCGCTAGTTATTAATCAAATTACTGCTCTATATTTTGAAATACAAACATTACAATTGAAATCCAAATATAAAAACGGATCAATTAATAATTGAAAACAGTATTCGTTTGTCAAAAATAAAAAGAACAAATTAAAACACATTTGTAAAATACCTATCGCTTTTTTTATTCAAGGTACTTCATTAAAAATAAGTGAAAATAGGAACAAAGAAAAGTTCACCCCCAAAGTCGATTTATTTTTAATTTTAGGTACTGTTTTCTAGAATATAAAAATATTAATGAAATACTTGCACGTTAATATCATTGTCCTGTCAACGTCCTCGTAATTTCTTTTCTAACAACCTCATTATAGATTTTTAAAACATTTTACTTAGAAAAATATAAATACGTATTAAAATTTAAAGTCTTTTAGTAGAAATAAATTTTGATGCAAAAAAATTTTTGAAAGCGCGAAAGATTAATAATTTAAAATTACTTTACATTATTTTCAGTAAAGTTTGCATAATTATGAATTTATAAGAAACCAACACAACCGAATGAAGCACGTGTAATATTTTATGCATTTCATGAATATGCAGAATGTTTGTTACGTCAATTGCATTATTTTCTTTTCTAAGTTCAGATCGTGCAAGAAAGATAATATATTCGTAATTTCTTAAGTTTTGTTTTAAAATAGAGTAAAATTAAATACCAATCATGATTGATATAAAATTAATAATTTTGACCCAATTACAAAATTAAATGTTTTAATTTGCAAATGCAGATAATATTTTACTCTTTGTATTTTTGAAGTTTTAAACGTTCTAGCATAAATTTACCTTTTGGTTAACTATTTGTAAATAAAATGTTTTTTATCTTAATTATGCGTTTTCATTTATTTCAATACCAATATTGATACGATCAACTGCATTTATCTTTATGTAAATTTATAATTAATTTGCAAGTTTAGGAGTGCCTAGAAATGCACTTTAAAAACGAATAATGTGCAACATCTCACTTTACTCAATAAAAATCCACGCTAATATAAGTCGAAAGTGATTAATTATATTTCCACATAGATATTTGACTATTAATTTAAGCTTTAAGTTGAGAAAAGAAAGTATATTTTATAAAATAATTAAGTGTTCAAAATTCTATAAAAAAATACTAGAATTATAAAATATGAGCTATGTATCTATAAATCTATATAATAAAAAACCGTGCATTAGATCTAAATTTTAAAATTGTATTGCACTTTCGAAATTACCAGTGTTTTTAGATGGTTTAACTGGGAAAGCTTCGATTAGTATAATTTAATAGGGTAGGCCGGGGGTCATGCAAAATACCCACAGTGAACTTCCGTGTAACGCGCAACTCTATTACGTGAATTCTTATAACGAAATAAAAGATATTGTGATTAGTAGATACCTATGTATAAGATGCCTCGTATAACACCTAACAATATGATAAATTTAACATTTTCTTGTAGTTTCTTATTTCGTGTTTGGATAAGCAAATATATGCACTGAATTATGGTTTATATATGAAGAAAGTAAAAAAGCCAAAAGATTATAAAAAAAATAATAGACACATTTAACAATATTAGATAAAATATAATTATTCAACTTTTATTTAAAATACTTATTAAATGTTAACAGAGTGTATATCAATAAAGAAACTCAAAAAAAGATACAACTTATTGTTAGAGAGATGCTTGAAATTTCATAAATTCGTTTGATAATGCATATCTCGTACAACGCCTATTTTGTCTAACACAGAATATGCTTTCTGTGCAGTAAAGGAGTCCATTGCATATTTAAGTTGTCATTTAACATTCTACAAATATCAAAACATCCTCCGCTCTATTCTAATGTAAAGACCGCTTTACACTACACAATTTCTTGTACAAGATTTGATTCTATTTCTTGTACAGTATTTGAATCAATATATTATTTTTTTCAGATTTTGTTGTTACAGTTGTCTAATAAACAAGGCAAAATATTGAACAAGATATAGAACAAAATTTTTGCGCGATAAATGGTAAAATCACACCATCTGGCCACAATGTCACTATTAATCTTGTCATTTAAAATAGCATAAAACAACGAATCTCAAGACTTAGGTTATGCTAAAGGTCGCCAAAGTGGTCTATATAGACCCCCAGGGGTCTACTTAAGAAAAGTAGGGGTCAATCTGAGCCAGGGGGTCAATTGGGGGTCGAATGCAAAACCTTTCTTAATGCGTAAATCACCCATACCTAACTGCGTCTGTAAAATTTGTGAATGTAAATTCAAATTTAAGTAACACAATTTAAGTACAGATATCAATTAAATGTGGAGTTTCGAGGGGATTTAAGATTAAAAATGACCAATTTCGAACCAAATATAGCGAACCTTGCAAAGAAACACCAGGCCCGCACATCACATTGATTAAATAGTAATAAATCTGTAGTTACTTTACTTATTTATAATTACGTCTTATTTAATAAATATTAAAGTATTTAAATTTCAACATTAAGATAGTATTCATAAAACTATTGTTACACAATGTAAAATTACTTTAATAAATGTTTAACATCATAAAAAAATGTATAAACACAGTACTTAATAGATAGTTTTAATTTAATTAACTGGAAATTATTTTTATGGGGGTCAAGAGAGATTTCGAAAAATTATATAGGGGTCGATAACACTGGCACACAAAAACAAAAAAATGGTCAGTTCTTTTGACCAGACCCACCTAGGGTTATGTATTTTGATGCCCTGAATTCGAATTTGACGTCGGTTTACCTAATATACCTCTAAAATTTTGAGTAAATTGCAAAAAACCACTAAAAACTGTAGATATGAAAATGAAGAAAATTTGATTAAACTGGATCAAATCTTCTTTATATGTATATTTTGATAAGATGAATCCAAATTTAGAATCTCTTAATCTCGATCATTCATATATTTAACCAAAATTGTAAAAAATAGTAAAAAAGTAGTAGAACATAGCCAAAAATATCACGAGCACACAAAAAAAAATGGTCAGTACTTTTGACCACACTCACCTAGGGTTATGTATTTCGATGCGCTGAATCCAAATCCGAAGTCCGTTTGGCCCATACACCCGCAAAATTTTGAGTAAATTGCATAAAACTGCGTAAATTGGCTAAAAATTGCAGTTTTTTGCAATTTACTCAAAATTTTAGAGGTATATTGGGTAAACCGACCTCAAATTCAGATTCAGGGCGTCAAAATTCATAACCCAATGTGGGTCTGGTCAAAAGTACTGACCACTTTTTTTTTGCGTGCCAGTGTAATCAAAAAAGTTTGGCGACCCCTGGGTTATGTTTATATATATTTTATTTCGATTTTGTTTGAGTCCGACTACTAGATATGCGCAAGACCAAGAAATTGTTTGAAAATAGACATGTTCTATTTTTTCCTACAATTTCTGATTTAATTAAATTTTTAAAACCATTTATTATATGACATTAAGCAATCTAAATTGTGCAAGAAATAGTGTAGCGTAAAACAGTCTTAAGTAAAAATATCCACAAGTCTTATAATGCAAAGGTATGTTCACTTTTAACACGCATATAAAAGATTAAATTTTGCACACACATTTTAACCATACTAATAAGTGTTTTGGAAAAAAATATAAATGACTGCCACTTTAGTATAATCTCTTTGTGTCAAATTCCTTCAACTAATAATTTAATTCTTACAATTTCTCATTATTGCAAATGTTCAGCAATGAAAAACATTATTAATTGAATAATAAAAAAAAACATTAAGTGATACGATGACATTAAAAAAGTTTTGTAGGTAATATTAAAAAACTTATAAAAAGATTAAAGTTAAAGACTTACAAGGGACCCTTTTTAGTGGTCCGTGGCATTACGCAATAAGACCCACATCATTCGATATGGCATCAAAACCTACTCTAGAAAACGTTTTGAAATTTTGCGAAATGATTTGTGTTACGACAAGAGAAGCTCCAGAAGTTTGTGTTAATCTGTCAAAACTTGTTTTTCCTATTATACACGGCGAATTGTACTTTATATAACATAATACAGTGGTCGAATGGAGAACGCGCTTGCGCTCCAATCTATTGCATTTTGTTGCCCCGAGTTCGAGTCCTCTAGGTAGCAAAAAGATTTCTGCAATTTTTTTTGAAAGAGAATTGTGTATTTTCGTTTATACAATGATTAGATGTTTTTTCGACGAAAAATAGGTATAAACAGCACAAAATCACCGGAAAATATGTAAACTAAATTAAAATGTTTTTAATAAATTTATATGTTATTCCGTTAACAGGGTTGTATTACCAATAAGTACGCATACTGTCAAAATTATTTGCAGTGTGTAGACGAAGTGCTTTACTATTCTAATATTGTTGTGATTAATTCAGTATTGTAAAAACAATCTTTTTGAAGACTACTTTGACCAGTGTTTTTTTAAGAACAACGATATGTTATTATGTTGTTTATAAAATTATAACTTAAAATTTAAATCAAAAACATAAAGTAAATTGTAAGGATCAAAATCTTTATTTATTAGCATGTGTGGTCGACGACAACAAAGTGTCGAAAGCAAAGCCGGTGTTGACAATAAGAGCATAAGCCAAAAGAATACTCTTCACATCCAGTTTCTTGGCATAGGGATCCGTCAAATTGGGAATAACACACTTGAACCGGCGTCTGGTAGGAAGAAATTGCTTCATTGGAGTAGCTACTCTTCTTCCAGGCATTGCAGATTTTTTAACAAAAAAACATCCAGTCATTGTATAAACGACAATAAACAATTCTCCTAAAAAAAATTGCAAAAATCTCTTTGCTGCCTAGAGGATTCGAACTCGGGGCAACAAAATGCAAAAGATTGGAGAGCGAGCGCGTTCTCCAGTCGACCACAGGATTATGTTATATAACTAGCAATTCGCCATGTATAATAGAGGAAAACAGTTTTGACAGATTAACACAAACTTCTGGCGCTTGTCTTGTCGTAACACGAATCATTTCGCAAAATTTGAAAACGCTTTCTAGAGTAGGTTTTGATGCCCTATCGAATGATGTGAGTCTCATTGCGTAAAGCCACGGACCACTAAAAGGGGTCCCTTGTTAGATATTTTGTATTACAAAACTCAATTAGAAAATTAATTTGCAATTAACTATGCGAAACTGACAAAATTGCAAGCATTTAAAGACTAAACCATTAAAGTCTAAATGGTTTAGTGGTTTATGACCAAATATAAAAAAAAAATGTTATAAAAACCCACAATTGTGAGTTATTTAAAGTTACTCATTTGACTAAAATTTCTTTTATGTTAATTACTATTTGGCTTGTCCAGACTCCGAGGGAACATGCTTTTTACTAATCTGTACAAACAACATTAGTTATTTTTCTCTCATTTGTTAGTAACAAAACATTTTTTTATGTTGCACAGGTAAGTCCCACGCAGTTTCTAGTTTTAAACTATTGGCACTACAGTTGCCCTTACTACGCACACCCTCGCCGCGACGCTTGACTTAGTTGTTAGTAATACTAGGAGAAGTGTAGTACGAAACTGTATGGGAATTAACATTGTATGCATCATTCCATAACTGTTTTTCAATCATTTTTAACTTGATTTTGTTATTATCGATTATGTATAAATCTTTGCATGCTTCAAACGATCCATTGATTGGTATCTGAAATTATCGCAAAGATACGTTTACCACGAATTTTATTTTATACGAAATAGATACTTATAGATTAAGCATTAACAATATTCAGTTTTGAAAAAATAATAAATATAATTAGAGAAAAGTGGTACAAAATGATCCGTCGGGGTAAAATGATCTTCTTCGGTTCTGATAAAACTGCTAACGTTATTTAGTTAATTTTTGTGTAATATGTCAATATCAACCTACCTATTTGCCTGTAAGCGACAAGTGTTGCGTTGATATATTTTCAGCTTCCTAAAATGCTCAATTTTAATTGAAAGGTAACGCGGTAACCGTATTTTAAAAGTTAATTTATCGAGTTTTAAATGTTAATATTAGGTTCGGGATAAAATGATCCGTCTGCTTATGGGGTTTTTCAATGTCATTAAAAGGCGCCAAAAGGTAAAAATAAGCAAGCTTTAGGTGGATCAAATTCATTATACGCTAGAAAAGGTTTTTTAGTTATTATAAATATCTATGGTTATGAATAATTGATCTCAAAGATAAGAAATTCTTTTTTGTAGGTAAGTTATATTTTATTTTACATATTATTTAAATAAAACGTTGTAAATGATTCTATATTTGTTTTCTTTATGTAATATACCAAAAACATGATATTCATGGATGATTTGTTGACTGGATCTCCTAGGATCATCTTACCTACAGCACAGGGATCATTTATACCACTTTCTCCTATTTAGCATAAAAATGGATCTATGTACTGTATAAAAATATCTTGTTCATTTTTTAGATACAAGTTTTTATTCTTCACGTTTTAGAAACAGATAAAATTGTTACTTTGAAATACAGTTACTCACATAATTGAATATTGACCTTATTGGCTAATACATTACTGTGAAGATTATGGAGGTCCATCGTTGTAAATGGAACCGGTAATTTGGAGTATATTTTTTGTAACATGGACAACGTACAAGATCTGCAAGTTTTAAAAAGTAATTTGAAATATTGGTCTTGCAAACCAAAGTTACTATCTTTATTTTATTTTCAACGTAATAATGACGCAAAACATACAGTGTACGTGGTTTGAAAATGGTTACTGTAGGGCATCCTTATATTACCGAAAATCCTTTCACAGTTGCCGCAAGTATAACTTAGAAACCAAGCAAAAAACTTTACTCTAACTAACAAAACAAATTTAAAAAACAACATATTTTTTTTTAAATGTATGATTAAGATTAGTAATTTTTGATGCCAAGACGCATAGAAACAAGAATATAAATATATCAAAAAAAGTGTCAATATCATATTAAAATTTTATAGTTTTGTGTTTTTTAATTTTTGTAATATGTATGTCTAATTTTGTGTCAACAAAATTTATTAATAGTTCGAATTTTTGTCTATAAAATGTTTTATACATATAAAATAATTATATTGTGTGTTTAATAATGTGCTTTAAAACGAACGGAATCAATAAGAAACCTACTTTTTCTTTTAAGTAATATTAGTAATAAATAAATTGCGTCCTAGATGTTGTATTCCATTATGGAATAACTGTATATGCATGTCAATGAAGACCCTTAAAATTGCCTGCCATAGAAGCACCTATTGTTAGCGAATGAACCAGATTGAAAGCCTTCTAATATAATAGAAAATCTTAGAAAGAGAACATTTTGTAAGACCTTGGAAATGGGTTGATATTTTGAAGTTTTTTTTTCTTGGTCTCTCAATTGAGTATTTATATCAGAAAGTGAAAGTAATTATTTTGGATTTATGCAGAGTCGTTAAAAAAAAAAATACTGATCGATTTATTTTTACAAAATCCAAAAAAAATTATATGTAATAAAAAGTATAGCATGTGTTTATATTAGTGTAACACTAATTTAATCGTCTTGGCATTTTATAACAAGGTTCATACATTAAATTTACAGTAGGGTAAATTTAACAAAGCATTATTATTGTTCTAGATAATTAAAACAGAACGAATTTTTATATAAATTGATAACACATTGCTCACAAATATATTGAGTATCTACTTGTTTTGAGAGATTCAAATACGTTTTTAAAAAATATAATTTAAAGTATAATATGAATACATAAATATTGTTCTTCATTTTACTTTTTAATTTGTGGAACATTTAAGAGACATTGAAAAAGTTCGCCAACCAAAAATTTAGATTTATAATTTTTCTCTTTTCAAAAAGAATAAAAAGATATAACCAAAAGAAAATTATAAAGATAAGCGTTTTTTCTTTTTTCTAAGACATAGAATAGAATATTGACAAAAATCAAGCATCCTAAATGTGCGACTATTGATACCCTTTATTTCTTGGAAAACTCTTCGATTTTTTTGTTACGTCCAATCTTTATCGACCAAAACAGTTTCCATTGGTCCACAGTTGCACGTGGAACGTGGACGAGGTCGTGATAACAAACCAAGACGATCTCTCTTTTCGCACTGTCAATATTCACCAATCTTTTAAAAATCATTCTTCCTTAGATTTGTCACCAAACTTATTGATAAGTTTTGGCAACAAAACTAAATTTTTACATAATAAAATTGTTAATTTTCTCTAAAGAAAATATAAAAAACAGTAATTTTTATAAAAAATCGAAGTAATAATATTTTTATTAAGCATCAACATCTCAAAAAAAATTGAGTTAACAGTAAATGTCTTACAGTATTAAGTTTGTGTAGAAAAGATTAGTAAATTCGAAGAGAAGGTAATCGAGTTATTTTTTTTCTAAATCTATCTTTTTTATATTTTAACGCTAACAAAATGTAGAGGATGATCGTGAGATCTCAATCAAAACATGCGACTCTAAATGAACTTGAACATAATCGAATGATCACTAATTATAAGCCAAAGGCGTTTGCTTAATAAATTTAATAAAAGCGTTGAAAAAATTAGTGGCCCAAGCTACTTTTTGCAGCTTAAGAATTAATTACGCAAGATATCTTTTATATCTCTTCTGCAATAAACAAACATTCAAAAAGCATCGAAATCCAAAATTAATATTTCAAAATACCTATCAAAGGTTTCCGTTTTACATCAAGTCCTGCTGCAGAATCGATGTTATTCGAGAGAAAAGAAAAAACAGTACTTGTAACAAATGTTACGCAAAATACGTAAAAAAGTATAAAAGGGAGCTTACCTGCGAGCACATGTGGTCTCCGGAATTGTGTGTGCAAGTGTTTCCGGCAGCGACTGCAGCCGCGCAGGCAGCCGTTCCGGGAACTTTTAGCTGTTCCTTGTAATCGGGCTGATAGGGTAATAACATTCGTATTTTCCCCCATCGATTAAAAAATAACGCTATCGCTCCTATCCATACGACGAGCACCAATAAAACTATTCCTATTTCTACACCACGTACCTAAAACATTTTTTTTATTATTAATAAAAAAATATTTAATTAATTTTAACTTTTTTATTTCGTTAATGTGAAAATTGAATTATTATAAAGTACATGTACAGTAAGACCTCATTTAATGCTTCCTCGATTAAACAGATTCGATATAATGCAGTCTGCTCGAAGCTTCAAAATCGCTCAAAATACTGTGACATTACAAAATGACCTCGTTTAATGCTGTTTTGTTTAGCGCTTAAACTTATTGAAACGTATACCTCGCGTTAAACGGGGTCTTACTGTATGTATACATATACTAAAATTAACGCAAGAAACATTGTCGAGATCTAGAGCCTTCTGAATTACAGAAATAGAAAAAAAAACAAGGCTTTTTAATTTATGCATTTTTTATATTTTTTAGGTTAAAATGTACTATTACGGTTACTACTTTGAGAAAAAAAAAGTTTAATTATCTAAGAAAACTGTTTATTAAACAAGAATCACGGTAGGCGTTTTTAACACTGCAGTAATCAGAGCTTTAAAACGTTATCATCATCGTTCCGGTTCAATGAAAAAAATTCGGTTTAGCTCCGGTTTTCGTTCCGCCAAATATATCGTTTTTTTTGGTTTTCGGTTCAGTTTCGAGCGATTACTTCAGAATATTTTATTCTTTTTTTTGTAATAATTCATAGATACTTTATGAATTGGCACAATTATAAAAAATTAAAAAAAAATATTTAAAATAATAAATTAAGTGTAGGTGTCGTAAATAGATGTACACGACCATAAGGATATAAACTAAAATTTTATTTCAGTTCAGTTCTAGTTTTAGTTCTGAAAAAATACCGATTTTTTTCGGTTTATGAGTTTCGGTTTAGTTGCGGTTTGCAGTTCTGGTAATAATCTTATATTAGGGAAGACCGGGTGTGGTTGTGTCACGGGTAGGTTGTCACAAAAGTCATAACAGCAAACCTAATGAAATAATAAATTTGTTTACCCGTGTCCAAGAAGCCCGAACACAATACCTCCTTGCGTACTTCACTTCAGTTTTCTCTAAAATACCGTATAAGAAATATATACGTTTGTATTTTTTGTACAGTGAAAGTAATTTTTTGCGAATCTGTGTTGAGTCTCGTAAGTATATTTAAATTTTGCATAGTGATGTACTTTTTCGTGTATTTATGATGTTTAAGATATGCTTCATGACATTATTTATATGGTTTCTTAAATGACCGTTGATTTAAATTTATTTTGGGAGTTTATTGTCCAAAACTGTTTTGGGGAAATTTGGCTCAAGTTAACGGGGGCTAGTTGTCACCTGTGCAAAGCAACCATGAATATGTGCGGCCTTTTTTTATTGGTTTCTAGGAGTTTTACTACATAAACGATTGGCTGTAATTATACATTTGTCATTTTTGTTACCATAACCTAAGTTCGTTAGATAGAATAGGTTAGGAATAGCATATGCATTTGTTTTGTCGTTTTGTATTTTACCTTTTATTTAGCGGGTGATTACCTACCCCAGACACTATGACAACAATCCCTGACACGGTGTTAAAAGTCGCACTTTTCTTTTTTCAGAAAAATTATAATATGTTCTCTTTAGATAATGAGAGACAAAAAGTTTTTATTTCTTTTTAAACTAGAATAAATACATTATCTATTGATATATAAATGTCATTGATAAATTAAGACCATGGGCTCTATAAATACAAAAGAAAAAATTGTGACTTCCAACCCCGGTTTCCTCTACGTGTTAGTTTGCGAATTTAAAAATCAAAGGAAAAAATGTGTGCAATGGTTTGCATAATAATTTACAACTACTTATACATTTTTAACTTAAATTCAATTTTAATACGTTTTTTGCACATTTTTTTTGTTTTTTCAATTGCAAAGTGTATGCGGAATATTTTTTATTATTTATTAATACCGTACTCACTAGATTATAAGACGTATGTTTTTACCAATTCTGGTGTATGTGTAATCATGGTGCGTTTCAGATTGACTTTATGCGTTACGCTTCAAATTAACACAGATAATAAGTTTAGTAATAATTAATTATTTTGCAATTAACTCATCTTCAACGATTCTTAATTAAAAAATTAAATTTACTTTAAAAATTAATTGATTCATAAATGATGAATGTTTGTTTTATTTCGTTATTAATATTTTCTGTTTTATAAGTTAGCTCTTTCAAATGATGCACGTATTCGAATAATTAAAATTAAATTTATAGTGATTTGAAATTTAATGCGATAAAAAACATACGAAATAAAAATTGTTGAATAAAATCATTTAATTAAATTTTATAAAATATAAAGTTCTTATTTTTAAACATAAAAAAAAGTTTTTATTAATTAATTAATCTAAAAACTGTTTTCTAATTTCCTCGCTTTTTACAATAATTTTCGAATCTTTATACAGGATGTTTCCAAAAATCTGTCAAACTCCAAAGGGGTGATTTGGAACCATTAATAGAAGACGTTTTTGAAAGAGATACGTTAAAACAATTCTTTATGGAGGAATCGCAAAAATTTTTCTCCCACAAAATGTTTTGAACTATGAATTATTTAAGTAATAATTAGCAAAATAATACTAAGAAAATCAAAGTATGATGTCATTCTTGTAAACATGCTGGAAGTTATTGTTCTGCAAAGTAATAGCGGTTTAGGTTATTGCTACTTTATGTCACAAAAATATGTTTCATTTTCAATCTGTTGTTCTTGAATTTAAACTGAGAGCATAGTTGTTTCTTATAATAATTTCATATTGACCCAGGCCACAAATTAACAAACCATATAAATAACAAACACACCATAAACAAACAGCATAAATTCGTTTTAGTAGATATAATTAAATTTTTTTGACTCTTTGGTTTTTATTTAAGGTTTGATTAACATAGAATGCTAAATTTAATGCACAGAAAATATTTTCTTAATAATGGGGTTCATTTTCGTTAGAATCATACTTGATGTTACCAATATTTCAATTATTTTTTGTCAGTATGACATAAATTTTGATTAGCTTTGCCAGACGCCTACTCCTACAGAGAATCAAAAAGCGTGAATATTCGAACTCCACCGGGTAAAAGCGGTCAGCCCGACTTGACGGTAGATAAACGTAAAAATTTGATATCAGCGTTTTGCAAACGCACATTTATTAGGTCATCAAAAAACAACAGACGAACTATTTAGTTATTTATAGTTAAAAAAATTAATAGGGTTGTAGTTTATTATTTTATTTATGTTATAAAAACACGTTCTATTTGTACCCCAGTTTTCTTGAACTTAAGCTTAAATATACCTACCTAGTTGTTTTTTTAATGATTTAATATTAACCTAGACCGATAATAAACATTTTATTTTAAATTTAACACCTAAAAATAATTTATTACAGAACGATTATTTTGTACATTAGAGAAACACACGTGATACATATAGTTGCATTATTTATTTGTACAGTATAAATTCTTTTATAATTTTAAAATATGTTCTTGACGCGTTGGTCTTTACTCAAGTAATATATATATTTTGAATGCCTAGACAAAATGTTTTTTTTATTATAATGTGATTATGGTTTAGAAATTTAACAGATTTTAAAAGTTTCCTCTTGTTAAGAACCATCCTTAAATTGTCTAAATTGTACGTTACGTAAAAAGAAAAGAAGTGTTTGAACTTATAAATAGTCGAATTTAATATTTTAACTTAGGCAGGTATGTTTTATAAATAAAAATTATTTATGAGCAATTTATTTATTTATGGCAAAATAACATAAACTGTTTTATTGTTTAAAGCTTTCGGATATGTTTCTTAATTAAGCAATTTAATGTTGTCGTAAGTCAAAAAACCTGCGATTTTTAAAAGATTGGTTCAATTTTAATTTAGCTATAATTTTTTCACACAAATAAATGTAGAAATATTACACAATACCAACTCTTAAAAAAGCACTTCAATCAGTCTTTGTCGTTTCTGACACGAAATCGTAAACACCCTGTATTATATATATTTTTTAATTTATCACTAATTTAAAAGCTTTTGAGTGGATTATAAACCAATATGATTTTCATTATTCTACATTCAAATAAGAATAATTTTTTTAAGTTACTTCTTCAATGAAATCTAGATTACCACAATTATTATTTATTAAAATAATCACTTTTCTAAAAACAAATTGAGCAAATCAACTTAAGAGAAAAAAAAGTTTACCTCAGAAGCAATATCATCCTAACAAAATGGGAGTCGTTAGATTTTAATTAAATATGAGCTTTGACGAATATGTCGTCTATTTCCGTATATATGAAATAAAAGAGGGAAAAATCGTAGCTGCTGCAAATATATAATACGAAAACGACTAGGATTTATATGCCACATTTTATTTGTTGGGTAAAAAACTAATAATGATTAAGTAAAATGAAATTCAATTCCAACGTGAATTGTTGTATTTTTGTGATATTTAATTGGGCGGTGCTTAAAGCTTACTAAATTTAATTAATTAATAATATTTTAATTAGTAATAAAAATTTAAATATTATTACTAAATTATTAGAATTACCTAATTAATTAGTATTGTATTTTAAGGAACAAAATGCTATAGCAAAAAATGAACAAATAGAATACTTTCGACATTTACTTAACTTCAAGTCTTGCAAATAAAAGAATAAAAAAAAAGTGTTTTTTTTCTGTTGTTGCACGTAACATAACCGAAAGCCTTTTTTTGTTTGCTTGCTCATTATAATAAATAACCAAACAAAAAAATGGAAAAGTGCAGTTAAAAGTTGCAAAAATAAAGTTACGTTTTCAGTTTAAAATTTAATTAAGGTAATAAACCAGTTCTAACTATGTATAAACTAATTAACAACTAGAACCGCAATATTCTAACTAAATTAACAACAACTAATATTAAAACAATATCGATTTTGTGCTCAAACTAAACATAAAGGATGTTAAGCAAATCGTTTATCATCAATCACGTTTATCTGATAGCTTTTGTAGTTTACTCATCTGAGATTATCTTAGTTTAGTATTCAGGTTCAATTTCTGTTAAAAGCATAAAATATGACTTTGATTATGTAGTCTGAAGAAATTGATCCATAATGAAAAACCAAAAGAAATCGCTTTATAAAGTCGTTTTTTTTCACTTTAGATTTTTATTAAACTTGTTGTTCACATGTGCAAATTAAAAATAGCATTGATTGTGTATCATTGCCTTTTTTGGATAAATAATAAATTTAAAATTTAAAGAATATATTAATTGCACCTCGTCAAGCCCAAAAAATACCAAAGTTCAACAAGTAACCTTTTACTATAAACACGGACAAAAATAAAAGAACGACAGTCTTACGTAAGGTTTAATTTGTAGTTTGCATATAAAACCATCCTCATTTCTATGAAAGAATCGTATTTCGAGTTATCTTTTTCGCGTATAATGTCTTCGTTCATTTCACTGTTTCTAATTTTCTTTATATTAAAAAGCTACTACTTAGCAACAATTCCTGCCCCATTTCATTACTATAGTTACGAACAAGATGGTAACGGAAATTACAATTTTTCGTAAGAATATCATATAGATTTACTGTCACAGTTGGAAGTTTTTAATAAACAATGTTTTGTAGTTATAGCGATGCTAGTGGATCATCCAGAAGAGAAGAAGGATTCTCTTTAAAATTAGACAATAAAAATGAAACTTTAAAAGTGAAAGGATTGTATACTTATAGTTATAATGGGCGTTTGTAGACAGTTACTTATAAAGCTGATGAAAATGGATTTAAATCCCAAATTAGCGTTTCCGAAGTAGCGTATTCGCCGCCTGTCAAAAATATAAGCTCATTATGTATTAAAACTCTAGCAGGGGGTAAATGAAGTAGGCCACACATTGGAAGCAGGTGTGTTAAAACCCATACCTGCTTGTGTGGCTATCATCCTGCCTCCACCTGCTTCAATTTTCAAGTCAGCCACACTTACGGTTTTCGAGATATTTCAAAAAGAAATTCTGTGGCCAACTTCTGACTTGGCCACACTTTGGAAGCAGGGTTCATAAAACCTATACCTGCTTGTGTGGCTATGTTTCCACATTATCCTGCTTCAAACCGCAAGTCAGCCACACTTACCGTTTCGGAAATATTCGACAATAACTTTTGTGGCCAACTTCTGACTTGGCCACACATTGGAAGCAGGTTTCATAAAACTTATACCTGCTTGTGTGGCTATGCTTCCACATCATCCTGCTTTGCATTTTAATACAGCAACACTTATTATTCTTTAAATAATATTAAAACGTAATTTTAATTTTTTAAATATTTTAAAAAACATAAGTACGTGCGTCATTTTTCCAAAATTAGTATCTATAATTGTAATTAATTAAATTTACAAATTGCTTTATTGTTTTATTAAATATAATACATATGCTTAAAAGATGCGGGCGAAGCGATGATAAAAAGGTAAGCTTTTTTAAAACGCCAACTTAATTTTATATGACACTTAATAGTGTTATAATAAACTTATTGTCGGCATTCACAGATTTGTTGGTAACGGTTCATCTTTGTTTAAAAAATTAAATACATACCTATCTAAATGTAGTTTTAATCTTTCCATCGACTAGCATTTTTCATTGAGCAAAAAATGTACAAAATCAGTTAACATTTTATATTTATTATAGGCAACAACAAAATACACTCACCGGCACAATTAACCGCCCACCTTGATTTTCTTTATTATTTTAAATTGGATTAAAAAACTATTTAATTTTAAGAGATCTCCATTTCACAAAGGTCTTTTTTATTGTTAATACACAAATAATTTGTTAAAAATAAATTTTATTGTCAAGTAAAAGAATAAATAACAATATTTGCTGTTTAATCAACATTATTGCATTATGATTTCGCACCTAAGTTATTCAAGGAAAAAAAATTTAATAGCGGGTATTACTCCCTCTGGCCTTAATTACTTCTTATAATCTCTTAGGCATTCCATCCATAATGTCCTGGATGTCGGATTGTTGAATGTTGTTCCACTCTTCTAACGTAACCATTTTAAGGTCCCTGATGGTGGTAGTAACTGGATTTCTTGATTGAATACGTTTTTTTAAGGTGTCCTAGATGTGTTCAATGGGGTTTAGATCAGGACTGCATGCTGGCCATGGTAATGTTTGAATTCCGACTTCATCAAGATACTGGGTGACACAGCGAGCTACATGAAGTCGTGCGTTGTCTTCCATTAAATAAAAATTTTCACTAATAAATGGGGCAAATGAACCAACATTTTCTTGCAGAACCTCCTCCACATATTGCTGTGCAGTAACACTACCTTTTTTAATAATAAAAAGGTCGGTACGAGCATCATACGAAACACTACCCCAAACCATTATTGAACCTCCTTGGTAACCTATAGTTTTCGTCATAGCACATGGAAAAAATCTTTCGTTTCGGCGTCTATACACTCCTTGACGTCCATCTGGACTTCTTAAAGCAATTCTGCTTTCGTCCGAAAACAAAACAGTCTTCCATTGCTCGATTGTCCAATTATCATACTGACGTGCAAATCGGAGTCTGACTTTCTTATGATGTGGCAGAAGTTTAGGAGCTTTGGTAGGACGGTATGCTCTTAAGTCTTTTTTGGCTAACCTTCTTCTTACTGTCCGTTCACTTACACGGACACTTTTAACTTCAAAGAGCCGATTACGAGCTTTGACAGCTGTACAAAAGCAATTTCGTAAAACATTGCTCACAATAAAACGATCATCTCTAACTGAATTGCAGCGATGACGACCCTGACCTGGTCTCCCTGTACAGGAACCAGTCTCCCGAAAAGGTCTGATAGCATCGCGTACAGTTGTTCGCCGTATATTAAGAGTTCGCGAAATGTGACGTTGGCTATACCCAGCATCAGCAAGAGCCACAGCCTTAGTTATTCCTATTGTATCTAACGGCATTTTTATTAATTCAAATCAAAAAGCACCCTTAATAAACTAAAAAAAAAAACTATTTGGAAGATTAATAAACATCAATAACAAAAATTAGAGACACTATGGTTCAATCACAAAGAGAGTAAAATTTCAACTAATTCACTAAACAGCATTCTAAACTCAACGTTTAGAAAAAAATGGGGGTTTATGGTTTTGGGGTGTTGTAAAAATAGGTACCTTACAATATAAATTTATACTAATCATTGTTATGTCACGTAAACAAACATGCTGATACTATATATAAGTGGGCGGTTAATTGTGCCGGTGAGTGTATATATGTATACATACATATACATATGTATAATTATTTTAAAATTATAACATCAATCATTTAAATTTTGTTAAAATAATAGATAAATACTGATAATATTATGCAAATTTGAGTGAAAGTAAAAGTATAAAAATAAATTGTCTAAAAACTATTCTAACGAGGTATAATTTTAATTCTCGTTATTAACAGAATAATTTGAAATCTACGTTGTAAGCCAATGGTTTTAATAAACTTAACACTACAAAATTAGCAAAAATAGTAATGATAGATAAAAGTTAGTCGGGCTAATAATGAGTATTAAAATTTATGCAGCTGATATTCTACATTAAATTAAAAATAATGTTATTCGTATCAAATATCAATAGACCGAAGGTAACAAAATTCTAAAATGATAAGTTAACGTAAAAATTGTACACCAAACAAATATTAATTAGTTTATAATACATTTGTCAACAACGCCACAATATAAAACTGTTAATACTTTTTCTTTATTTAACATGTAATATAAAACTTTAATAACAAATCCTGACCAACGCGAAATTTTTATCGGCATTAAAGAGACCGATACGAATTTAAACAAGACATCGAAACAGACATTGACCTTGCTTTAGCTTATTCTGGTTTATATTGTTCGAGATAATTATTTTAATAGGTTTTATGCGCTGACAACACGTTAGGTGTATTAATTACTCCTGTATGAATTTACTTTTTTTAAAAGATATATTAAAAAAATATATGAATATAGCTATGTATACAAAACTTGAGTTAACTATCAAAGAAAAGAAATTAATTATATATTAACGAGTACAATAGAAGAAAAATTTTCACAGAAACCATATAGAGTCCAGTATAATTCAGTTTAATCATAAGTACTAAATGTACATTAATAGTCAAAAATAAAAAACATACGAATTAATTATATTTTGTACTAAATGTAAATTGTAAATTAATTAATTTGTATTACATATACTAATTTTGGAAAATGACGATCGTACTTATGTTTTTAAAATATTAAAAAAAATTAAAATTACATTTTTTAAATTATTTAAAGAATAATAAGTGTTGCTGTATTAAAATGCAAAGCAGGGTGATGTTGAAGCATAGCCACACAAGCAGGTATAAGTTTTATGAAACCTGCTTCCAATGTGTGGCCAAGTCAGAAGTTGGCCACAAAAGTAATTGTCGAATATTTCCGAAACGGTAAGTATGGCTGACTTGCGGTTTAAAGCAGGATAATGTGAAAACATAGCCACACAAGCAGGTATGAGTTTTATGAAACCTGCTTCCAAAGTGTGGCCAAGTCAGAAGTTGGCCACAGAATTTCTTTTTGAAATATCTCGAAAACCGTAAGTGTGGCTAACTTGAAAATTGAAGCAGGTGGAGGCAGGATGATAGCCACACAAGCAGGTATAGGTTTTAGCACACCTGCTTCCAATGTGTGGCCTACTTCATTTACCCGCTGAGCAGCACTTCAATTCTTATGAAGATGTTAAAAAATGGCTCGATGGGTGGTTCTTATCCAAAGGGGATGAATTCTTTTGGGGTGGAATCCACAATCTTTTTCGAAGATGGGAAAAATGTATAGCCAGCGAGGGCAATTACTTCGAATAAAATATTTTTCACTTTTCTGCGTTAATTATTGTGTTTTGATAAATAAAAAAACAGCCGTTTTAAGGTTGCACACCTGGTATGTTGCTCGATTGTTTCAGGTCTTCGCTTCTTATTCTGTCGTGGAGTGTCTTGCCATGGATTGTTCTTATTATTTTCATTTCTGCTGTTCTCATCATTTTCATTGTCTTTGAGGTGTTCACTCTAGTGTTGCGTAAGTCACGATTGGTCTTATAGCTGTGTTGTATATTCTTGTCTTGCTTCAATTATTAAGATGTTTTTTCAAATTATATTTTTTATGTATCCTGATATACGAAAAGCTTTCATTGTTGTCTTGTTGTATGTTGTCGTTGTTTGTTATTTCTGATCCTAAGTAATTCAATTTCATAATCTGTTCTATATTTTTCCAATCAATTTCGAGCTTACATCTCAGTGGTTCTTAAGTTGTTGCCATACCTTGTAAATTTTGGGTGTTAATTATCATATTGAGTTGTTAAGCTATCCGGTTGAGGAGGGTATGCAACAGTCTTTGTAGGGTGTTCTCGAAGACGGAGATGAGTACAGTGTCGTACAAAAAGCATATAATGTTAGATTAAGCATTTTCCATTTTATATCCTGCTTCTTTTGGTAGTTGTTCTATAATCTTATCCATAATTATATTGGAGAGAAATGGACTCAGCGAGTCTCCCTGTCTTACCATCTTACCATCGTTGATTTTTATTTGTTATTTTGTAATAGGTATATCCTACTTTGGTTGCAGTTTTACGGTTTTTTTTAATTTGGTATACTATTTATATTAATATTTGTTTTATATGATATTCTTTTATTATCTACATAATATCTGTGATGCGTACTCTACCCAATAATTTCTTCATGTCCAGAAAACATATGTATGCATTTAAAAGTAAATTTATTTTGACAAAACTTATTTGAGTCATTTTTACAATCTACTATAAAATATTCTTTTTACTTTGTAAAAGGGCCTCAAACTCTGTATGCCCAAAGGCCGTAACATGGCTTAAGACAGCTCAGCGTTAGCTGCAAAACAATTTAAGTGTAACAAAAAAACCATATAAAGAAATTAGAAACGTGCTTCCAAAAATAAATGTCAAGAAGAATTTTATTCTAATGTTGATTTTTTGAAAAAACAAAGCTGTGGATGTAAATGCAAAGATTACAAAGAATAACTTAAAAAACTTAGACACATTTCTTTTAGCAGAAGAGGAACCGTATAAAATTAAATAAAGTTACTTGATACAGTTGACCACTGAGGTGCAGATATAGAGAAATAGATTATACAAAATGTGTAGGATGTAGGGGCAGTTGGGGTACAATGAAACAAAAAAGTTATTTGTATTTTTAGAAAAATCTTTGCTTAAAACAATCAAGAGCAGACCTAAAACTATTGATTGAGCACAAAAAAGAGATTCAAAATTAATCTTACATCTAAAATATTTATGTTTGTAAAATACTTTGTTTGTGCCCCAGGTCTAGGGCACAATGAAACATGGTCAATAAATCGCAAAAAATCATAATGTATAATAAAATAAATAATTAACCAATAAAATACTTCTTTAACACTCTTGCTTGCAAAGAATGGACTAGGCAACACCAGTTTTCTATCTAGAATTGACACTACTGCCTTGTCAGGTTTTAGAGAAATGTGACATATTAGCTTCACTATGCAGACCCCTATCCTTTTTTCTCATACGCTTTCTAACCAATATGCGTTTAAAATATGCCACAAAAAACTAATAAAGTAAATGATATTTTATGGAGCAGTGTTTCATTGTGCCCCGTTTTAAGGTACCCCATAAAATTTAAAAAGTATCAAAAGCAAACTTATAAAACGATTTCCATTTTATATTCAACTAGCTGGCCCGCCCGGCTTCGCTCGGGTATTGTGTTAAAAAAATTGTTTTTATTAAAATAAATATCCTATATAGCTGTTTAGCCCGGCTTCGCACGGGTATTGCGTATTTCGAAGTAAAAAGTATTTTTTTTCAAAATAAACTATAGCCTATGATAGGGGTTCCCAATCTTTTTTACACTGGGACTCCCTTTACAGGTTGTAATTTTGCGACGCTTTTCAAAAAAAATATATTGAATGAATTTATTTCTTATTTTTATTTAATTATAGCTGGCCCGGCGAACTTCGTACTGCCTCAGAATTGAATAATGTGTGAAATTCAATAACTAAAAATTAGCAGAAAACCAAAAAATAAAATAAAATAAAATATGCATACACTATTTTCACAAAAATACATATACTTGCCAATTTTTATGGTTATGGGTTGAACGGTGTTGGAGTGAAACCATAACATATAAATATATACCTATATGTATATACAAATACAGTAGACGCCACTTAATGTGATCACGGTTAAAGTTATCAACCGCTTAGTGTGTTCAAACTGTCTTTGAATCGGTTCACCCAATACAAAAGCATTACAATTTGTTCGTTTATTATTATCAATATTTCGTTTATTGTGATCAATGTTGAGTCCATTAGGCATTAGGACAGCGGTTTCCAAACTATATGTAACCTCGCCTCCCTTCTAAAATATTTAATGATATGACGCACTTCTCAGTTTGACAACGTTGGATTAACCAATTTTCTAAATATGAGAAAAAAAATTATATAATGGATTTGCTTTAAATTTTTACGGGACATTTCTATAGACCCCAAACCGACATAGCCGGAGTCATTCTTCCCTGCTTTTCCTTCAACACCGTAAATTTTTACGAATTTCTGGAGAAATTAAAAGTTGAAGTTTTAGGTACATTTTTGTAGCACAAAAGTTTACGTTTAAAAAATTGTAACGCCGTTATTTGTAGAGGAACCTTTAAAAACTATACAAATTCGGATTTGCCAGAGTTTTCCGCTTCCGATAGGTGCAAAAAAACATAGGCGTGCTATTTGAAATTATCGAGAAAAACGGTTTCGAAGGTCCTACTTCTAATTATTTTTTCTAAATTTTTAATTTGCTAAATCGTAGCTCGGTTATTTGGGAACGAATCTTGAAAAACTTCAGATTCTGAAAGCCCGTTTATCGTAGTGTAATATAAGCTAAAAAAATCAACAGGTTAGGTTTTTTAACTAAACGGTTATTGTGATTTCCAAGAACTTTTTCACAGCGTCTTTCAATGTGTTTGCGTTTCAGATTTTATTTGCGTAAACATTTTTAATTATATTTTAATCAAAATAAATAAATCGAGTAAAAGAATATTTCATCTAACATATAATAAACAAATTTTAATACTATAAACACAGTTTATGTATTATTATGCTCATTTTATTGTTCTAGAAAGCATTTCTAAAAATGTATTACATTACCGTATGTAGCATCTTTAAAAGACAAAATTGTATGAGCTCTTCATCTTGTCTTCTCTTATATATAAAAATGAATTGGCGAGTGTTAGTCTGACTAAAACTCGAGAACGGCTGGGCCGATTTGGCCAATTTTGGTTTTGAAATATTTGTAGAAGTCCAAGGAAACTATAGGTGAGAAAATATGAAGAAATTTCAAGAAAAATAGCAAAAACAACAATTTTATTTTCCCATACAAACTGATCGTATTGTAAGCGTGTTTTTTTATCAGTCACGTTTTATTACCAATTAAGATCCTAAGAAAATAAAACAAAGCCGAATGTTGTCACAACTGAACTGCTTACATAGAAGATTTGGAGTATTTTAAATTAGTATGTTTTTGTATTACATATTATTATTTGATACTTTCGAATCGTGTTAGAATTTTATATTTATTAATGAAGAGCTCAAATAATTTTGTATTTTAAAGTTATTACATACAGTAATGTAATACATTTTTAGAAATGCTTCCTAGAACAATATAATGATCGTAATAATACATAAAGTGTGTTTATAGTATTAAAATTTGTTTATTATATGTTAGATGAAATATTCTTTTACTCGATTTATTTATTTTGATTAAAATATAATTAAAAATGTTTACGCAAATAAAATCTGAAACGCAAACACATTGAAAGACGCTGTGAAAAAGTTCTTGGAAATCACAATAACCGTTTAGTTAAAAAACCTAACCTGTTGATTTTTTTAGCTTATATTACACTACGATAAACGGGCTTTCAGAATCTGAAGTTTTTCAAGATTCGTTCCCAAATAACCGAGCTACGATTTAGCAAATTAAAAATTTAGAAAAAATAATTAGAAGTAGGACCTTCGAAACCGTTTTTCTCGATAATTTCAAATAGCACGCCTATGTTTTTTTGCACCTATCGGAAGCGGAAAACTCTGGCAAATCCGAATTTGTATAGTTTTTAAAGGTTCCTCTACAAATAACGGCGTTACAATTTTTTAAACGTAAACTTTTGTGCTACAAAAATGTACCTAAAACTTCAACTTTTAATTTCTCCAGAAATTCGTAAAAATTTACGGTGTTGAAGGAGAAGCAGGGAAGAATGACTCCGGCTATGTCGGTTTGGGGTCTATAGAAATGTCCCGTAAAAATTTAAAGCAAATCCATTATATAATTTTTTTTCTCATATTTAGAAAATTGGTTAATCCAACGTTGTCAAACTGAGAAGTGCGTCATATCATTAAATATTTTAGAAGGGAGGCGAGGTTACATATAGTTTGGAAACCGCTGTCCTAATGCCTAATGGACTCAACATTGATCACAATAAACGAAATATTGATAATAATAAACGAACAAATTGTAATGCTTTTGTATTGGGTGGACCGATTCAAAGACAGGTTGAACACACTAAGCGGTTGATAACATTAACCGTGATCACATTAAGTGGCGTCTACTGTATTTGTATATACATATAAGTATATATTTATATGTTATCGTTTCACTCCAACACCGTTCAACCCATAACAATCAAAATTGGCAAGTATATGTATTTTTTGTGAAAATAGTGTATGCATATTTTATTTTATTTTATTTTTTGGTTTTCTGCTAATTTTTAGTTATTGAATTTGACACATTATTCAATTCTGAGGCGGTACGAAGTTCGCCGGGCCAGCTATAATTAAATAAAAATAAGAAATAAATTCATTAAATATATTCTTTTTGAAAAGCATTACAAAATTACAACCTGTAAAGGGAGTCCCAGTGTAAAAAAGATTGGGAACCCCTGACATAGGCTATAGTTTATTTTGAAAAAAAAAATAGTTTTTACTTCGAAATTCGCAACACCCGTGCGAAGCCGGGCTAAACAGCTATAGGGTAAATGCGCCAGACCGCTGTCCGGCGCCAGATCTCTGCCCGTCAGCAATAAAATTTGTAAAAACAATAAAACACGACTTGTTAAACAAACTTGTCATGCGCTATTTAGTTACACTCATATTTAGTATTAATTATAATACCTCAATTTCCTGTTATGGCTTTCTGTATGGATTTCTAGTGAATGCAAATAAAAGCAAGTGCAACGGTTCTCTCAATTCTAAGTTTTGTTATTCAAAGTGGTAGTGCGCAAACATTTATTTAACAGTAAGTATTTCATATAATTCTTCGTTATAAATCTTAGAAGTAATTAAGTCTAAGGTATCATATGTTTCTTTATCATTATAGACAAAATTTAGATAATTTGATTGAAATTGTTAAATATAATTAAAAGGCCGCTAAACGGTTCAAATAAATTTGCGATATTCTATTTCGCGGCTGCCGCGGCCGAAAACGGCAACTGTTACATTGCCAATTAATTATGTTTATTTGTATTAAGGCTTACGTATTTACCGCTCTTTTTTGATAAACCTCGTAGAGTTTATTGTTGGGAATGTTGTGTCTAATTTTCGGCCGCCCAAATAACAATGTTTTTTAAATTATACGGTCTTAAAGAAGGCATGAGAAACAGTATGATTTTGCCGGTTATCGAATACTACTGTTTGTAATGATTTTATAGAGGCATATAAAAGGGTCGGTTGTCGGATACGTATTAATATTTCGTTTTTTATAGATGCCATCTTTTAAAAAGTGTAAGAATAAATTTAAAAAAAACAAAAAACAAAACACAAAACACAAGGTGCTCAACCATAAAAAGAAAATTATATTCTTATCCAGAAGAATGTCTTAAACGAGCCCTTTATAAAATTCGGGAAAATGGACTATTCATTCGTAAAGCGAGCAAAAGATATGGGGTTCCTAGAACAACAATTCAGGATAGAATTCATGGCAGAGCGGAAAATACTTTAAAAAAACCAGGACCTGCACCTTTATTAACGAAAACTCATTGCTCGAACTGTGATGGTGAACTTAATAGTAATACAGAAGAGAACAACGACAAAAATATTGGATGCGATTCTTGTACGCGATGGTATCACTTAAAATGCACCAAATTTATGGGATTTTTATATGAGGAAGCTGCAAATGAGGACTATAAATGTGATTTTTGTGGTTGAATAAAATCAATTAAAGTTAAGGAAACATTTTGTACGACTTCAGACATTGTTTATTAATACATTTTAAGAATAGTTATTGATGTTTGTTATGCTTAGATTGACAATTTGAACATAATTTAGCTCGATGTTGTAGACAAAATATAAAGTAATTTGTAATCGGTCGTCGTAAAATTTATGATGACTAGCCTTCTAGGGTTAATAAAGTTTGCATTTCTTGCTAATAAATAAAAAATGTGACTAGCTAGCTAAAATAACTAAAAATAAATAATAAAATATGCGATTAGCTAGTTAAAATAACTAAAATTCAATGTCACATTGTCGGGCCGAGGTCCAGCTTATACAATGTCGATAAATAGTGTTTGAAGGCCGAGCAATGGTAATATTGGACATTTTTAAAAGAAGTCTAGTTTCTTAAATTAATTCTAGTTTTTAAAGACTTTTTATAGTTGAATCTAAAATAACAATAGACTAAGTTATCAGAACAAAAAAAAAATACATTTAGAAGAATTTTAAATTTTCTAGCTCAGTTCAAACTTCAAATTTTAGTTAACTGGCCGTCAACCGGCGCATTTACCCTATAGGATATTTATTTTAATAAAAACAATTTTTTTTTAACACAATACCCGAGCGAAGCCGGGCGGGCCAGCTAGTTAATAAATATAAAATTCTAACACGATTCGAAAGTATCAAATAATAATATGTAATACAAAAACACACTAATTTAAAATACTCCAAATCTTCTATGTAAGCAGTTCAATTGTGACAACATCCGGCTTTATTTTATTTTCTTAGGATCTTAATTGGTAATAAAACGTGACTGATAAAAAAACACTCTTACAATACGATCAGTTTGTATGGGAAAATAAAATTGTTGTTTTTACTATTTTTCTTGAAATTTCTTCATATTTTCTCACCTATAGTTTCCTTGGACTTCTACAAATATTTCAAAACCAAAATTGGCCAAATCGGCCCAGCCGTTCTCGAGTTTTAGTCAGACTAACACTCGCCGATTCATTTTTATATATAAGATTATATTAAATAGCCAATATGATTAAAATTGATATAATAAATATCACATACCCACTAGTATTATTTTTTTAGTCAAAACAATAGTTCTTGGGTAAGAAATTCAAACTTTTAACTAATGAAAACAATTTTTTTCTTTTCAAAATTTCGTTCTTGCAGAGCGGCCAAATTTCACTGCGTTTCTATGTGGAAAGTTAGGCGCTGTAATCGCTCAAAACAGAAGCCTGCGAATTCGTTTGGTATTTGAATATTAATCCCTGTTGTTTCATTGTGCCCCGTGTTTCATTAATCCCCACTTGTCCATACTTTAGAAATTAGTATACTTTACAGAACAGACACAGAATTCCTCAATAACGGTAATAAATTGTGTAAAAATTCAGAAGCAAATCTTCAAGCTAAGCAGTTCAACACGATAAATTCATTTAATTAAGAATATTCGATTTTTGGAGATATGAAATAATCGTCCTGCTGAACAGATTTTAAAGATTTGATTTAAAATTTATTGAATTGGCGATCGTGTCAACCAGCCGTAAAGTTAGATTTAACGTATTTTCAACATAAAAAATAGATTTTCTTATAAAGTCGACTTTGTAAATAAATTTTAAAACTGGGTCAAAATTATAAAAGACAATTATAGTTTGCGCATTGCAGGATAATAATGGATTATCGATGTGACAACAGTCAGCAAATTTTAGTTTCCTGTACTTTAAACATGTTAATCCGTTAAGTGTTTCCTAAAGTCTTGACACGTTTTTTTAACAACGAATTACGCAATATTTCTCATTTTACTTTTGTATGACGTTCCAAATTTTCTTTTTCAACATAAAATGAATGTTCGTAGATCGATTTTTATAAATATGTAATTCTTTTTTGATACAAAAGAAAGTGTAATTTAATAAAAAGCAAAATTTATATCTATGTAAAAATATCCATTTACAGAAAAAGGCAAATAGGAATTCTCTTCAGACTTTTTGTTTCATTTATTTCGTCGTATATTGGAAATTCAAAAAAATGTTTCTTATCCAATGTTTTATAATTATAACCAAGTTAAATATAAAATCTGTTACTCTTTGAAAAACTAAGCACTAAATAAGCAACATTTAATTTTTTATTTAAATGGAGAGTCCCACGCGAATAAAAAGTCCATAATTTAGCTTACTATTAGATACCCTCTAATCGTTTAAATTCAAGCCTCTACTATTAGGCATCTACTCATAAATAAATGAAGACAGGTTTAAAATTAGTTCAAGCTTAAATAATCTGAATTTTGATTACATTTTCACAATCCACTGCATTGCAGAGACATAATAGGGAAGTTGAAGCGTATCGTTTTAAATAATGAGCAATACTGGTGTTCCTACAGTCAGAATTTCGAAATGTTGCCGGTCATTATTAAAAAAAATGCATCCTGCAACGAGGGCAATCCTAAATTAAATGCAATTCTAACTTTGTTCTGCATTTATCTGAGAATTCGAGCCAACTTCACGAGGAGTTAAAAGATTTTCAAAATTAAAGCAGGTCTGGTTTATTGTTTGGGTGCAATACGATTTAATTAATAGTAAATTGTGTAAGTCGTAATAATTTTACGAGACAATAAATTTTCTGACTAATACAGTGCTTCTCAAACGTTCACCAGCCAAAATCTTTTTGGGAGAGTAAATATTTCTACTTTTAAAATATTAATGATAATTGAATACGCATATTTATTTTATCCTTTCCAAGAATTTTTAACGAACTATATTTTTATACTAGGTTTTTCAATTTCGATGTTTCAAATATTTTTACACTTGAGAATGAAAATATAGGATCAATAAAAAGCATAGGACGTAATTTCATTAAAATGTTTTTACTGTTATAGTTAGATAGTTATATGTTAGATAGGATAGGTATAATTTTACAAACTTTAATCTTAAAATTATATTGTTATTTTTTGTATTTACATAGCTATGTGCCATATTTAATATTTTGTTTAGATTAATAAAAATCTATTAAGATACGTAACTGGCTTTTAACAACAATCAAATTTTGAAATCTACTGTCGATGTTGATCCAGCATTTTAGATATTAATTTTATGATGTTGCGAATAGCATAAGCTCAGTTTTATTATTTTATTGCATCTGGAAGCTATAAAAAATTATTTATTTTAGCAAAGGTGGGGATTCCGCGGCTACTAAACGGCACAGTAGAGGGAATAGCGCGACATTGTAACTGTTAATGTAGTAAGAATAAGATGATTTTATAATTAAAAGAAAAACAGCACAGGAAAGATTAAAATTCACAAAAAAATGTAGTAAATGGCTCACCGTCGAACTGGTTTGTGGATATTCAAAATCAGGAGGTTCTGGATTTTCAGGAGGAGACGGAACACCTGTGGCAATGACACCCATTATGTCTTGTTGAGGAGATGTTCTTGGAGGCTCTGTAATACATAAATCTAATCCAATTACACAGCTTAATATATTTATGGATGCTTAGTAGTCATTTAAAAATACCTATTATCTTATCAAGCTTTTTGGAAAAAAATTCAATAGATACTAAGGTTTAGGTAATAGGTATTATTTATTTACCAATGTTATCTGTTATATAAGAATGTGCATATTATTAGTTTAACGTATTTTTCAAATATCTGCGACAGGAAAAAAAAATAATTTCTTGCAGTTCTTATGCGATTGTAATAATATCTCTGTTCTATTCTTGTTTTGCTTATTTCACACTTTTTAAATTAATTATCTGCAATTGCAATATTAAGAAATTAATAATGCATAAGTCAGCTGCTAAGTTATTGAAACTTAGACTAGTTAAACTATATAAGTAACTATTAAAATATTGATCATTAACTATTTCAAAAAATAGAATAAGCAAAAAGCCAATTTTAACTTTAATATAAATATATCCCTTACAATTAGATAAATAAACAGACATTAATTAATAAAGTTATGTTATCTATCGGGTTGGCAAAAAAGTAATTTTGGATTTTTAGTTAAAAGTCAAATTTAATTTTATCTATACAAAGAATTAATTTTAGTCGACTATTTTACAATTTTGGTCAGTCATTGTTTGCCATCTTTTTGGTAACTTTATGTTTTTACTATCGTGTATATATAGTTCCTATCAGCAAAAAATTAAACCAAGTTCGATTTTAAGTCATCGTGATTAGTGAAATTTTACCATTTCAAGAGCTTTATAAAATTTGAAATAAATGGTAATGTAATGGTGCCAGATCAGTGCTCTATAGTAGATGCGACATCAGTTCCTAATCAGGGTTCAATAATTTTTGACAAGTTACTAAAGATGTGTGAGGTCAAGCGTTGCCATGGTGGAAAATAATGCTTTTACAATTAGCTAATTCTGGTCTTTTATCTTCGATTGCTTCCTCGAATTACTTTATTTACTGGCAGTAAATATCTGAATTGATAGTTTGGTACTGTAGGAGCAGCTCGAAATACACATCACTTTATAATCCTACCGAACTGAAAGGATGATCTATTTTTTATGCAATTCAGCTTTTGATTTGGTTTGTGTTGATTCATCACCCTTGGATCGTTTTTGATTAATCTCATTGTTGGCAATCCATTTTTCATCAACAGTGATGATTTGTTTTAAAAAGGAATTGATTTTGTTATGTTTGAAATGCCCTTTCACAAATACTCATTCGTTGTGTTAAATAAATATTTTTTCAATTCACGTGGAAGTCAAATATCGGGCTTATTATTAGGTCCAAAACAGTTTAAATGTTTTTTTCTTGTTGTATGTGATACGCTTAACTTCTCCACAATCTTTCTCACAGTTATAGGTGTCAGTTATGGTGCGACTTCAATTATGACTTTAATTTGATCATTAGGAACTTAAGTTGGTCGACCAGCACGGTGATTATCTGTAAGTGAAATATTTTCAAAACAAACTTTTTTAAACCAATTTTGACACAAAAATAAACAAGCAAATTATGCTGAAACTTTTTGTTTTTGCGCTCCATGTTTTTAACACTGAACTAACAACTATAATCCAAATACCAAGTAATCTGTTTCGAAAGTAAGTTAAAAATCAAATTTTAAACTCAAAAAAAATAACATTGGCCGAAGTGGCCAGTAAAAAAATTTTTGTTGCTCCTCAGCCTTAGTCGCTCTATATGAGTTCTTGTGACTTTTTGTCTTTTCGAAATTGAAAAATCACGTTACTTTAGGACTTTCGAAAAAAATACAAACTGCTGTAACCAGCCACCTGAAAGCTATTCCAGTATCCGAGTTCTAGCATTGCTATAGTGATTGAAAGAATCGCCTCTGACGCATTATAATTTTGAGGAGACAATATTGAATTGTAGTTGTATTCGAAATAAACGATTGAGATAAAATCAGTCTCATTACTTAATTGACAAACATCATGCATTGTATATTTTACTTCCATAAAGTAGACGATCTTCCGCTCCATGACAATGATTCAAATGGGTCTTCATCTTCCTCAGATTTTCCCGTGTTTTCTTGAAGTAAGTATTAACAATTGCAAGTTGATATGCATAGGCTAGATGTCAAATTTGAAGCGCGCCGCTCCGCGTCGCGCTTCATATCTTAATCATTTTGTGTGTCAAATCTAAAACTACCATGACACTCAGTAACACCTAGTGCCGTCTCACAAATATGACCGTTAAGATCACCATCAATAATCATGTCTTCTTTTAAAGGAATTTGTTGCAGCATCTGTTCAAACTCTACCCAAAATGTTTGTTTTTCAAGAGGTTCTTGTGTGTTCACCTGAGATGCATTAACTGAAACTATATTAATAAATTTTTCTTTTTCAATTGTCAACTTTATTGACATTAATCTATGATTCACTCTTTTGATAGATATTACTTTTTTCGTCAAATCGTTGGAAAGAATAATTCCTACACCGCTTCGTTTATTCACTTTTCCATTATAAAAGAGTTTAAAACCATATTCAATATTTTTTTGCCACTATCGCTATTATCGTGTTTCTTGCACACATGCAACGTCTATATTCTGTTGTTTCATAATATCTGCTAGTTCGGAAGTTGTTCCTGTTAAAGATTCAATGTTCTAGATGGTTATTCAAAGTTTTTCTCCATTTTGGCAGTTATAAATATTCTTTTTCATAATTCGGTTTTACTTTTTACAATGCCGACGACCGTCAGACGCACAACACAATTAATTAAAAAGCATTGGAATCGCTTAACAAGTGTAACGAAAAAAACGCAAAAACGGGCGTTAAAAATAAACTAAAAGAATAAATAAAACTTAAATTATAAACTTACATGAAAAGTTACAAGTGTTATTTATATGTAACAATATCTCATATAAAATAAAGCCAATAAATTCAGTCTCGCTCCCTTTGTGTTATAAATGTTTGTTTAAAATGTTATGTTACAGAAAGCACATAATATACAATCGCAGATCATTTGCAAATGAAATGTAAATTATGTAACAAACATTGATATTAATTCTCTTCAGTGTCCATAATAATTTGATGTGTGCAGTAATATTTCATATTATTGTTTCTAATTATAAATCACCTTGATTAATGCTTATTACAAGCAAAATTGGCAAAATGATTTAAAAATAGACTGGGAACATAAAATTTACGTTTACTAAGTATTTATAAACAAGATAAATTTTGATTTGAATAGCATTTAAAAATCCATAAAACAGTAATCAAAAAAACTTACCCAGTGTGCGGAAGACGATAGGTCTACTTCTATATTTTCGTCCACCCCAAACAGCGGCGACTGTAAGTTGGTACTGAGTGTCCGCTTTAAGACCACTGAGGGTTACTGCCTCAGAATTTCCGGCAACAACCGCCACCACCCTGTAACTAACAGCCTGGTTTATTCTAGCCACATATTCACTAATGGTTTCTAGTTTGTTTGTTTTTTCAAAGAGAAACGAATTATTAATTTAAAAAACAAAGGAATTAAAGGCAATTTAAAAGAGTCACACGGATACTTGTTTTATTTATTTTTTTTTTTATAAAGAGAAAAAAATAAGAAAGTTCTTTGTTCGAATTGTCATTCTAAACTGAATCCTGCTTTGTGGGGTATATCCGTATAAGTTAATTATAAAGTTAAATAGGTTAGTACAGTTATTATTAATTATTTAGAAGTTGCGTGCATATCGCCAATCAATAGGAAATTACAGTCGTAATTCAAGTATCGACTCGTTTTGTATTTTTACTGCGTACAAAGTGTTTGTTTAAGAAACTTTTCTGTCAGACACTTATAAATAATAGAATCGAGCATTGTGTGCTCCTTTTTGTGTTGTTGAGGATTTGTGTGCAAAAAAAATATAACGTGTAAGATACGGACGAAGATTCTGATTTAGGTGACAACAAAGCCGTTGTCATATTTGACAAAATTGTTTAAAGAATTCTGGTAGAAGTACAAAAGAGTAATACTTGTGTTTGAAGTTAAAACTTATTAAATCACTGTATACCTATTAGTCCAAACTAACAATAAACGTAGTTATCTGAAAATTGCACCTCCGATTTCGATAATTTTCCTTTCAATCGAAAGATTTCGATTAGTTGATTACAAATAAATCTGAAATTTATTTTGATGGAATCGGAGAAACCGAAAAGTTATTGAAGTTTTAGTTATGGGTCAAGATCGACAAGCATTCAGTAAAGAACTTTTTGTTGCATTGTGAATTTCGTTGAAGTGTGTCCCAATTATGAATAGGCGTATGATTATTCTACTTTTTATAACAATTAAACAGTTTCTTCGCAGAAAAATAGTTCAAATTTTGAAAGGTTTAACTTATTAACTTTAACGATTTCGATAAGGTGAACGTTACTAATCGGAATTACCTTTATTCGGAAAAACTGTTTATTTACCACCAAAAGTACATAATTTCAATTGCTTTAAAATTGGAGCAAGTTAAAAGAAAATGCACAATTCAAAAATATGGAAACATATCCTAATTGTTATTAATCAAAGATAGGTATACATATTTTTTTTAATTTATTATATAACTGATGGATTAATATAAAAAATTGCTAAAATTTTGTAAACATAGTCTCGTGGTAGGTATGTCACTCAAAAATTTATATTTTTCTTACTTTGATAAAATTTAAATATGATATTTAGCCAAGTGTAAATTATTTTATAAAAAAACAAATTTTGTTATTATTATTAGATTTATTTTGGTCTTGAAATGATCAAATTTTGGTCCTAGTTAAACTTACATTGCTTTTATCCTATAAGAAAAAAACATAAACCAACGCAGTTTTCCTTATTTTACTCATAAATTTAACAAAAGTAACTATTTGCCAAAGTAATGTAATGTAGGTTTATTATTAGCAAAAGAAAATTCTTAATACGATAAGGATGACGCTTCACTGTGCTGCCATTCTCTACTCCCCATTTAAAGTGGGTGAAGGTGCTGGGACTCCCTACTCCGCGATCCGTCAGTAATTTATTTTTTATACTTTTATAAAGTGTTTTACAAAATGTTAACCTAAACTTAAATATTATCGTCATACACATTTGATGAAAGATTTTCTCAATTAGGTATATGAACTTGTTTTGCTGTTTTATTAAATATTGTTTGCAAAGAAGAATGTTGGGAATTTTTGTTATATCAGAACGAAAAGCATAAAAATATGGTCTTCGAAGTATGAAAAAAAAATATATATTAATATCGAACCCACCTGGCATCCGTTGGTTTGTAAGTAACGTCGTATTTATATACGTTGTCTACAGATGTGGACCAAGACACCCTCACCGAAGTGGGATTAAGAAATGTTACGGTTATATTTTCGGGAACCCCTGGTCCTCCGGGCATCGATCCTAGAATAACGATTAAAATTAGTCGTGTTTTTTTAATTGGCAATGATATGCCGATAACTCTTAATTAACAAGACATTCTTGGGAATTAAGTAAAAAAAATAACGAGCTTTTGAATTAAAATTTAATACACCATTCGTCGTGATTAAAGCTCAGTTGCTGATAATTAGTCGAGAAAGGGTTGAGAAATTTGTGCCTATAAAGTGCACATGTTTATAAACGTGAGCTTAATGCAAAAAATATCAACTTACATCATCAAGTTATATACATTGTTTAGTTCCCGCCAAAATTATGATTACTTTATTGATACATTTGGAGGTCGCTGTGATTTCTAGCGTACCTGATGGACCTGCGAGTCCGATTAGACATTATTCTTTAACATACAGTTAAGCTAAGCGGCAAGATTGTCTTAGAAATAAATTTTATAATTTGAGTTTACAGTCCACTTAAATAAATAATAATTTACATTTTTATACATAATTTTTGGTGCATTCGAGCCGAATTGCAACAGCAGCGCTGAGAAGCAGACGTTAATAATAAAAACCTAAGGTCAGTCTAGCCCATGCTAAGGTCAAAAAGGGACATAATATTTGTTTCTTTTATAATAATAAAACAACATAATTTAATTCAAAATTTTGATATATTTTTAATATAATTTTTTTACGTTTCTCGCGATAATAATATTTTGTCGTTATGGAAAAACAATTATATGCTTTAGTAATGAAACGAGGCTCATTAAAGGTCAGTTGACTAGATTTGAACAATTTCTAAAAATTTGAGTGATTCCTCCGAACAGGTGGCAGAATTAGAGAGACGTTTACAAAAATTGAGTCTGTTTGGGATGATTTCAAATCACTACAATTTGAAATCGTAATGTTAGATTCTAGCGAAAATCAAACCAATGAGTACGAAGAATTTGAAAATAATTATTTTAGGATAACTGCAATCGCAGATCATTACATAGCTGTTCAGCGAGAGAAAAAACAGGTTACAGAGGTGAAGTGTCAAACATTACCTATAACACCTACAGTAGATACATTAACGGGTAACAGCATATTAAATATTAAACTTCCTGATATTAATCTTCCAGAGTTCACTGGCAACTACGATAAATGGGTACAATTTCATGATACTTTTAATGCATTGATACACGAAAATACGCAATTAACTATCATACAAAAATTTTACTATTTGCAAGCTTCGTTAAAGGGTGATGCCGCTCAAATTATAAATAATTTAGAAATTACAGATGCAAACTATCCAGTAGCTTGGAATCTGTTAAAAGAGCGCTATCAAAATAAAAAAATTATAATTCATAGCCATATGAAAAATATATTTGAGTTACCTAACGTTGTGAAGGAATCTCATACGTCATTACGACAATTTTTAGATACCTTTTTACGCCATTACAGAGCGCTTGAAAATTTAGAACAGCCTGTAGGCACATGGGATACTATTTTGATTCATTTGTTATCTTCCAAATTAGATCTTGGAACAAAGAGAGAGTGGAAATAGCTACAAAAGCGAAATATCTCCTAAAATTACAGATTTTACTAATTTTGTGCACAGCAGATGTTTACTACTAGAAACGTTAAATACGAAAATTCATAATAATCAGTTAGGGGCAAAGAGATTTGAACAAAGATCTTCTCATGCACATTTTAGTGCTGAAACAGGAAATTGTATATTTTGTAAAGGTTCTCATTTTATATCGTCATGTGACAAGTTTTTACGTTTAGAGCCAAATATACGCTTTGAACGCATAAAGGCATTAAATAAATGTATAAATTGTTTTAAAACAGGTCATTCCTCGTCAGTTTGTCGAGGTGGCACTTGCAAGATTTGTCAAAAAGGCACAATACGTTGCTTCATTTTAATAAAGACAAATCAGAAACAAATAATTTCTTTAAGGCAAAGGATAATCATAATCGCATAAATAGTACAAATGCGCAAATGGATGGTGATAATCGCAAAGCCCAGCTTGATAATACGCAAAATTCAACTTTGATTTCACAAAATTTATGTAAAAGCCTTGAGATGTCTTATCCAGATCAGGTGAACGAGAGTAACACCTCATGTTCTACTAGTTTAAGTCATTATGCACAGTCAAATCATAATTATATTTTATTATCAACCGCTATCATATATGTAATTGATGGTCAAGGTAAACCACGAAAGTGTAGAGCACTCCTAGATAGTGGTAGTCAATCAAATTTTATCACCCGACAGTTTTTTGACAAATTAAATGTAAAATCTACCAAAATAAATACGCCAGTAACGGGCATTAATCAGGTGTTAACACACATTACAAGCAAGGCGCAATGCACGATACAATCCACTCAAAACAATTTTTCGAGCAAGTTAAACCTTTTAATTATAAGCAAAATTACGGAGAGTGTGCCACAGATTTCGATTGACTGTGAATCGTTAGATATACCCGATGAATTACCTTTAGCGGATCCAGAATTTTATATTCCAGGCCAAGTGGATATACTTTTGGGTGCTGGTATTTTTTGGCATTTGCTGCGCCCTGGTCAAATAAAAATAAATAATTATAAACCAATAATTCAGCGGTCAGTTTTAGGCTGGATAATCTCCGGTCCGATAACGACTAATGCTACAACAAGTGCGATTTGTAATGTAATTACGTCACATAGAAGTTCGAACGCGCAATTAAATGTTCAGTTAGAAAAATTTTGGTTAGTTGAAAATTCGTATAATCTGCAGCACGGTAAATATAGTCAAGAAGAGAATGATTGCGAGACTCATTTTATTGATAACTTTAGTCGTGATTACCAAGGTCGATTTGTCGTAAGTTTACCTTTTCGGGAAAACAAAGAACTTGGGGAGTCAAGGAGCAAGCAATTAAGCGTTTTTATTCAGTTGAACGTAAACTACAAAATAATCCATATATATATAAACAGTACAGAGATTTCATGAAGGAGTATGAAACACTGCATCACATGAAAGAAATAAAAGAAAATGATTTGCAAGACGGTTATTATTTACCGCATCATAGTGTATTAAAAACAGATAGTTTAACCACAAGATTGCGCGTGGTGTTCGACGCATCCGCGAAAACTACCAATAATAATTCTTTAAACGATGTTCTTATGATCGGACCCTGCATACAAGATGACTTATTTTCAATATTAGTCAGATTTCGCAAACATAATATAGTTTTGGTTGCAGATGTGACTAAAATGTATCGTCAAATATCAATTAAGGAAACGGATCGAAAATTTCAAAGAATCGTTTGGCGCGCAAGCAAGGATGAAAATTTAAGACATTTTGAATTACAAACAGTTACCTACGGTACAGGACCGGCTTCATTCCTGGCAACACGTTGTCTACAGCAAGTTGCTATAGAGAATAAAATGAATTTCCACTTGCTTATGATGTTATTTTAAATGATTTTTATATGGACGATTTGCTATCTGGCGCATGTAATATTGATGACGCCATAAAATTAAAACAAAATTTAGAAACCGTTTTAAGCAGCGCGGGATTCGAGTTGCGTAAATGGATATCAAACGATTCTAATGTGTTTCAAAATTCAAATAACGATTCAAGAGATTCAAATTATGTCATTTCGGACGAAAAAAACGTGAAGACTTTAGGAATGTCTTGGAATTCTAGAAACGATGAATTTTATTTTGCGCTAAATAATGACATAAGTAATTATGACAATATAAAACTTTCTAAAAGAACTATACTTTCCACTATAGCCAAAATTTATGACCCGCTCGGGTTACTTGCTTGCGTTATTGTTACAGCCAAGTGCATAATACAAAGTTTATGGAAAATTAATATAGGTTGGGATCAGGAATTACCTCCAGATTTGCACAATTTATGCTTGCATTTTTTCTCCCACCTTCCAATATTAAATAAAATTAATATTCCCAGACAAATTACTATTGTTAATATGTCTAATATACAATTGCACGGCTATTGCGACGCATCTGAAAAAGCTTACTGCGCTAATGTGTATTTAAGAACAATAAATGATTCCGGGCAAATTTCAGTTAACTTAGTATGTGCTAAAACAAGAGTTGCGCCTCTTAAAATCTTGACTATTCCTAAGCTGGAACTTTGTGGTGCCCTTTTATTGGCCAAATTAGTAAAAAAACGATTGCAGCCTTAAATTTAAATATAGAAGAAACCTTCTTATGGTGCGACTCCAGCATAGTTTTAGCATGGATAGCTAAGCATCCAAGTAACTGGAAAACTTTCGTTTGTAATCGGGTAGCTGAAATACAGCAATTAATTGACGGTGCCAAATGGCGACATGTTAAATCAGGAGACAATCCTGCAGATATAGGGTCTAGGGGGTGCACACCTGAACAATTACTAGAATCTAAATGTTGGTGGCACGGTCCTTCTTACCTTTTAAAGGAAATGTCGGAATGGCCGCAAAATATTCCGCGAATATCAAACGACATTCCCGAACTTAAAGCCAAAGGCCAAATTACTTTAAATACTACAATATGTTCCTTCGAATTATTCGAACAATATTCTACTTTTCATAAGTTACAACATGTAACAGCATACTGTTTGCGGTTTATTAAATTATTAAAATCAAAGGATAAAATTATTATCTCACCTTTTTTGACAGCAACTGAATTAAATAACGCTACTCTTAAATTGGTTAAGTTAGCGCAATTTAGTGCATTTTCAGCAGATATACAATCGCTTAAACGATATAAAAGGTAAATTGTAAAAGTAAGTTGGCGACACTTAACCCATTTCTAGATGAAAATGAAATAATAAGAGTAGGCGGTAGATTAACTTATTCAAATTTAAACTTTGATCACAAATACCCTATGATTCTGCCTAAGGCTCATTCATTAACAAAATTAATTATTCGTCACGAACATTATCAGAATTTACACGCGGGCCCACAATTTTTATTATCAATTATACGAAGGCAATTTTGGCCTTTAAATGGTAGACAAGCGGTTCGAAGTGTTTTAAGAACTTGCATGATATGTTTTAGGGCTAATCCTCCATCAATATATCCACAGATGGGCAACTTGCCCAACTATAGAATAACACCTTCACGTATTTTTATTCAGTTGGTACTGATTTTGCAGGACCTTATCTAGTGAAAGATGGAAGATTAAGGAATAGGAAATTAATTAAAACCTATTTTTGCATTTTTATTTGCTTAACGACTAAGGCTGTTCACTTAGAACCTGTTGGTGATTTGTCTACTGATGGTTTTTTGAGCGCATTCAAACGGTTTATATCAAGACGAGGGTGTTGTAAACATTTACATTCTGATAATGCCACTAATTATGTAGGTGCGAATCACGAGTTGGGTAGAATTGCAAAATTAAATAATGACAAAATATTTCGTTCATTTTGGCTCAAAATCAGATCGAGTGGCACTTTATTCCAGCTCGATCGCCCCATTTTGGGGGTATATGGGAGGCGGCTGTAAAGTCTGCCAAACATCATCTCAAAAGAATAATGAATACAGTACAATTTACTTATGAAGAATTTCATACCGTTTTGACCCAGGTAGAGGCTATCCTTAATTCCCGACCTCTTGTACCTCTTTCCAACGATCCAAGTGATATGGACGCTCTAACACCTGGACATTTTATTATGGGCGAGGCGTTAACTGCAATTCCGCAAGAAAACTTGCACGATGTGAAGTTTAATTGTTTATCTCGCTACAAGTATTTGCAGCAACTAACCCAACATTTTTGGACCCGCTGGTCTAATGATTACTTGCATACGTTGCAAGAACGTACAAAGTGGAAGCTTAAATCTAATGCATCTCTTTTGACTGGAGCGCTAGTTCTACTTAAGGATGTGAATCTTCCTCCACAGAGATGGCGACTTGGCAGGATCACCGAACTTCATCCTGGGAAGGATGGTGTTGTACAGTGGTGACAATTAAGACAATTATGGGTGTGGTGAAGCGCTCGGTGACACGAGTGTGTTTGTTACCCACCGAATAAATATTGAATTTTTAATTTTATTATTATTGTTATCATTATTATTATTATTATTATTATTATTTTTTTTTTGAAATGTGACATTTCAACAGGGCCGGCATGTTTAGTTCCCGCCAAAATTATGATTACTTTATTGATACATTTGGAGGTCGCTGTGATTTCTAGCGTACCTGATGGACCTGCGAGTCCGATTAGACATTATTCTTTAACATACAGTTAAGCTAAGCGGCAAGATTGTCTTAGAAATAAATTTTATAATTTGAGTTTACAGTCCACTTAAATAAATAATAATTTACATTTTTATACATACATATTAAAAATAATGTGGTGTTTAGAAAGTTACGTGACTTGAACATTTGAAGTTTGGAAATTTAAAAGTAAATTATTTTGAAAAATACAGGTATATATTTATAACAGTGGGAATAATGTGTTGGAAGTTATGTAATTTATATAATTCTAAAGTAAAGGTATAACGATATCTCATTGTTACGCATACAGTGTGTCCCACGAATAGATACTGAAACTTAACCGGATGATACTTGACACCAATCCTCCACCAATTCTCGACGAAAAAAAATTCTCATAATTTTTTGATCACTTTTTCAAAAGTTATTCAAGCCTAAATTTGAAATTATGTAAAAAATCACTTTTTTTAAGATTAACAGCGAAACTATATACATACTACACTTTTTAAAGTGGAATCAATTGTCAGGTCCATTAAAAAATTAAAAAAATATATTTAAACAAATCAATATAATGAAAACAATATGAATTACTAAGTAAGTATTAAAAATTAACTTATCTACCCACAATATTTTGTGATTGGTCTAATAGTTTCTCTGTTAATCTAAAAAAAAAGAAGATTTTAACGTGATTTCAATTTTAATCATGAATAACTTTTGCAAGAGTTGAGTTATCAAAAAAAATACAAGAAATCTTTTTTGTAGAGCATTAAATTACCTACAATTATGTGTATCCAACATTTATATACATTGCTTAGTTACTGAGCTACAAAATTTAAAAATAACTAAAATTAAATTCTCATGATATTTAAATAAATTATGGAAAATTCCTTTCAGAAACCATTAAATATTATATTAAGAGCTCCAATTTTAATAGGCGTCTTATTTCCTTTTCCTACAACTATTAAACATGTGACATTAAAAAAAACTTTTTTCCAGACGCGTTTCAAAATTATGGTATAGCATCTCAAACAATCTATCTTATTGTTAGCCAAATATGAGCTCTTAATATTGATATTTAGAGGTGATTATTTTATTTTCTACGTTTTCTCTTTCAAATAATACGTATAATTTTTTTTTGTAAACGGTTTGACTTTAAACTATCTAAATACAAATTCTTATAGGAAATTATATAAAATAAGATGTTAAATAATTAAACTGTAGTGTATACACAAAAATTACATATTTTTAGATGTAGGTACCCAATAATTATAGGCGAAATATCTTGTAAACGGTTAGTTAGAAAAATTTATCTTAGTACTTTTTTATAGAACGTGAAATTTCCTACAATATTATTTTAGGTAGTTTATAAGTCAAGCCATTTAAAAAAAAAATATTCAAAAATTTCGAATTTTTTTATAAGTTATTTAAAGGGAAAATAAAAAGAATATTAGTTAGGCACATCAATATCAACACAAAGAACTTGTATTTGGCTAAAATATATTTGCTCGAAATGCCCTGCCCAAATTTTAATGTGGGTTAAAAATTTTTTTTTTGACACGTTAATGCATATAAATTCAATAATTTACATTTGCAGACTGAAATCTGTTACAACCACAATTTTATTCACTGTTAAAATACTGAATAAAATATTGTTTATAAAAGCTTTAAAAAAGCTCTTAGGTAATTTTAAACGAGAAAACTGAATATATAAAAATTGTATTTACCATATTTTAGGTATAAAATAAATTTGACAGTGAAGTAGTCACTTATTAAAAAATTGTTTAAAATGCTTTTCTGTTTGTTAAGAAATCGAAATTTTAAAGTAAATTTATTAGGTTGTTACTTTTGCATTAATAAAGTTTGAATTTTTTATTTTGTGATGTATTTAGAAAGTTTAGAAAGTATTTAAAAAGTTTTGTTCGAAATTTTGTTATAAAAATAATCCAAAGTTTTATAACGATGTTATACAGAGTACATAAAGCAGTATATCGGCCTCTTATGTACGTTTCGGAGAAGTGCATAAAGTTTTAGACGTTTTTTCCTGTGTTGTTTTTCTTTTTTGGACTTTTGGACACACAAATATTTAGCTTTAAAACTATATTAATTTTCTTTCATTTTGTTTATCTTTCGAAATCTGCACTGCTCAATACGCAGTTATTGTATAATTTAACATAAACATTTTAGAATTAAACAAGATAATCCTAAACTTCTAGGCTGTAACAAAATTTAATAACTTAGAAGCGTTTTAACACTTCATAAATGCAAACGAAATTGTTTGCAAAACCCGAAGGGCTATCAAAATTCCATAACGATGATAAAGGTGCGTTTAACCGCAACGTTTCGAAAATTTGGCAACAAAAGGGCTTAAATCAATTTAATGCTCGACCGGTTCTAATTAAAGAAACAATTGAAACTTAAACCAGTACCGGATATTTAGTTTGTATTCAAATACACACTAAAAGCACATTAATTTAAGTTCATTTGACTGGAAATTATTCTGTTAGAGCTTTTCTATTTATCATTAAGTAATTCGATACTCGAATCAATTTTCTATCACTTCGATTATTTTCAAATTTTTAATTTGGTTTAATTGGCAAAATGCTTCCATGAAGTGCTTAATTAAACAAAAGAAACAATAAAGGCAATTTAATACACGAAGAAGCAAATATAAAATCTTTTTTGAAAATGTAAAATTATATTTCAAAAACTTTACTGATATATTTCTGTTTAAGAAATTTCTAAATTATATTTGATTAACTTTTTATTATTTATATTAAATTATCAAGCTATTTAATGCTCACTCTGTTTTAAAATACTTGTCACATTTGATTCTTTTTATTCAAATTTTTGCACATTTTAATCAAAGTTTTATTTTTTATTAAAATATACTAGTTGTTTTTCACTAAACTTGCCATTCTTGTGTTATGTTGTTATTATTATTGTCCATAATTAGTAAACCACACGTGCAATAACTAAAACGCGACAATTAGGCAATTATTCCCCAAATTTTTCACATGAATAAAGCGGAATTAAAGCTGAAAAATGTTTTGCTATGAATTATTAATTAATGCAAATAAGAAATTAGAAATTGTTTTAATAACGTCAAAAATATCTTAACATCTTTGTTTTACAATTATTTGTTAGATAACATTCCAGGTATCTCATTTAAAGTGCCACAAGTTTATAACTAAAACTAATAAAAACTTCAAAAATATACCTACAAGTATAAACGTTTTTTTAAAATACTATCTATCGCTGAGCATAAATATAATTTTTTGTAACACCCAGTGTGAAAGTTTGATTTTCAACCGCGGTGCAACGATAGTAAAGTGGCCGATTTTTCTATGTCAAAATAGAGTATAGTTTCGTCGTTCCTTTCTGCACGTGTGTGCAAAGTTTCTACTTTCGCTCGTCTCCTATACATTTTTTTCTTTCTGTACTTTAAAATACTATAGTACAATTTAGTATATATTGCACGTTTATTTATTTATTTTATTTTACAATATTTTGTAAAAAATTACATTTTCCATTATTATTTACGGTTATGCGAATGTTCCAATCAAAGTTTTGTAGCGGCTTTTACAAAAAATATTGTTGGATACATATAGGGGAAGGTGGTCCAAAGCAGGTATGTTAGGGTTCATCGATCAATATGAACATTCTTCTAAAAAAAGTTTCTTTCTTACAGTTAACACGAATTTCGGTTAAAACAAAATTAAAACAATATTTATATTTATACCCATACATTGTATAAATTAAAAAAACTTTTATATTTGCACTTTTATTTAAAATTCTTATTAGTTATAAGTTTGGGGCACTCTAAATAAGACACCCGGTATATTATACGTTTGTATAAATTCTATTTAAGAAATTTTTAAAAATGTGACATGTATTTTGAGATAAAATTGGAAAACAAGTTGGACAGGCGGTGTATGTAATTTTTTTTGTAAACCATTGTTTAATAATAAGTTTTCAACTAAACTTTCACTTCCACACTTTATAAAAAATTCAGCAGTAAAAACAGTGGGTAAATTTTCAAAGTATCTCACTAACATTCTTAAAATTAAAATTCAGATCAAATATTTGTGTAGTTTTAATTTAAAATTACAAGCTCAAGTTGCTATTTCTACAAAATCGATCATCAGATTTGCAAAAAATAATTATTTCGGTAACATAAAATAACATTTTTAAATAGTCATGTAATTGGAATTGAAACAACCACAAGTAATTATCGGTATTTTATTAAAACTTCAGAATTATCGCGAAACTAAATTAGAAGCCTTTGTCCATTCCCAAATGGGAAAGGAAATTAACGTTTAACATTTTTGTGGCTTTCCTCCATTGTCCTCATAAGGAAAATCAATTTCCGGAAATAGTAAAACCATTGTAGTTTTAAATAAAATATTACTTTGGATGTTGATGGTTATTTATAGCCTACGAAATTTCAATACACGGGTACAGAATGATTTTAAATTGTTGAAGTTACCGAATTTAAACAACCACTAAACACAAAGTGTTCTGTCAAAATGCCATACATTTCACAGAAACATTTTGTGTAAAGTAATCTTTTGATAATGTAGTTAAGTACCATTTACAAAATATTAAATTCAGTGTAATAAAACTACGCTTCTACATTATGTATATCTTATTTAAATTTAAAATCACTTGACACAAAAAAATACATTTTTTACTAAAGTAAAGCTTAAATATATTTCACTTAAAAAAAATATGTGGTGTATCGCTTTAGGCGCACAAACAAACTCATCTTACTTTTTAAGTAAAAATATGTGTTAAATTTTTATAACCAACCAAAAAATGTGATGATGTTTACGTAACGTAATAATGTAACAAACATTAGGTACATTTTACATTTTGCTTGCAAAGTTATCGATCAGAATTTTTGTTCAAAATTTATGAGGTTAGTTTGAGAATTCAAAGAGTTAAATCGATGCTTCTAATTGTTTCGCTTTAAATTTACCAGAAAAGTAAAATTCAAATTAGTCGAAAAGCTTTTAAGAACGTTGTTTAAATTCTTCCGTTATTTTTTTAATTAGAGAGACGGTTTACTTCTTTACTGTTATTTATAAGTTTCTTACAATTAAGTGAGTTTATAACTTCCTACTTTTAAATGGTAATAAATGGCTTTGTATCTTACCGACAAAGTGGTATAATTTTGAAGTATCTGCAGTATAGGTACACTGTACTCTACATTTTCAAAAGAGTTTGTTTTACTTTTGCAAAATTATGAAAAACAATGGAAAGTGGTTCGCTGCGCTTTTTTAAAAGTAAATTTATTATTTTTCCAAGATATGTATGTGCCACTTTTAAGCACGATTCACAATAATTAATGTGCTTTCTAAATAAATTTAATTACAAAAAATCAGCTCTTAGAAAGCGGTTAGTATAACTTTCAAATTCTAATACAATATTTTATTGTCATAAATTGGGCGTAATGTAAGATTTAGTCCTTTAACTTTCAGAGTTTTAACTTCCTATGTTAAATGCGCATGTTCATTATCTTTTGACGAGCGCTGTACATGAATAATTTTTATCTGAAATAAAAATCAAAAATGCGAATTTTTTCTTTCACTTAGTTTTATCAACATTTGCGCCAGTTTCACTACTTGCACCATAGGAAGTTGTTACTTAGCTTGTCTTAATGGTACCTAAGTTAAAATGTTTGACATTTTTGCATTTAAAATTAACGTTGTGGAAGTCTAAATTTTAATTAAAATTAATACAATAAACCGACATAAATTTGATATGTATTTTATTTGATATAAAAAAATTAATACCCTTCTATTTGACATAAGAAAGTTGACAGCATTTCCGGTTAAACCGGAATAATACAAAATTTATATTTATGCCAGTGCATAGATTAAATAAATAAAATGAACTTTTATTATTTTAGGAATTATAAGCTCATGGCACTTTACTGAAACGCTATATTTAAAAATATTTTTTTTTTAATAAATAGGTTACTTGTTATATATTTTTGGAAAGCTCTCGACGAGTTCTATCCAATTATTAAAAAAAAATAAATACTTTTCTATTTAAGATAACAAAGTTGACACCGTTTCCGGTTAAATCAGAAATGAAACAAAATTTATATTTATGCCATTGTATAGATCGAATAAATTGAAGACACTTTAAACTTGTACTTTTTTGAAATTTTTATTATTTTAGGATTTATAAACCCGTGGCACATTAAATAAAACACCCGGTATATTTAATAACAATTACATAAACTTATATTGCAACCTCTATAATTTAAGAACTGTTGATTTTGGACCATAGCCCCATTTAAACTTTTAATCGATGTTTCCTAAAATACAACATTCAGTTGATAAAATAAAACGTCACCGAAACCAATATCCTATTTAAATGGTGCGAATTTTATCGTTTTGCTATAAAATTATTTGATACCTTTAAATAGATAAATACAAAACCTTTGTTAATTAATTTTAGTTTAATTTTCACATTTAAAAACAAATAAAACCGCTCAACATTCCCGAACGTAATTGAAATCCAATAACAATCAAAATATAAATTTGAGTACTTGATCTAAAATTTCAAATATTTATTAAATAGCTACACCGTATAGTAAAGTAAAACCAACGAGGTCTTCGTGCAGCAATTTTCCAGTTCAATGTTCGCATAAATTCAAGAAGAAAGCTACACACATTTAATCCAATACCCTTGCAAAATTAATTTGCAAAATAGCTTTTTGTTATTTTATAGGAAGGATATATTGACAAAAAACTCACCTGCAAAATGTGCTCCGTTTAGCAATAGAACAGCAGCCAATAAGATCATTATTAGCCACACGCTGTAGTCAATTTCGCCCCTAACATGGCGTCTCTTCAATTTTCAGTTCTCCAAATGAAGACTCAAAACCCCCATTCCTCAAAGCAGTTCTTAAATCTTCTCCCTGTAAAAAAAATTATATCGACGTTAATTTAATCTTAAACTTTGAGCCAAAAGAAAGTCGTAGCTTTGTAGAAATTATTAATATTCTACTATATTCCAACTCCAATTCAAGAAAAGGTAAAAGCAAATACATATAAATTGCTTTTTTGAATGTCAAAAGCCACCAATTGGACTTGTTATTTTCCTTACAGAAGTCCTTGAAAATTTACAAGCCTTAATTAGCATAATTTTCTTTTTAATCTAAATTATATATGTACGTAAACTACCCTAACATTAAAATGGTCAAATTTAAAATTGGATTAACAATTTAATTTATATGCCGGTTAAAGGGTTGCACGCGAAATTCTCGAGCTTTTGTTAAAAATAGATTTTATAATTTATTTGCTTTGCATGAAAAACGAAGCTTGTTATATATTATGATTTCAAAGAGCTGAACGAAACTGTTTTGCTTTTTTACCTTACGGTTTGAATTGGTTTTCCTTAATAATTAACGTTGATAATTTTGCATGAAAGGTCTTAAACTTTAAGCAGCTTAAAACTATGCCAAGCTTGTTAGTTGTTTAAGTCTATCTTCTCAATTTCTGCTTCAAAGTTGCAATCTTTCGATCAATAATTCGTAGATACGAAATGCAGGAGAGAGAAATTAAAGTTTAATCAGTTTTTAATTTTTTTTTATTAGATTTTAAATCAAGATTTTGGGTACCTTGAAATTAAACAGTAACGTAACAAGTTAGATTGCATGCTAAAAAAAGTTTTTAGAAGTTGAAACTTGATCAGAAGTTAATTAATTAACAGCTTTTGGAGAACGGATTCGGATGTCTGATGTAAGTCTTTGAAATGGTTTGTTAAATCCTAAACAAGACCCTTGTTACATGTAGAGCTCCCCCATTATTAAATATAGGGGCAACTAGAACTTAAATTCTAAACCCTTACTCTTAAGAAAATTTATACGGATCTAAAGAAAAAACACTTGATTCAATTTTGTAGGAAAGTTACACTTTGCTACTTGTTACTAAAACAGATTGCTACTTTTATGTAAAATAGATTAACTACAATTTTTTAATAACTACTATAAGCCAGATTTACTTTGTACAGATATTAGAAATTATTTCTAAATATCTTTTGATATAAATTATAAATAAATTAAATATATCTTATTTCAATGAATATATGTATTATACATATATTAATATTGTTGTTTTAAACAATATTTCTTAAGAAATCGTATACAAAAGAAATTAAATACTCATGAATTCACAAAATAAATGCACCTCTCAACAAACACAATAAATACCCATGCAAACACAGCAATATTTTATGCTTCATATTTTATCCAACAATCAAACAAACAACCAATACTACCTCGGCAAATTATAAATCAAAATAAACAGTGGCAAATACCAAACACAAGAGAACTAAAACGTAGTGGTCTCGATCCCAATTGCTACTAAAAGAATCCTAAAATTCACACAAGATTTGAACTTTTCGTCATTTGTGCGGTAAAGTGTTGCCAGTAGAAAAAGTAGTGACACAACTGACAGTCCAGGATTATTAAAAATGGAGCGTTACACGAAAGAACAATGGGTTTTTATTGTTGAGCAATATTTAAGGATAATTAAAAAAATTAGTGAGTCTGGATAAATTAGTCACTTTAGACGCTCTGGCCGTCTTTCAACATGTCGCCCAATACAAAAGATCGAAGTAGTTTATGAGAGTGCTAGTGAGAGTATAGGAACATCAATTCGGCACCTTGCTCAAGAATTGTGCATGTTGAGAAGGTCTCTACAGCGTATTCTTACGAAAGATTTGCATTTTTATGCTTACACAGTTTAATTGACTTAAGAACTGGCACGTACTGTACATTCTCAGCAAAGGAAACTCGTTGAATGTATTATGGCATTTCAAACAAAATCATTTTCAGAGATGAGGCTCATTTTCATCTTGATGGGGTTGTTAATCGTCAAAATTGTCGCATTTGGGGAGCAGAAAATTCACGAGTGATTGTTAAGAAACAAATGCATCCACAACGTGGTGCAGATTTTGGGCTGGAGTCATTATAGAACCATTCTTCTTTGAAAATGGGATTGGTCATGTAATAACAGTTAATGATGCTTGTCATGCAACTTGATAATCCAGTTCTTTGTGCCTAAATTATAAGATATGGATGTAGCGACATGTGGTTTCAAAAATATGGTGTGACATGCCATACAGCCCTAGAAACAATTTAATTACTCGATGAGTCATTTCCTGGACGTGGAATTTCCTGTTTTGGTGATGAGAATTGACTGCCTAAATCCTGCCATTTAACGTTGTATCAATAAAATTTATGCAAAATGGTCATAGAAGAAATGCATGGCGTTTGACACCGCACTGGTTGCGCGATCTATCGGTGAGTGCCATAAGTATGATGGATAACGTCATACTTATGGTACTCGTGGGAACCAGACAAGTAAATAACGCCATACGTATGGGCCTCGTTGTCATAGTATGATCCTAAACGCCATACATTTCTTTCCGTGCACGAACAAATCTCAAAAAAACAAACACTTTCGCGTAGCACTTAGCAACAGTATTTATTTCTCACGCTTGAAAAATAATTATTCTTACATCAATCACTTTAAAAGGCTGAAGGAAATACTCAATAAATAGGGCCTGTAAAGAATAGTCCAGACAACGTCGCTATCAAAAATTTTAAATCCAAAGAAGGCGCATCTAGAGTGATTATCTCAACCTTACGAGCGTCCTGAGTCATGTCTATTCTAAAACATAATCATAGACTGGTCCATCTTTAATCTATTGGAAGCCCTGAGCACTTTAGGATAATAAGGCTCTTATGGATATGATGGAGTTATATTTTAGGCCAAATGAATAGATAAACGAAATACTAGATTTATTCATCTGTTTTTTTAGGTAATTATAGTATTTTAATGAATACGCTAGATTAATTCAAAATGAATCTGCGTTTGTCCAACAAACGCTCAAAATAATATAAGTCAGTTAGCGGCCTTGAACGAACGCATTGTTGAAACTGAGCACCTATTGTTCTAAGTAATTTGTTAATTCTTTTATTAAATAAAATTGAATTGTTGGTAAAATAAGTGACTGACTCTTAATATTCGCAATCCTAGTTCGAATCTCAGCAAAATGGTTACAATATAATTGGAAAAAATAACTCTTTTAGTAGGTATATACTAAACAGAGGTTGGTGCTTAAAAATTTATGTTGATTGAGCTTTGACGTAAGCAAAATCGTCAATCATATCTTCAAAGTCTATGTTTTTGAGCTCATTACATTCTATGGGTATTATAGACAAACTGATCCATTTTTCTTGAATTATTGCTCTTCTTAATTTGTTTTTAATTTTTTTCAATTTGGAGAAGGAGTTTTCCTACTGCAGTTAGTTACCATTATGCTTAAAAAGATTGTCAATTTAATTTGTATATTTTTAAATCCAGCGTCTACCAAAATGTTTTTATGTAGCAAGTAATACTCATTAAGAAAACAAGCTCAATTACAGTAATTAGTTGTAATTAATTATAATTAATGTTACTTATACACATTTCAAAAACCATAAAATATTTAAGTTATCGTAGGAATTAAAAAAATATAAAATAAAATTATGCAATCCTACAGCGCGTAATCAAAACTGCCAGCAAAAACAAACTAAAATATTTACCGCTTGTAAATTTAGAACAAACTGTCGGATATATTTGAACAGTACCCAAATTATACACCACAAGTGTATATTCTATGATGGACTATACTTCTCAAAAGTAATGTCCTAAAAAGAGAACACTGAGCCTTAATACACTAAATAAAATATAAGCAAATAAGTGCAAAAAATATACTACCATTGTATTTATGTATTGCAATAATGATAATGGGAACGTAATATAAAAAAAATATCAACGAAGATAAACAACTATCCCTATTATAAGAAATATAAACAAATATGATACACGATTGCTATCATTATGCTTACTAATAGATATTTAGACCGGTAATGTCTATCTCCAAATTATAAATCGATAAGTCCGTACACCTAAAGGTAATACAATCACAAAATGTTGGAAAAGTAGTGTAAATGCTACTTAGAACAAAAATAACTTTTCGTGTCGTATGTTTTTCACAAACATAATAAATGAAGTTTCCCTCTAAACTTTTAAAATTAATTATATATTTTAAAAAAGGTAAATTATTATTTCTTGCTTATCACACAGTTAAATTAATTTCATTTTAAGAAAAAGCGTTAACAGCACAAAAGGACCTTTTTGTAAGTTTCAGATTTGAATGCGAACTGAACATTAAATCTCCCTTCCATTTTGTAAATTCCCTGGACATTTTCAGATTCAGTAAAATTTTCATTGTTTCAGAATCCGCAATTGAGTGTTAGATTTGTTACGAGAGATTTCGTTCAAATAGAATTTTCATAGAAAATACTCGAGGGTTTAATTTTCGGTATTGCTTTTCATTTGTCACCCTTTTACGGTTTTTTAATTATTTAATTAACGCTTTAAAGTTTTATCGAAAGCTCAAAATGTGACGGTAAAATTACACATCATCAATAACACTTCCGTTTGGTAGTCGAACGGTAATAATAACAAAAATTGTAAAAAATTATTGATAATATACAAACCTACAAAAATAACTGTAGTATATTCATCAATAAAATTTCCTAAACAAAACTTATAATCAATCATAGGAGCTTCCTTAAATGTCAATTTTTAAAGCGTTTATTACTATTTTTAGAATTACTTACAAAATATTTTATTATGGATAGCTATACATATTTATAACTAAAAGTTAAAAAGTTAAAATTACATACAAAATTTATTTTTTTTTTAATTTATGGGAACATTATCTAATAATTTACATGTGTACGAATTACGTACAAAAGAATAAATAAGTGTTGTAATAAAAATATTACATGTAGTTTGCTTGTTTTTAACATAATTTTCATTTAGTCTATAATTTATTCATATATATTTGCATAAGATAGAATCTATAAATCAGTTCATACGAGGGTGGTCCCAAAAGTACCCAACCTAACGAATAATAATAAATTTTCTTTTGAAAAAATGTTTTTAACTTCATACACTTTTCCCAGCAATGTTCAATAGCTTCGATACCTTGCTTATAGTGGAAGTCGTCGAGCTTCTGAAAATAGCCATCAACCGCAGTCTCTACCATTGTTTTGATTGTTCTTTCGTCTCAGATGTGAAGTGATGGACCCATGTTTTGTCCATTGTTATGAATCGACGCAAAAAATTGGCTTTATTGTTATGAAACTTTGCTAAACACTCGACTGAAACATCCTCACGACCCTGTTTTTGTTCCATTGTGAGTAATTGCGGCACCCATCTTGCGCACAGCTTTTTTATGACCAAATTTTCTTTTTGAAATGCCTACCATATCTGCCAGCTCGCGTACTTTCAGTCGACGGTCATACCATACAATTTTGTGAATTTTTGTTACCATTTCGGGCGTAGTAACCTCGTTTGGTTGACCACTGCGATGTTCGTCTTGGCAACTCGTACGGCCTCGTTTAAACTCTGCTACCGAATATTTTACTGTTGTAAACGAAGGAGCAGACTCCTCCAGAGTAGAATCTGGCTCCGCTTTCATATTTGTTAGACTGAGACTTTTCAATTGAAAGTATTGTATCGCATACTTCAGGTCGGGTACTTCTGGGACCACCCTCGTATATGCGTCAGATACACGTGTGGCACAACTAAAACCCAACAAATATTACAAACTAAAGAAATGAAAACACTCCGAAAGATAACAAATATGTCACTGCGAGAACACATTATCAAGACATTATCTAAATACAAAATTTCATACAAATCGTTATAGCCATTTTCGAGAAACCAATGTATATACAGAGTGTTTCAAATTGAGTAGGATAACATGGGTTTCTTTTTTATTAGTGAAAATAAAAGTTTAGTTAAATGGGCAATGTGTTGCAGTTTTAGGTGTCGATTCAGATTCCGTTAAAAAAAATTCAAAATTCTGAATAGTCGGAAGTTATCGTAAAAACATGTAAAATCGTTATGTTCTATAATGTCAAATAACATTGTAATTATAAAAATTACAAAAAAAAGTTTAATATAAAAGTTACTAAGTTTAATAAAAGATAGGTGTAAGTTAAGTCAAAATTAAATTCAAGATGGCGGCTTCCAAGATATTGATACAAACTTTTTAGTTTTTTTACGATAACTTTGGAAGTATTCGGAATTTTGATATTTTCTTAACGGATTTTGAATCGGCACCAAAAACTGCAAAACATTGCCCATTTAACCATACTTCTATCTTTACTAATAAGAAAGATATTTATGTTATTATACTACCTTGTATATATATACAAGAATTGCTCGTCTTAAGTATAAGATAATTCTTGGAATATGTTTTTTTTTCAAAAGAAAAATAAGGCAGTCTATAAATATCTGCATATTTCTAGCAATCTTACTGCAGATATTCAATCCTTTGATACATAATAATTTAAAATTTATTATTTTAGAAAACTAATTTATTTGAAATAAACAAGCAAAGAAATTTTCTTAATTTCCCACACCGAAAGCAATAAAACCAAAATCAACAAAGACGAGGATTCCTCCACCTTATCCCAGAACAAACATTGTACAATTTACATAAAGTGTGGCGAAGGATTCAAAGACTTCAAAGTTAACATACTTACACAGACCACCGAGATGAACGTTAATTATTTGCTTTAAATTCATAGCAATTTTAATACAAAATATCATCATTAAACGCTTTTTGCAATTTTTTCAGAAATAAGTCCTTTTTTTAAATACAAAACTAACAAACGGATACTAAAGTGCATTTTCTAATAAAAAAATATATGCCTCTAATAAAGAAGGAAATAGTAAGTAGAGCTTTTAAAAGCTCAAGACTGAGTATTCTGGATACAAAGAGAACATTGCTATATATGAGATTCCATCAGATTTATAGGCACAGTAAAATTCATTGGTACATTTTCGAGGGGAAATTAAGATCGACACTGGTAAATTTCGGTTTTCTCATAAATTTTCATCTAAAGATAAATAATTCTCTGCAAAACGTCATAATGTTTCTAGATTATTTAACAATAGTAATACGCACCACTAAAATGTGGCAAAATTTGTAGTCCGAATTTTGTTCAGAGGGAAAGGCAATTGCTCTCTCTTTTACGCACCTGGCGATACACTTGTTTGGAATTAAATTATCACAATAAATTTAATGTACTTTTCGAATTGCAAATTCTAGATCGGTATTGCTATACGAAATAATTGTGGAATGAAATATGCAGCAATACTTTGTAAAATATGTGTATTCAAATTATAACATAATGCATAAGGCGGTAAATTTTAGGGGTGGCAAATGTTGGAGTTAAAAAAATTTAAATAACAAAATTAAATTTAGACAAATTAAAATAATATGAAAAAATACAATATTTTACATACAAATACATTCATAAACCATATACGACACTCGATATAAACCTTACGTGACCAATTTTTTTCCTGTTAAAACGGGACGCTTGGTAATTGTGCTTAAAACTCAGTGTGTACATTCGAACTCAAAGTGGCACACTCCGATCTCGGAAAAATGAAGCGCGTCGCTCCGCGTCGCGCTTCATTTGCTTCCCTCGCTTGGAAATGTGCCACTTTTCGCTCGAATGTGCACATCCTCGTATTTATTGGATTTGCCTATATTAATCTTCTATTCTTCAATTCAAAAATTTAAAAGTCAAATAAATTTAGATTTATTTTTTGTTTATAAGAGGTTATAGATTTTACTCATTTTGATAAGTTATCATGATGATCTTCCGCACGCCTAATTGCAGCGAGCCTGATAGAAATATTTTCAAGTGTGTACTAAATCGAATTTTTGATCAATTAAAATTGTATATGGGATGTATCGTGTCAAATAAAACCCTTCAGTTCAAAATTTCAGTGAATTAATTCAGACAATTTTAACAATAAATAATACTCCCATAAGATTTGTCGTATTTAATTATACCATTCAAAAATTCTCCAGCCCAGCACAGAATGATTTAACGTTTGACAATAATACCATATTAACATATTAAATATTGTTTACCAGCAGTAGAAACAAAAAGTGAAAATTATTGTAGATGAGGAACGGCAAAATATTTCCGGCCTAATGGCGGCAATTTGGTAAATCCACTTCAACATATACCGTAAATTCAATATTACCAAGCTACGCAATGTTTTCGAAGGGAGGCAGTATGATAATTTATATTATTAAATATGTATCCACATCCACTACCAAAATGGTTTTAGGTTAAATTTTGGTTTAACTAAACAAATTTATAGATGTGTGCCTGGTAGATATTTGAAATTAATCTCATGATAAACCTCGTAATTGTTATTATCAGAAATAATATTCGATTTTCTACTACTATAGCTAAACAATAGTATCCTAATTTTGTGATGTTAATAAAACCGGTAATTAGAATTGCAATTAATACCATTCACAAAAATATATGTTTATTAATTTTATCTCGTCGCCTTTTAATAACACGATACGGTGTGTGGCAAATACCATAATGAACTGTTTTAATTCTTTAAAAACACAAAAAATTTTAAAAGTACATAATAAAATTATTTAAACAATAATACTACTTACTACTCTTTATATTTCTATTATTTTACGATCTTTTGTGTTTAAATTACGCAATTGTATTAGAAATATTTGGGCTCACAAGTTACAACGTCAAAAATAGCACATACTAAAGCATTACTACGATGTTAAATCTTAAAAACTAAATGGTGTTAAAACGGCGTGTTTTCAGCACAAACTTTCATTCTGGGAATACAAAAAAAATTGCGGGAAGATAGGCCCGAGGAATAGAGAGATTGGAGAACGATATCATCCAATTTTTGTCGTATTACTAGAAAATTAATAAAGTTGAGTTAGCAGACACTTTGTAATTTTTTTTTTCACTTAATCATATTAGGTGAGTTGTCTGACAATCTGAAGAATATTTCCATGCATCAAACTTTTGGTTTTAACAACGTGTGGCATCAGTCAATTGCTTAAAGGCCTTGGGCAGTATCACCGTAAGTTGGCTTCAAAAATTGAAACATTTCCCTAAAAGTTTTCTCCAATTCTACGCTACAGCGTTGCGCTCGCAAATCGCACATTGCAAATATCCCCGCGGGATTTGAAACACCCTGCACTTTAATAACAATAACACGATAACTAAACGGGATATCCACAATCCGAAAAAAAAATAGATCACTTACTTGGAGAGTTCTATTATTATGTTATTAGTGAAGTGACTACTTAATAAACAAACAAAATAGACCTTTTTTGTATAATAGTTTATAACATTAATAATTTTCAATTTTTCAACGTTTTTTAAGCACTAATTACAAACACCATTACAAAACATTTTGTTGCAATTATTACTAATTTTTTTTGCTTTGTAGGTGTAGTGGGAATTGAAATCCATTTTCAATCTTCGTTATATTGACAAGCAGAGATTGAAATAAAGCATTTTATTTCAGGGGCCACCTAGGAGATTACTAAATATATTACTTGACTGTAGATGTTAATATAACGACGCAGGTTATTTTTTCAAAAAATACAAAAAAATTGAAAATTCAAATTACATATTGTAACTTTAAATATTATCGGAGAACAATTGGATTTGATAAAAAATAATTTAACTAAAATTTTATTCAAAGAAATAAGAAATATAGAACCCTACTGCGAAACTAATTTTAATTTTTTTCTGTGTATTTTCTTTATAAACAATTCTTGATAATAACGTAACGTTTACATTCTGATAAATCTCTAAAACGTTAGGAATATGACATGGTTATTAATTTTGCAGGACGATGTTTGGATTAAGCTCCGGAAATAAACATAATTTTTTTTTTAAACTCCATTAACATACAATCTGCCCTTTTTAAGGGCAATAAGTAATATATATGGTAAAGTTGATACAAGTCAGTCTAAGCTGCCTAAAGGAGACTTGCGGATAGGGGCTCCAGCGAGCCCCCTCCATACAATTACTTAAGTACACAACAGTTCAGTTACTTTAAGAGTTTGACATAAATTAGATAGTACACAACGTTAAACAAATCGAGTCGGCAAATCTGAAGAATTAAATCTTTTTAGTCTTCTTGGCTCGCCGTTTTCAAGCATTAAAGTATGAACAAGTTCGTTTGGGTGAGCAGTAAGTCTGTCTTTGTACTTTTTGCATAGTTTTGTATTTCGTTTTTAACTGTCGGAACCCTCAGATCACTCAGAATAACTCTATTAGGCACATACCACGGCGCGTCTACGATAACACGAAGCACTTTATTTTGGAAACGTTCCAAGATCTCCACGTTGGACTTACTCGCTGTTCCCCAAAGTGGTATTCCGTATGTCCAGATGGGTTTGAGAGCAACTTTATAAACTAGCAGTTTATTATTTAGTGACAGTTTAGAGTCTCTTCCAATTAGCCAGTAGAGTTTGCTAAGTTTGAGTCCCAGCTGCTTACGCTTGGTAAAGATGTGCGTTCTCCAGTTCAGTTTTCTATGGAGATGGAGGCCTAGGTATTTAGTAGTTTCGGTGTGTTTCAGATTCTGGCCATTGAGGGATACTGGTGGACAGTTACTCTTTTTCATCGTGAACGTAATGTGATGGGATTTAGATTCATTAACTTGAATTCTCCAGAATTTGAGCCATTGTTGAAATTTATTTAGATGAGATTGCAAGTATCTAGATGCAGCTTCAGGTTGTACATGGGATGTTAGTACTGCTATGTCATCAGCGAAGGTCGCTGTAGTGGTTCGTCGCGATGTTGGAAAATCAGCTGTGTACAGCAGGTAAAGTAAGGGGCCCAGTACACTGCCTTGAGGTACTCCAGAGAGAATTAGCTGAAGATCTGTAGCTTCGTCCCTGAACTTAATGAAGAACTGCCTATCAGCCAGGTAGGACTTGATGATAACGTATATTTGGTGGGGGAACAGTTTTTTCAATTTGTAGCATAATCCCGGATGCCAAACCTTATCGAATGCCATCGAAGAGTCGAGGAATGCAGCGGAGCAGAACCTGTTGCCTTCAAGATCACAGGATATCTTGTTTACCAGCCGGTGAATTTGTTCAATTGTTCCATGTTGGTTCCGGAAACCAAATTGGTGATTTGGGATAAGTTCTTGTTCTTCCAATATAGGCTTAATTCTCAGCAGGATTAATTTTCGAGTATTTTTGACAGTACAGGGAGGAGACTAATGGGCCTATATGATGTTGGATCTCCAGGGGGTTTACCTGGTTTGGCGACCATGACTATCTGCGCTATTTTCCAGAGGGACGGGAAGTATCCGATTCGCATTATAGCATTGTAAACTCCTGTTTGTGAAAAATGCAACACCCTGAAGGAATGCCGCGATTAAGCTGAAATTTACAGTAAATGCAAAGTATATCGTTTTATGCAAACGATTTAAATTTCAGAACAACCACGCATGCGTGGTCTGAGCAAAGCCTTCTAAACTTCTGCAAAAAACTCTACAGATAGAGGGCTGTAATTAGACTTTAACAGTAGTCATGTTCATGGTAGCTTATGGTAAACCTTAGATAAGACGTAACTATGCTTGCTCGACGGCAAAAAGTGACGTATCAATAACTGACGCAGTTTGAACAGGGGAGAATCATCGGGCTTCGTGAAGGGGGATTTTCTTATCGGGAAATAGCGACTCGTGTGCAGCGGAACAGCAGCACAGTGATTCGAGTTTGGAAGCAGTGGACCGACGAGAATCGGACAACCCGAAAACCTGGGAGTGGACCTCGAAAAGTGACATCAACGCGCGATGATAGACACCTGGTTTGTATGACGCTGATGGACCGTACAGCTACATCTAGACAGTTGGCAGCACATTGGTCAACCGCTACAGGTGTATCAATGTCTGCTTCGTCAATTCGTCGACGTCTGCTGTACCATGGAATTCGTGCAAGATCTCCTTTATACAGGATTCCTCTCACCCAAAACCATCGATGCCTGTGGCTGCGATGGGCTCGCCAACATATAGACTGGGGTGCAGATTGGCAACAAGTGGTGTTTTCGGATGAATCCGTTTCAATTTGTGGCACAATGATGGGCGTATTCGTGTTAGACGCTATGCCGGTGAACGCTCCCTGCCGGAGTGTATTGTCGAACGCCATAAAGGACGAACTCCTGGAATTATGGTTTGGGGTGCGATTGCGTATCATGGACGATCACAGTTGGTACGAATTGTGGGTAATCTGAACCACAATAGGTACATTAGTGAAGTGCTGGAACCTGAAGTCGTTCCTTTCCTTCAAAGCATTCCTGGAGCTATCTTTCAACAGGATAATGCCCGTCCACATATTGCGAGGAATGTTCAAGACTTCTTGTAAGAAAAACAAGTACAGCTTCTTCCGTGGCCTGCGTATTCGCCATATATGTCGCCTATTGAACATGTTTGGGATTTGGTTGGTCGGCGTTTCGCTCGTGATCCTTGTCCTACAGATTCTATAGATGAACTATGGGTGCGTATAGAAACAATATGGAATGCTCTTCCCCAGGAAGACATTCAAAATCTTTTTGACTCCATGCCACGTCGCATAGCAGCACTTATTAAAGCGCGTGGTGGCCACACCAGATACTGATTTCGGATACTTAATATTATTTTTTTGTTTTGAAAATTTTGTCACTTATTTGTACTATCACCAGTTTTTTGTGTATTAAATTTCATTTAATTCTGATGATTCCTTAATGGTGTTGCATTTTTCACAAACAGTAGTTTATATTTGAGTAAAACTGCGGATCGCTTTATCAGACAATTTTTTAACAAGTTCTTTAGTTATTATATCATAACCCGGGGCTTTTTTGGTGCTGGTCTTATGATTTATTACTTCTAGTACTTCTTTGGCCGTAATAGGTTTGAGAGGTAGACACATTTAGAAAGGGGATTTGAGGAAGTTGTTAATTTCGTGTTCATCTTCAGGACATTGAGAAGGATGAGGTTTAAAGACGTTTGTTAAATAATTGGCAAAGGCAGCAGCTTTGTCTGAATCTCTTCGGGCCCAAGTTCCGTCTGCGTTTTTAATGGGTGGTATGTGCTGGGTTGGCCTCTTGATTTTTCGCACCGCTTTCCAAAGGGAATAATCTGTGTGCTCTATAGCAGAGAGATTTTCTAAATAGACCTGTATGCTGTCATTCCTATTTTGGAGTAGTAGTTTCTTGAGCTGTTTGGTAGCTTTGTTTAGCGCTTTCTTATCTGCGTCAGATCTAGTGAGTTGCCAGCGAGCTCTTAGTCTTCTTTTTTCATTTATTTTAACTCTAATATCTATAGGACAGTTTGAGTTTGCAGGACGGTTTAGTATCTCTGGGGTAGCTTCCCATGCTGTGTTTTGGACCAATTCAGTAAAGTTCATTACAGCTTGTTTGATATCATATTCGGTTTTTAGCGACCCTAGGTGATTAAGTAGGTGGTCCAGTCTGTCTCAAAAATAATTCCAGTCGGTGTTTTTATTGTATAACGAAGGTTGTTTGCATGTATTTACAATATCAGAGTATATTGTAATTAAGATGGCTAAATGGTCTTCAGCAAGTTCGAAGCAAGATTTAGTTTGACATTGACGGGTGGTAAAGCTTTTGACGATACCGAAGTCGATTAAATCTGGGAGTTTCCTGCGGTCCGTTGGCCAGTAGGTTGGTTCACCAGTAGATAAATGCTTTAAGATATTTTCTTGAATGGCACGTAGCAGCCGTCTGCCATCTGGCCTTGTGATACGTGAGCCCCACTGCACATGCTTTGCATTGAAGTCAGCAGCAAGAAGAAATTTGTTTCCTAATGTCTTGAAGAAGTGCGTGTACCAGGTGTGCAACCTTAAAACGGCTGTTTTTTTATTTAGCAAAACACAATAATTAACGCAGAAAAGTGAAAAATATTTTATTCGAAGTAATTGCCCTCGCTGGCTATACATTTTTCCCATCTTTGAGGAAGATTGTGGATTCCACCCCAAAAAAATTCATCCCCTTTGGATAAGAACCACCCATCGAGCCATTTTTTAACATCTTCATAAGAATTGAAGTGCTGCTCAGCAAGCGCGTGTCCCATCGACGCAAACAAATGGTAATCTGAAGGGGCCAGATCAGGAGAGTAGGGCGGGTGGGGTAGCAACTCCCAGCCAAGTGCATCCAATGTATCCCGGACCAATCATGCTGTGTGTGATGGTGCGTTGTCGTGCTGGAAAATGATACCCTCATGCCGATCCGCGTGTTCGGGTCTTTTTTTGCACAATTCACGATCCAATTCGATGATTTGTTGTTGGTAGCGTTGAGTATTGATCGTTTCACCAGGTTTCAACAGTTCGTAGTAAACCACCCCCTTCTGGTCCTACCAAACACACAGCATTGTTTTTTTCCCGAATCGATTTGGCCTAGCAGACGATGTTGGGGGTTCTCCGGGGTCCACCCACGATTTTTTGCGCTTAGGGTTTTCAAAAGATCCATTTTCATCGCCAGTGACGATTCGATGCAAAATGATTTTTTGTTGTGCCGATCAAGCAAGATTTCGCACGCGGTCTGGCGTCGTTCCATCTGTCGATCGTTTAATTGATGTGGCACCCACTTCCCGATCTTTTGGATCTTTCCCATAGCAAAAAAACGTTTCAAAATTGCTTGGTGGCTAACATTCAACTTCGCGGCAAGTTGTTTCTGCGATTGGGTATCGTCTTCGTCCAATAAACCTTGCAATTCGGTGTCCTCAAAAACTTTTGGTCAATTTTCGCGCTTCTTGTCGGTGACGTTAAAAATTCCGTCTCTGAATTGCCGAAACCACGCTCTGCACCGAGTTTCACTAAGAGCACTGTCGCCATAGACCTCCACAAGAATTCTATGCGCTTCGGCGGCAGATTTCTTCCAATTGAAGAGGAATAGCAGTGCTCCCCGCAAATGCTCTTTATCTGGCACAAAATTCGACATGTTTATCGTGATCAAAGAACACGTTATTGTTCGAAATTGCTGACTTTGTCTTTCGTTTACTAATGGCAAAGATCAAAGCAATGAGAAAAAATGGCAGGCAAGGTTGGCTGATGCCTAATGCGCGCGTACTGCCATCTATTAGAAAACGGCCGTTTTAAGGTTGCACACCTGGTAATCTTCTTTGCTAATTATATGTTTGGGCGGGCTGTAAATTGATGAGACTGCAAAAGGAGCAGACTTGTCTTCGATTAGTACAGTAGTGGCTTGGATGTGGTTTCTTTGATAATTATCCATTTCATGGTGCTTAATGTTACTGCGTATTATTATGGCTGTTCCACAGTGTGCAGCGCTATCCGGGTGGTTTGTATGATACATATTATATTTAGGGAACTTGAGATAGGTTTTGTTAGTGAAATGCGTTTCAGAAATAAGTAGTAAGTCTATGTTATTATTTTTAAGGAAAACTTTGACTTCGTGGGCATGTTGGCATACGCCATTGGCGTTCCATGCAGCAATTTTTAGTAGCTGAGCCATTATGAGAGCTTAGTGATTAATGTGGTGAGAAGATTCATGATTGTTCTCATCTGGGTAACGAGATTTTTTATCATGTTGTTTAACTCTGATATTGCTTGCGTTTGCTGATATGGTTGAAAAATTTGGCTTTGGAAGTTTGTGGTTTCTGGCATGTTGTAAGTAGTTGAAAAAGTTTGTGGGTTTACTTTTGCAGCGAACGAGGTTCCAGGCGATACTTCAGATTGGGCGAAAGATTTACGAGGGGGTAGTAATCCGATGTCATTTCTCAGTCTCGGGTATAGTTTTTCCTGTAGCTGCTTGTGGATAATGCAGCCTCTGTAATTAGCGGGGTGATTCCCGTTGCAATTGACACAAGCTACTTTATCGTTTTTTATTTTACGTGGGCAGTCAATTGTTTGGTGGTATTGCGTGCATTTGACACATCTCGGGGTGTGCTGACAATAATTTTTGGTATGACCAAAGCGCTGGCATTTTGTGCACTGAGGTACTACCCTTTTAGCATGTGGGGCTTCAATTACTACGCTCGTGTTCATAAATAGCTTGGTATTATAAATTTCCTTGTTATTTTCCTTTTGCTTTAACTCAACGATAAACATTGGAAGCGAGTTTTTGGAAAATTTGTGTTTGATATTCCAAACATTAGCTACATTATGTCCTAAAATTTCCAGGTTCTGCTTGATTTCGTTATTGTCAGTTGAGTGATGGAGGTTTTTAATTACTACTTTGAAATTCTTTTCCTGTTTAGGTTTATAGGTGTGAAACTGTGTATTTTTTTGGGTCAATGCTTTTATGATGGTAGAGTAGATTACGCTTGTTGCACTTTGTATTTTAACCTGTTCGTTGCCCAGAGCTTTGAGTGTGAAGTTATCCTTCGCAATCTCATCTAGAAGAGTTGTTAGTGGCTTAATACTTTTGACTTCTGCTATAAATATAGGTGGGGGTTGTGCGACCTTAAGGGTAGGTTGGTTTTCGCCGTCCGTTTGTGCGTCTTCCATCTGAAGTGGGTCGAAACTATTGCTTGTAGAAGCTCCTAGCCAGTATTGGGATTTTTTGTTTTGTGCTAGATTTCTATCAGGGCTTCTATTACGTTTCTTATTTGGTACTGTTTGCCAATTATTAGCGGGAGGATTATTTGAATATGTAATGGGGAACTGGGTTTCTGGTTGTAACAAGGCCACAGGTTGTGAGTAAGAGAAGGCAGGTAGTTGTGTTAGTTGATTAGGGGTTTGATAAGTTTGTTGAGGCATGTTTAACATCGATTGTTGCGTTAATTGTTGTTGACTTACTTGGACTGGGTAGTAGTAATTATTGGGTTGACTGTAAGACATTTTGCTGCTTATAAAGAACTAACTACACACACTTTAGATTAGAACTTGTAGAGTTACCGCCGACCTCTCGGTCAGAGATAGCGATTGTTACCCGTATTACTCCTAGCATATAAATTGACGACTTAAAGTGCCGAGAGTAAAAAAAGAAACTGCTAATTACATAGGGAGCTAATTGCTCCCTATTCGTTAATTTGTTTATTATTAAACAAATATGGAAATATTAAACTCACTAAGGTTTATTATGTAGAAGTAACGAGAGCGGAGGATAAGATATCGCACGGTCAATGCACACATCCATATACTCCGAATGTCGAGACAAAACTGATGATAAACATAAATAAAAAATATGTTTACTGCTTTAATTTTTAAAATGCGAATATTAAGTACAAAATTTAAAATATTGTTTCAATTTATAAATAATTGAGTGATATTTTTCAATAAATATGAAAATAAGAAAAACAGTTTTTTAGACTAGTGTTACCTACCAAAAAAAATATCCAAATTAATTTGTATTGCCATCATCGTAATTCATAACTCGCATGCTTACGCGTTCGATAAAGAGCATTTCTTCGATATAATTACATTCTTTACATTTATCACATAATAAAATACTATAGTTTAATAATATTGTAATTATACAATAGTTGTAAAAAAATAATTTCAAAATGAGCAGTATACTAAATAGTAAATTAGTCGTAATAATTAGTTTTAAAGTTTTAATTGTAGAAATTGAAATATCCTAACTGTATACAATTTTGTATTTAATTATTAATTAATTTTATTGTAATAACAATATTAAGGTGCACAAACATTTTTATATACCTAAATATCATTAATATTGTTTTAACGGTACCGTTTAAGAAAAATGATGATAACTTGCCGGTTTAGATAAACGAAAATCTAGATTTATTTATCTAATATTGTACCTACAAGAATTTATTATTAATAAAAAGAAAATACGAATGTAATAACAATAAACAACCACATCCTTGACTTCTCTAATAATTTAATAAAAATGTCTCTACCGCAAATATTAAATTATGAAACTTCGAAGCTGCTTCTCGTTCATAATTCGTAATACCTCTCTTCTCTAACAAAACTGGGAATTACTTTAGTGTATCAAAAAGTATTCACAAAATTAGATTACACAAAAAGATAAACTTGGAACTTAAATGTTAACATCGCGTAGTATAAATAAAATTTTGTAAAAAGTAATTTGATATAAACGATTATACGAGTAAAATTTCAAATATATACATATAGTACTTTGAGGGACTATGCCATAAATAAAATAAACTCTAAATCAAATAGTTCTATTAATTAATAATTTTTTTAATTAATTTAAAATAAAAACTTTTCTACATTATGAAATAGTAAATATTAATAAACAAAACCGTTTAACCTGGCGTACTAACTGTGTATGCGGATAATATGCCAACTGATGTGGTCTAACATGCCACAATTTATCATACTAAGTTATCGCTTTCTAAATCTAATTCTTATAAGCTAAGCACTCTTTGTTATTACGGAAATTTTCACGAACCAATTTTTTTCAGCAACTTGTTATAATCCAATTGCATTTTAGTCTTTCTTTGTCATGATAACAGACATCTCATATTACACTATAATTATTCATTTGTCTTAAGCGGAAAGCAGATGATTAGAAAAAGAGTGCAAAATGATTGGAGTTCTGGTGATTTTGATTTATTATCAGCAAAACAATTATATGATACAGTTAATAGAGCAAAACGCAACATATTTTGATACATTATAAACCTATCTGTTAGATTAGGTTTAATATTTTATTTTTATTTTGATTGGCTATTTATGTTTAATAGTTGATTTAGACTTTAATTTATTGCTTTGAGGTAATCACCGTGTCCTGGTGTGGACAATGACTATAAGATATGGACAAATACCTTTTAGAAGATTATCATCTCATTTCGTTATCATTATTTTCTGTTATGTAAACTTTAACTGAAAACTGTAATAGTCTACGGGAGAGTTATTAGGTCATCAGAAAGTAGTAAGAAGAATAAAAGATAAACATTTTTTTTGATGTCCATGTGGTTAAAATCCTTAAGTGATTTTCCCTTAAGTGGTTTACCTTCTACATCTTACTGTTTTATATAGTTTTTTTTTATATTTTTTTCGAACACGCCGTATGCAAAGTATAATATATGACTTCTTCTTTAACAGTGCTTTGTAACCCACTCCTGAGTATAGGCCTCCCTTTTTTTCTTCAATTGCTCTCTGGCCTGTGCTAGCTGGAACCATTTACTGCCTGCTGTTTCATTTAAATCATCGTACCTGCGCTATGGTGGTCTGTCCATGTTGAGTTTGTTCAAACGTGGCCTTCATTGCAGGATACATTTCGACCATCTGGAATCGTCTTGGCGTGCGATATTACCGGCTTGTTTCCATTTCTGTTTTGTAATATGTTCGATGACGTCTTCTAACTTTTTTTCCTAATAACTCCGTTTGGAATGTGATATTTCAGGTTTACTCCCAGCATCCATCGATCTATGACTCGTTAAGTTACCTTAAGTTTTTTAGCATATTTGATAGTAACTGTCATAGTTTCCATTGGATAAGTCAGAATCACGGTTTTCTTTAAATTTACTGTTATATTTTGATTTTTTTAGTACATGCCCAAGCTTTCTGACTGCTGACGATATTATTCTTATGCGTCTACTTATTTCTGCGGTCTGATTTTGTTTGCCGAGTGTGATCTTGTGTCCAAGGTAGATGTATTTGTTTGTTCTGTTTATTTCATCGTTGTTCACAGAAATGATTACATCATCTGGGATCATTATTTTGGTCTTGTTGAGATTCATCTATAAAAAAAAATAAGTTGATCTCGCCTATAGTTAGGATGACATTCTCCGAAGTTCCTTGATGTCTTGACTGAAGAGTACTATATCGTCGGCAAAGCCAAAATGACTTAAATATTTACTATCAATCTTGATTCTTTTTTTTTTTTGTCAATTGAGTGTTTTAAATATGTCTTCCACGAAGAATTATTCAGAAGAGATAGTGTCACTCTGCCGCACTCCACGCCCCGTGTGTGTTTTACTAGTTTTGGAAGTTGAACACCCATATTATATATATTTTAGATTAAGTTTCTGTATCTGGAGTCTATTCTGGCATTGTTCATGCTCTGAAGATTGCCCAAAGTTCTACTAAGTCAAACGCCTTGTAGTCAAAAATGCAAGACAGATTGGAACAATGTATTTGTTACTTTTTTCTACAAGTAATAGTGTGGATTGTATGTAATGAATTCTGCTGTGACTTTTCCGAGAACCTGCTTATTCTGGCGGTTCGTAATCGTCAAATTTATTTTCGAGTCTGTTGGGGATAATTTTAGCGAGGAGTTTGTACGGGTAGGACAGTAGGCTTATAGAGCGGTAGTTGTCTATTTGCAATTTATCGTTTTTTGTGTGCAACAAGATAATTTGTGTGTTTTGCCATCTGTCTGGGATTGTTCCTTCTTCAATGCAATTATTGAGCAATATTCTCATTAATTTTATAGTGGCCAATCTTTCGTATACCTATTATTATTTCGATAGAAATACCATCTTCACCTGGTGTTTACTTTTCTTCATAAAGCTAGTTGCATTTCGTCAATTGTAATAATAGGTAGTTCTTCTGAACCTACCTTCATTATGTACTTACCTATGTGTATTGTGATTGCAGTTGGAGGCTCGTTGTTTATTTGCGAGTAGAGTGCTTTGTAAAATGTTTCTACTATATCTCTGATTTCCGTTTTGTCCTCTTTGATCTTTCAAATTTATATCCTTTAATTGATGTATTCTTATTCTTCCCTTAACATTAAGTGTTTTCATAATTTTCATGTGTCTATTCTCTTCTCAATGATTGATTTTATTAGTTCAGTGTTAAAATTTCTGATATCCCTTTTAATTTTTTTTATTGTCTTGTTTAGTTGTACAAATTCCAGTATTTGCTTTAAATTAGTGTAACAATAATTATGTAATAAATTAAGTAAATGAAATTTAAATTATACCACTTCCAGAATTTTGAGTTAATTTTAAATAGAATATTTAAAAAAAGAAAAAGTAATTATGAATTAATAATTAATTTTCAAAGTTCAGACGATTAAATTTAATATATTCAAATTGTAAAACTTAAATTTATGACAGAAACATTAAAATATGTATCTATTATAAAGCTTTTACTTGAAGACAGTTGAAATCAATACTTTGTCAGTTTCAGGCATTAATTTCATTTTCTAAATTTCGCCTCACAAATAAAGAAAAGCCTTTAATTAATTTTCACAAATTTATTCAACTTGTTTTTTCAATATCTCGTGGACTAATTTAATAAATCTTCCCTAAAATTTTTAAAACTTGTATTTTCAACTCTTATTATAAAAGAAAGTTTAAATATATCATCGATATTCCCCAAGGTAGGTAGCGTTCCTGCAAACCAAACAATAAATTTGTTTTCTCTGAAAATAAAGTTGAAAATACATTAACTGCGACTTTCAATAAAAACTGGCCTGAAAGATATACGAAAACTATCACACAATTTCACACCTCACAAAGCTTGAAATTGAAACCCTAAAAAGTTTGTTTTTTTAAAAAGTTGTCAACTCTTTTTATTAAAGGAACGAATTTCTCGCTTGTAGAAAGTACAAGAATTGTTCCTGCGCTATATCGTTCTTTTAAATTTAGCGTCGCAAATTTTAATTTTGAGATTAAGATTGAAAGCTAGAACTTCATTGCAAGTTTAATTAATTGCAAAACGGTTTCGTTCAACGAGATACAGGAATGCTTTTTAACAACGACTCCTTTTTCAAAATTAAATTCTATATTTAGGCGATTAATAGAAGGTACTTGAGATTAAAGGATTCAAAATGTATGTAAAACTAATGGACTTTATTTTTTATCTAAATGTATGCTCGAGTGTGATATTGAAATAGATCTTCCTCTTTTGCGCTTGCAGGAAACTTTTATACTTTTTTAGATAACATTTTTCCATAAAATAGTTTGCTAATATTGCTGTGATAATACTGTTTTTATTAGCACAACTTAGTTTGGGAGCTTTTGATTACTTATGTCTTTCAATAATATTTTGATAGGGCACAGAAAGAGGTGTCAAATGTTTTTAATTATATTTTTAAATGTATTGCAAGTACATTTGCTATTGTTTTCTATTTTTTCGTTATTGTTATATTTATATGTTTATTGTTATTAATAATTGAATTTGATCCTTTATTAAGAAACTAAGACATTTTAATCTTAATTAAATCTAATTTAAGTCCATAATATTTATTATATATAATATTTGGATAGCATGTTAGTATTATTAACATTTATTTGTAATATTTTATATTGTTAATTTGATTTCATTGATAGATCGACCTTTCTGTACGATAAATAATCATATTTTAAGCTTATATATTTAATTTGAAAAAGTTTAGTTTAATAGTTTTTTTAATATGACGTTTTCTCTTGCTTTTATGAAATTGTATTCTTTAGTAGTTACGCGGTGTTGCAGTATCACCGACGATTTGTCGCTGTCACTGTCACAGATTAGAGGCTATATGGAGATAAATCGTTCGATTATTTTTTAACAATACGATTTTAAAAGGAAAGGTACCAAATAGACACGACTACAAATTTTAATATTTCTATTTATATACCACTGGTAACTTTTCGATTATACATTTTTACGCAGAGGCTCATTTTGTAGTGCGAAGAATTAAAATTCTTAGAATGGAGAACAAAAAATATTATGTAAACTCAGAGTACCGCTGGCTATAAATTATACTTACTTAAATAAAAAACTATTGTTTTTAAAAACATTTTATGTTTTTGGTTTACATAAATGTAGCTTTAAAATTGCAGAATAAACAGTGTTTTTTCAAATTTTGTTTTTCGCCTACATTTCTGCCCACGGTCAGAGGTATTCCAACTACAATATGGTCACTTTGACGTACAATGTTTTATATTAAAGTTAGCGCCGGATCTGAGAAGATAGACAAACTGGCGAACTAGCCCCGGGCAGCAATGTAAGGGGGCCCCAAATTCATGTTTGAAAAAAATCTTGTTTCGTTAAAACGCCTTACATCTCAAATACTATTATCAAGTTTTTGTCACGGTTCGAAAAAATCGAAGATCCGAGACTGATTCAAGCTCACTTCAGCTTAAGTTGGTAACGTTAGTGTCCGTATATTTTTGAAACGAAATGTATGCTCGTATAAAGATATATTTTTCAATGCATAATTAACAAAAATTGTCGTTTGACTTTTGTGCGGTACGGTTGCATGCCGTGCGCTCCGATCTCAAGTGACGAAAATAAGCTTGACCGCAAGGTTATCATTTACAGTTTTAACATATAATCTCTTTCGATATACTATAAATAAAGTGTCAATATTGAGAGGGCCGTCATGGCCTTCTTTCCGCAACCTGGAGGATATCAGCCGCCTCCTATCACATCACAACAAATTCCATTGATGTCACAAGAGCAAGAACAGATGTACAATGCACTACTGCAACAATCACCAGGTAATCTCTTATCCCAGGCGCAACCAACTTTTCACTCCCAGCCTAATCATCAACCGCAATACTACACAGAATATAACCCATTCCTATCACAACAAATCCCAAATAATAGCTGGACGACAATTACGCATAAAAGAAACAGACCCTTACATGAAAATTAAAAACGAAACAAAACAAAGTAAACAAATATTGGCTAGATGCACCCTCTACATCAAATCGGTTCTCAACCCTAGAAGTAGAAGAAGGTGAAGACACGACAACTACTGAAAACAGTCAAAAACCTCCCCCAATTTTTGTTAACGATGTCAAAAATATAACCTCCCTCATCCAACTCCTGAATCAAGTAGCTAATCTGCAGTACGAAGTGAAAGCCCTTGCTAATAACCAAGTCAAAGTCCAACCCAAATCTTCTGACCACTATAGACAAATCATTAATATGAATATTCAACTCAGACGTCAAACCCAAATCAACCTAATCTACCGCAACAAACAAACGATATGCAAGACATGAAAGCCATGATGACTAGCTTAATGGAGCAAATGAGTACCATGCTAAACTTACTGACTTCATTACTCAATAAAAAAGACTAATGGCTAAACACCTTAAATTAGCACTGTGGAATGCCAATGGGCTGTCACAACACACTGATGAACTGAAAATATTCTTAACTAGTCACAGCATAGATATAATGATGATTTCAGAAACCCATTTTATTGTTCGCAGTTATTTAAAAATACCAAATTACGTAATCTATAATACTAAGCATCCAAATGGTACCGCCCGTGGTGGTACTGCAATTATCATCAAAAAAACAATAAAACATCACGAAACTAGCAAGTACTCTGAAGTTTTCCTACAAGCAACCAGTGTATCAGTTGACGACTGGATTGGCCGTCTTATTATCTCATCAGTGTATTGTCCTCCAAGGCACTGCATCAAGAAGGAACATTTTCAACAGTTTTATTTTACACTAGGTAATCGATTTCTTGCAGGAGGCGATTATAACGCAAAAAACACACAGTGGGGCTCCAGGCTGACAACCCCAAAAGGAAGAGAACTTATGAAGGCCATCGAAGGCAATAATTTTAGATACTTATCCACTGATCAACCTACTTACTGGCCGACAGACCCTAACAAGATACCCGACCTCATAGACTTTTCTGTAACAAAAGGCATACCTCTCAACAACATACAAGCAGAATCTTGCCTAGATTTGTCTTCCGATCATTCGCCCATCATAATAAAGATGACCATTGGCATAATAAAAAGAGCAAAACAAACGTCTCTAAATAACAAGTACACCGACTGGGAAAAATTCAAGCGATTGGTGGAATCCAACATAGATTTAAAGATACCTTTAAAAAACAGTGAGGACATTGAAGAAGCAGTAGAACAGTTCAACCACGTAGTACAGCAAGCAGCCTGGAAATCAACACCGCCAACAACCTATGACAAGGAAAAACTGCAAGACCATCCCATAATAATAAAGCAAAAAATCGCCGAAAAAAGAAAAATCAGAAGACAATGGCAAAACAGAAGAACACCCGAAAATAAAAGACTCCTTAACAGAGCAGCACGACAACTCAAAAAAATGATAAATAATAATAAAAATCAAGAAATACACGGTTACCTTGAACACCTAACACCAACTGAAGCTAGTGATTATTCGCTGTGGAAGGCCACAAGAAAGTTAAAACAACCAAAGGAAATACAACCACCAATCAAAACATCCCAAAACGGATGGGCCAGAAGCAACAAAGAAAAGGCGATTACTTTTGCTGAACACCTTGCTAAAGTTTTTCAACCTAACCCGCCAATACTTAGCCAGGACGAAGACAGAGAAATTCAACAGTATTTGAAATCACCTTACCAGCTTGAATATCCTATTAAGCCCTTCAAAACCATGGAAATAAAAAAAATCATTAGAACTAATCTAAACCCTAAAATAGCCCCCAGATACGATCTGATTACCGGCAAAACACTGAAAGAACTTCCACAAAAGGGAATCATAAGCATCACGCAAATATTTAATGCAGTACTGCGCACTGCTCACTTCCCAGACCAATGGAAGGTTGCCTCAATGATACTTATCCCAAAACCTGGAAAGCCACTAGAAGAGCCAACTTCGTACAGGCCTATTAGCCTATTGCCTGTTCTTTCAAAAGTCCTGGAAAAGCTATTACTAGAAAGACTAAAACCACTCTTGAACGGAAACAAAACCATCCTTGATCACCAGTTTGGTTTGAGAAACCAACACACGACAACTGAACAAGTCCACAGAGTTACGAAGAGAATAAGACAGGATATGGAAGATCACAAATACTGCTCGGCCGCCTTTATCGATATCACACAGGCTTTTGACAAGGTGTGGCATACTGAATTACTGTTCAAGCCACGAAAAACATTCCCTCTCAACTATTTCCTTATCCTTCAATCCTATCTGCAAAACCGACAATTCCTAGTTAAACAGCAAGATGAACACACAAAATTGTACCCAATGACATCTGGTGTCTCTCAAGGTAGTATCCTGGGCCCCATCCTGTACCTTATATACACCGCCGATCTTCCTACCACGCAAGACGTCCTATCGGCAACATTTGCAGATGATACTGCCATACTAGCTTCCCATACAAACCCGCAAGCAGCGTCCCAAACTCTCCAAAATAATTTGGATAAAATACAACACTGGCTAGATAAGTGGAGAATCAAAACAAATACAACAAAATCAGTTCATATTACATTTACTACTAGAAAAGAAACGTGTCCACCGGTCCACCTAAACAATAGTCAACTACCACAAATAAATGAAGTCAAATACCTAGAGATGATTCTAGACAGAAAGCTAAATTGGCGCAGCCACATATTCACTAAAAAAAACATCTAGGTCCAAAATTGACAAAACTATACTGGATAATAGACAGAAAATCCAAACTCACACTGGAAAACAAACTGTTAGTCTACAAAGCCATTCTAAAGCCTATATGGACGTACGGTATCCAGTTGTGGGGAGCAGCATCAAACTCAAACATTGAAATACTAGACCAATTCCAATCAAAGGTGCTACGCGTAATAACCGATGCCCCCTGGTACGTACCAAATAAAGTTATTAGAAGTAATCTCAACATATCTACAGTCAAAGATGAAATAAGACAATCTAGTGTTAAATATAGAGACAGGTTAAGCTTACATCCAAATACACTAGCAATAGATCTTATGAGCGTACCAATTAGTAATAGGACGCTTAAACGCCTCACGCCAAACGACTTAGTTGACAGGCACTGAGATTACTGTATTTATTTATTATATAAGCTAGTTAAGATTAGATTTAAGTTACTTATTCCTTGCCAACACAACTAAGCAACTGCTTATTATATAAGGGTGGGATTACTAGTGAATAGTCTCCAGTATGTCAATTTTTTTATAAGTACGCCCACACTTTTGAATATTGTATACAAATGTACAGATTTCAAAAGAAACAGGAGTTAAATAAAAAAAAAAAATTATCAAAACCTTACACATCTAAAAACCTAATTTAATATATTTATTAGATTTTATTTTTGTAAAATACTTACCTGACATCAATCACAAAATGCATTTTAATTAACAGTATTTAAAAAGATTTATCATCACTTATTAATTATGAATAAGGGGTTAATATCATATCTTTGATTGATAGTTGTGGTTTTATATAATGTATGAGTGTATAAAAAAACTTTTAAAAAAATAATTAAAATTTGCTCAATCAACCAACATGTGGCAAAGTAAAATTTTTATGGTAATATATAGGTATAACATTTAAAATAGCTCCATATATGTCTATTTAAATTTCAATTTTATTATCGTACTTTAAGATTCCACTTGTTGTTAAGGTATTTTATAATTTGTATTATTTTATAAAATACTTGTAGTTATTGTTGTTATACTTTGTTAATTTTCAGTTGCTTGATAAAGTTTCAATAAAGAAACGAAACGTTGCAAGTTAACAATTTGTTGTTTTATTGTGTCCAATTCCAGTGAGCATTAACATATTATTCCACTTATATTTTATATCAATCATGACATTTACAAATTACTAATCTATGAATAAATTATACGAAGATAATAGGAAACAAAAGAAAATTGATGTTATTTGCAGATAACGTACTAGAGCGTCATTTTAATTTATTGCTCAATAACGTTATTTAAAAAATTGTCGTATTTCAGTTTATCGTTTTTAAAATATTTTAATAAACAAATATTTAAAACTAATGCTTTGTGTGCTTTCTAAAGCGTTCAATAAGCTTTAAAGTTAGAAGAGTAATTTAAAAAACTAGCTCCTTTAAAGTTTAATAAGAAGATATTTCATAGCGAAAGCTATCCGAATCACAACTTTTAATAACGATGCAGTTTCTAAGAACGAATCTTTGTAATACATTTTCTTAGTAAATGCTTTTCATTTGAGAACGTAGTTGTTGGTTTTTAATTTACGGATATTAAAATTGTAATACTCCAATCTAACTATAAAGAGCTAAAATTAGTGAATGCATCACTACAGACTTATGATTACGTAAATTCACAAAATTATGTACTTAAACTGACGATCATTGAAAATCATAAGATTTAAGATAAGAAATATATAAAACGAATTAGAAAACACAGTAAGGGAGAAGATTACTATTTCCTTATTAAAACATACAAGTAGTTGTATATAATCAACCAGTGAATAGTAATACGAGGGCAATTTCATAAGTCAATGACTTTTTAAATTTTCCGCGCAGTATCTTTAAATGCAACACTGCTCCCGTCAACCGCCATCTACAAAATATTACCGAAACCAAGGAAAGGCTTGATAAATATTATGGGGACTCTGCACTAACAATTTTAATGGTTAAGAAGTGGTTTACCGAGTTCCGTAGTGGTCGTACCAGCACAAGTGACGCCGGATGTTTAGGTTGCCTTAAAGAGATCGTCACGCCACACGGAAAAATAAAACCCGACTGGTTATAGTTGTGCACACGACTCAGTGAGGTGCTGTTAAAAAATAAAGCAAAAATGAAGTGAACAAATGAGTGAGTCGTGTGTGCACCTGACTAAGTCAAGTTTTCCACAGCACTCGGTGTGATGCTACCACACGAATATGAGCACAGTAACCAGTCGTATGTAAACATGAATGACTCGAGTGCGCACACGAATGACTCGGGTGTGCACATGAATAGTTATTCTTTTGCACCGCAACTAGTCGTGTTACTTTTTTACATTAAATTAGAAAATATAAAGCTCAATAAATCTCTTATTTTAAACAAAAATTAAAATACTAAAATTAAAATTAAAATACTTTTCCATAAAAGCATAAGAACTTATATTTATGTTTTTTTGTTTATTGTTTTGAATAATAAAGCAAGTTAGTTTTTTATTGAAACATTTATTTATTTAGTAGCAAAGAATAAACATAAATCAAATAATATTTTTACAATATAACTGGAAATTTACACCCAACGTTTTGAAATATATTTTCCATTTTCGTTCAGAGTAATACGAGACACTGAGCAATATTCAAGTTCTTTGGTGGTCAAACATTGTATGTGCAATGTTTTAACCAGAGCACTCTCATGTTCACTTAAACGAAATTATACTTTTGAATACGTTTAAAATGAACTCGCTCTGTGTTTTTGCGCTAAACTAGTTGTTCGAGAACTGAGCGGCAATCAGTCATGCGCTTTACAACAGTATTTACGGTGCCCCACCAGACTGAGTCGTGGGGACCACCTGACTGTTTACGGTGCAAAACTATAGCTATTCGGGTGATATACACAAATTAGTAGTTTGTCGAAAAGTTATTGGATTAAAACAGTTAAAAGACAGGACCCATTCGTGTGCACACCCGAGTCATTCGTGTGCGCACTCGAGTCATTCATGTTTGACACACGACTGGTTACTGTGCTCAGATTCGTGTGGTAGCACAACACTGAGTACTGTGGAAAACTTGACTTAGTCAGGTGCACACAGGACCCACTCATTTGTTCACTTCATTTTTGCTTCATTTTTTAACAGCACCTGACTGAGTCGTGTGCACAACTATAACCAGTCGGGTTTTATTTTTTTCGTGCAGAAACCGTTGATAAAATGCATGGAATGATATTAGACAATCGGAGAAAGAAAGTGCGTGAGGTGTCTGATGCTGTAGGCATGTTAACTGAGCGAGTACATCAATTTTTACATAAATATTTGGACATGAAAAAGCTATCTGCGCGATGAGTGCCGCGATTGCTCACGCTAGACCATGAGCGCAACCGTGTGACAACTTTAACGGAGTGTTTGGCGATGTTTAATCGCAATCCCAACAAGTTTTTGCGCCGTTTCGTTATCATGGACAAAACATGGATCCATCACAACACATCAGAGACCAAAGAACAATCAAGACAGTAGGCTTCTTCGGGTGAACGTGCACCAAAGAAGGCCAAGTTAGGTCTGTCAGCCAACAAGGTTTTAGCCACAGTTTTTTGGGATGCAGGTGGTGTCATTTATATCGATTACCTTGAAAAGGATAAAATGATCACCGGCAAATATTATTCAGAACTTTTGGACAAATTCGATATAGATATCAAGCAAAACCGACCGCATTTGCCGAAGAAAAAGGTGCCGTTCTATCAAGACAATGCAGGGGTGCACACGTGTGTACTCACCATGGCAAAAATCCAAAAATTAGGCAGCCGCATCTAGCATATTCTCCTGATTTAGCCCCCTGTAACTATTTTCGGTTTCCAAACCTGAAAAAATTGCTCGGTGGTAAAAGATTTGGGTCAAATGAAGAGGTCATTACAGAAACAAACGCCTCTTTTGAGGGCCTTGGGAATACCTATTATTTGTAAGGAATAAAAAAATTGGAAAAACGCTGGACTAAATGTATCGAGCTAAAAGGAGACTATGTTGAGAAATAAAATGCTTATTTGCCAAAAAAAATATCTTCTATTCAAAAACTCACTGAATTATCAAACTGCCCTCATATTTTAAAAGGAAATAGCTCTAACTACAACGATTTTCTCAATAGACACGTTAATTAAAAGACTATAAAACATAATATGTATTAGTATTCACTTCCAGTACAGTCAACATGTGCCTGTAGCTTAAACTTAGTGGTATCCAACCCGTAGATCGCAACTCTTCAAAGCCTCGTAGAAAAATTGTTAAGGGACCTCAAATTTTTTTTTGGTGTTTTCATGTTGGATGATAAATTTTATTGTAAAGAAATGGCCATAACTTAAAATACATGTAATTAAGTTACATATTTATTATATTATGAAATGTGGTTCAATATTACTCTCACAAATAGGGTTCCATAATACCCACAATGCCACGTATTCATACTTATCTAAGTTCACAAAATATATTTGGAAAACTAAATTTACGTTTTCTGTATTCGGCAAACAGTTTCTATTTTTACTTAGTAGTAGGTTTTAATTTACAGTTCAATAAATTAACTGGCTTTGTAAAAACATGTTTACAATATTCGAAAACGCATTATAAAATAAAACGCATATTAGTCTTAGGTGACCCTTTCGCGGTAATCTGCGCTTTAATAAACTTAATTGAACATTTTATTATTGTAATTATTTAATAAATGCTTTCCATATTTCTCTTTTCTGCCTAATTCATAACAATAATAGTAGAAATAAAAAAAAATTATAACATAAAAATAATTAAAAATAAGACATCTTTTTAATTCAAACACTATTTGTAGGTAAGTAACAACTAAAAAAAATTTTGACAGTTATGTTTAATATTTATGTTAATCAATATTTAATATTTCTTCTAAATTTTACTTTAAAGTAAAATGTGTACCAACATAATAAGTTTAAAGATGATCACGTGGTTCCTTTTTACTTTTTATAACTAACAAGCCATCACCGTAAAACACCAAAAAATTTTTAAAAATGGATTGAATATCTACAAAAATATTAAACAAAGGTTTAGAGTAGGTATAATATTCGATATCTCTTCGATAGAATATTTCATAATTTTAATAAAAAACCAATATTTATTTTACTGAGTTTGCTTTTGAGCATCAAAAATATATTTCTGAAGATGAATAAAGCATTGTAAATTTAAAGGAAAACGTAAAAGAGAATCATACACAAACGATTTGTAAAAGGAAATAAAGCAGTAACAATGCTCTCGTATGCATTGATACCAATATGTTCATAAAAAACTCTGTTTCAAGTTGGGTACAATAAAAAGGTGCACTTTACTTGCAAAGTTGGAGTTGCATGATATATAAAAGTATTCCACTTGTTAATCTTGTGAATAAATGTATTATTGAAAAGATGTAATTTGTAGGATTACAATAAAACAACCAACGAACAGGAAAAGATAAGGAATAAATAAAAGAAAACCTATAACTCCATTTTGTTCTTTCGTTTTTCTTCGTATAATGTTTTATGCTCAAAGGATTAATTCCAATGCATCAATCTTAACGTTTTTTTCTATTCTATTAGTAAAATTAGTTTTTAAATTAGCATTAAGACACTATTTAAAACAGATCAACTAAATTAGAAAATACATAAAGTGAATTAAAAGCATCTTATATAATTTTCAGTATGTAACCAATTAGAAGTTTTTCTGCCAATTTAGTATTAAAGTTAGGAGTTTATTCAAAATAGTTTTATATTTAAATTGAAAAACTTTTGAGAATAGAATTGTTAAAGAACTTTTGTAGTAAAAATTAAATAATTAATGTCTTCCCTTCGCAAATCGTTTTACATGCACATAGGAAAATTTTGAGCTTATAAGTTCATAAAATTTAAATATGCAAAGCAGGTGTTCGTATTTGGTTTAGAAGTCATGTAAAATAAATTGCGTGACAGACCGCATTTTGTATTTGAGTTTCAGTTGAACACAAGTAAGTTGCTCTTATTAAGTAAGCCCCTAATGTAATGATCGATCGAATATAACAAGGCGCTTGTGGTAGAGAAACCCTTTCTGTGCCTTTGTTCTCTTATCTTTAAGAATACCGTCGGAAGAGCCTCTCAAATTTGATTTTCATTGTTTTCTCTTTCCTTCGGGGCGAATGAATAAAAATTGCCACCGATTTATCTTTCTTATAGCTTCTATGATTTCCATCGAAAGATTAAATTTTTTATTGTCTACGTATGTATACAAGATGTACAGTAAATAAGTACTGGAATTTAACCCACTTATAAATGACCCTAAACGAAACAAAAACACACCTTTTATCAAGTAGCTTTAAGGGGGTATTCTAGTATAGAAATATAAAAAAATCGAAATTTTTTTTTCATATTTCCAAAGTTTAGACATTCAAGAATATGCTCTTAAAAAGATTTTTCAAAAGTTTCAATTATTTAAAAAGTTACAGCTAGTATAAATATGTAAGTATAGCGTATTATTCCATGAGTAAATTTCCAGAACGCGTTTTTCTCAAAACTACTTTTTTCTAGTTGGCGTACACGATATCTCAAGTTCTAATGCACCGATTTATTTGAAATTTAATATGAACATTCTATATACTTTCCTCTATGGTCTGAGGCTCGGAAAAGTGGAAATCTTGAATTTTACTATTTTTAAAAAATTCGGAATAGTTAAAAAAACGTGCAAAATAGTACATTGTGCCACAACGGAGAAAAGTACCTACTACATTTCCTGCCGCAATTTTTAGATTTGTCCATGGGTGATCCCATAGCGACGTCTTTACTAATTAAGAATCCAATTGATTTTTTTTGGACCCCCCACTTTGTCAGCTTATAACTTCTTAAATTTTTAATTTGTTTATTCCATTTATTTTTTTATGAATTTTTAAAGTATCAATAAACGAATGATCCAAAAATGGATATTAAAAATATTCTTTGTTTTATTTATACAGAGCTTGAAAAAACGGCCAAAAGTTATACTTCTAGACTAGAATATCCTTTTAAGTAGAATATTTTTGAATAACACAGCCATACAAAAAAAAATATTTTGGTCGGGTCTGCCGGTCAGACCATAAATACTATACACCGTGTCCCAGAACTAATAGACGCCATTAATACATCTCACAGAAAATAAAATTCTGAGACGAAAAGTCCTTTGTCATTTTTTGATCAGATCCATAGATAATTAGTTATTAATAAAAATAAGTGGTCAATCAGGTGCGAGTTATTAAATCAATTAATTACTCCAAATCGGAAACTGAATTTTTTTTCATTTCGGAGATTCAACACTCAGGTGCTTCTTCACTAAAATTAATTATTAAATTAATTTCTGAAATTTCTTGAGAGTCGAGCACATAAGAGTTAATGCTTGAACTTTTCGTCCCGTTGTTAAAGTTCGTTTACTCCCGTAGACTGCCGTGCAAGCGAGCCTGCTGCTGTCCCGCCTTCATCTCACTCTTGCAGTCACCTTTCACTTTCCCCCTCTTTCTTCTTGCTGCTATAACGCGCACCTGATTGACCACCCATTGTTATTAATAACTAATTATCTATGGGTCTGATCAAAAAATGACAAAGGACTTTTCGTCTCAGAATTTTATTTTCTGTGAGATGTATCAATGGCGTCTATTAGTTTTGGGACACCCTGTATGTATTTGGGGTCGCTGAATCCGAATCCAAAATCAAAAAAACGCCTGCACGTCTGAGTTTGGGACATAACCTCAAAAATCTATTGTGTAAGTAATTTAACTTTTTAACGTTTTGATGTCTTTTTAAATGTGGGTCATATTTATTTGAGCATATTAAATTTGAAGATTATCAGATTATTACTTTCTTCCACAGCGCAGTCATGTTAGATATGCATTGGGTGCATATTATCTAAGAATTATTTAAAACGAGAATATTTTGTATATGGCAAAGTTGATATGATGTTCATGACTTACTCCGTTTTCATGTTTCAAAATAATGCCAAGAAGTACAATAAAAATCATCCTAACTTTTTAAGATTTAGAGCACATTAGCCGTTGTTAATTTTTTTACAGTCGCATGCTTAAATAATGTATAAAAACGTAGTAAACATGTAATCTGTTATATGTATATTTGATAATTCAGATAGTTTGATTTTTACAGAATCTATAACATTATTTGAATTAATTAAATTGCCTTTTATTAAAATACAGACTATTATCTGGTTTTCCACATATATTTTGGTATTATACACGGATAGTTAAGTATAGATGGTTGTGAGTTATAGGTACTAACACCATGTAGACAAGTTGATAGTTCATATAGAGGCTGCCCTGACAGCGCTGTCACGTTGGAGTCGATGGTTGATAATACTCTCGAGGCAGTTTATGGTCAGAAACTATGTTCCTGCTTTGATTTACCAAATTTTATTAATAATTGTTTCAAAGTTATGAAGTACCTATAGGCTTTGCAATGAAATAAGAGTACTATCGACGCGACTGTCAATAAACATTTTCGTGAGAATACTATTACCATATAAACGAAGTTTTATAGTATGTTCAAACTATATAAGCTATATAAATATAGTAATTAACCAGTGAATTTACAGTGATTGGCCAATATTTTCTAATTAAAATAAGATATAGCAAATTAGCAAAAAAACGAACCATTTATTAGAAAATATATATTAGGAAATATAGATTTAGTATTATATAATTTTCTAAATATGGCCAATCATTCTCGACTGGTCAACAACTGTACTATTTTATAATATTTTCTTAAGATTCAATTTATCATTTTTAATAGTTACGTACTTTTGTAAACAGTTGTGTAATTCTATTTTAGATAATGTTCTATTTGTATGGTATCAACTTTATCTGACAGAGACGCATATACTTGACATTCTCTCCATATGTATTTTATACAAAGAGACAGTGTTTTTTGACATATAACTTTAACAAATAAGTAAGTGTTTTCCATTATTTAAATTTAAAGCTAAAGTGTTAATTATAATATGTAATTAAGTCATTTAGATAAAATTTCTAACTACTCAATATAAAAATATACGAAGTAAAAAATAAAAAAAAGAAGAGCCGTATCCAACGTTTGAACGTAGGATACGACTTTTATTTTTGTTTTGAAACAAAAAGTAATTATTTTTCTAATTACAAAAAAGATTGCAAATTATTTTGAAAAAATTAAAGCCTTTAAAATTAAAGAAATGCTTACCTTTTATAAAATAAAATGTGAAATCTATTAAAATTTATGTGGAGGTAAACAAATAAAAAGTTTGTAGGTATACACCAAACAATTTTAACTGTTCCAAAAAGTAACTACAACAGTCCATAAAATTGAAAGGTCGACTAGGTCATAAAACATATTGCCACGATTTCTCAAATTAAATTATGAAATACTTCTCATAAAAAAATCATACGATATCCATAATAATTAAATACCAGAACAGAAATTCTCATGAACTAAAAAAAAATAAACGCGTACACTTGAATAATAAAAATTATTATCATTTTTATGTTCCTCCTGTTTTTAAGTTTATGAATCTATTACAAAACACTTTTATTTCGAAAAAGATACAAAACAGCCGTCCAGGGAAATTAAAGTTAGAAAATAAAAGATTTCATTTAAAATCTCCGACATTCAACTCATAATAACTCGAAGAAACCACACGTTTCTTAACCAGATTTGAAATAAAATCAAATCCTTTGAAATTTCCATTTTAGTAAAATATTTTAAAATTAACCGTATGTACTATTAAAAAAATTTATATTTTATAAAATAAAATATAAAAGGTCGTCAAAAAATAATTCTAGAGTCTCCCCGAAAAACGTAGATATCGATTTATCTGAAAAAAATTAATATTTTATTATTCGCATGACTTGAAACATTTCAAGGTAGGTACTTATTCGAAACATTTTTGTTGTTAAATACACCTTGGAATTTTATTCCAAAAAATAGAATGGAACCAAAGCAAGATAAGTTATTCTAATTCTATCGTTCAACTTTATTTAAATTCTTGTAATTTAATCTGAAATTTAAAACGGCTTCTTTTTTTATATCGAAACCGATAATCTTTAACGATTGAACTTCGTTTTATTTTTGAGGAAAAGTTTGCTTACAAAACGAACAATACAAAAAACCAATTCGTCCAAGATAAAAGGTTCGTAATTGTAGAGGTATTGGAAATCCTGAAAATTTATTCTACCGTTAGATTTAAAAACGTTGTTATTTTGTACTTCAACAAGAATTCTGTTAAGAAAATATTAAACAACGAACTATAAATAAATTTTGATTAACCGAAGTAATTAAGTGTCGGGCTTCGTTTTTTAATATAAAAGGCCAGTTTTAATCATTAAGAAATTTTAAGATATCATACGTATCTAGGTATAATCAGTTACTTATGAAATTGCCCAATACTAATTGTTTTAACCATTTTAACAATAAAAAAATATATTGTGTAATGGCAATTATAAAATATTTAAATCGGCATTTTACAAATATCTAAAAAGTATTTCCGGTATGTTAAAAAGCTCTGGAGTATCACCGGATGAATCGCATTAAAGTTCATTATATTGGAAAAAAAGTTTATAAATACAAATTATCCACAGTTTTTTATAAATAGCAATATCTTTAAACAGCTTTTATAATTGGTAGTTGTATAAGATTTGAAATAAAATTATTACTAGACTATTAAATAAAAAGCTAAGTAAGTATAAATAGTGTAATACTCAACCACAATTACATTATTTTGGAGAAATAATACCGATCAACATTGTTTTTGTCACATCTTTTTTTTTAATATTTGATTGTATTTATCTATTCTTATTAAAAAAACAATATTATTTTTTTTTTCAGTCTCCTTCAGTTTTTTTGTGACAACTACATATTCAATTTTACCCATATAGATGTTTTTGTTTGAATAACGTTATTTCTGAAGTTATACACCGTGTCCCAGAACTAATAGACGCCATTGATACATCTCACAGAAAATAACATTCTGAGACGAAAAGTCCTTTGTCATTTTTTGATCAGACCCATAGATAATTAGTTATTAATAAAAATGGGTGGGCAATCAGGTGCGCGTTATAGCAGTAAGAAGAAAGAGGGGGAATGTGATAGGTGACTGCAACAGTGAGATGAAGGCGGGACAGCAGCTTTAACAACGGGACGAAAAGTCCAAGCATTAACTCTTATGTGCTCGACTCTCCAGAAATTCCAGAAATTAATTTAATAATTAATTTAAGTGAAGAGGCATCTGAGTGTTGAATCTCCAAAATAGTGACTGTGTTTACTCCCGTAGACTACCGTCCGAGCGAGCCTGCTGCTGTCCCGCCTTCATCTCACTCTTGCAGTCACCTCTCACTTTCCCCCTCTTTCTTCTTGCTGCTATAACGCGCACCTGATTGCCCACCCATTTTTATTAATAACTAATTATCTATGGGTCTGATCAAAAAATGACAAAGGATTTTTCGTCTCAGAATTTTATTTTCTGTGAGATGTATTAATGGCGTCTATTAGTACTGGGACACCCTGTAATGTTACGATGGTAAGGTAAAAAGTTATCGGTCTGACACAGAGATGGCATTCAAATCATCAAAAATTTATGATTCCTATGTGGATGCACATGTCATTAGTTCCTATGATAAGTTCAACTTTGTTTACACGAATTTTTGCAGTAGACCTCTTGCATGTTTTTTGTTAAAATAGATAAAATTGAATATCGTGCGTTTTGAATGGATTAACCCCCAAGGAACTTCATCCGATGTTGATAAAAGTTTACGGGACCATTAAAAAATGAGCAGATGAATTTCAATGTCCCTCCAAAGTGATTCACGTAAATCATTGTTCTTTTTGTTTGGTTGCTATAAAGGGTATAACAATTAAGTCAAAACACACTTTATTAAGTATCCACATCTGCAAAAAGACCAATCCCACATAGTGCAAAATTGCCTGTGTCAACTCATCTTAATCCAGTAGAAACTCAGAAACCTAATGCTACTCAAAACGATAACTTAGAGACAGAGTGCAACCCAACTTATAAACCAAGTACTCTGGGTGTAATTTGTTCTGGAAAGTGCATATCTTCGATAAACATTTATATGTTTTTTCAGAAAATCTGGGTGCTGTGAGTGACGAACACGGGGAGAGATTCCACTAATATATTTCTCTTATCAAGGGAAACGGAGTTCTGTAATGTCAACCAATTACTGCTGGAGCTTGAAAAAGGACCTACTGGAATCCCGGTACGCGCAAAAATAATAAATTTTATGTATAAGTGGATAGTTGTATAAATGAAACTGTATTTTCGAACATTTTTTATAAAAATACATACATACCTACATAGGCATATGACGTGTTAATATCTTTTTATTGATATATTGTTGTTTGGTGGATTTAGTACTACCAAAATTAGACAGACGTTTCCGTGCGACAAAAAAAGTTTCAATTTTGTAGATCAGTGTAATTAATCTTATCTACATTACATGATTTACTATTGATTGAGTTTACCAAAATTTGACAACAGTTTGGGGTTAAGGCTAATTATTTTTGTTAGTATGACCAGCAGAAACTTAAATTTACAATATTGTATGTTAGGTTCCTAGCACACTTATTGTAAGGATATTAATCAATCAAAACGAAGTTTCTTGTAAATTTTCGACATGAATGTCATTAATTTAATATCATTTTGTAGAAGGCAACACCGCAAACTATAAACTAGTAAACCAATATGCCGTTCTGAATAAGATTCGTCTTAATTCAAATTAGTTTACAGTTAGGATTCTACAATCTATTTAAATGCGTAAATCAAACGGAGTCAATGTAAAAGTATATATATAGTAAGGAGAATCATTTTCCAGAAACAATTTTTTCAGTAGCCGCTTGACTACACTTGCATAAAGGTGAAACAATTTTGTTAAAATTTCACCATTTAATATTAATATTAAAGTGGATGGTGTACTCCACGACTTTTAAACTACAACTTCAAAATTAACCAAATTTGGATCACAGGTTCTATTGAGGAATGGTTTATTTTGGCAAAACTTAAAAAAAATATAAGTCTAAGTATCCAAAATATTTAGAAAAAACTTATATTTTAAATGTAAAGTCATAAAACGGTAAGTTCAAAATTAGTGAAATTTGGACAGTTTAATCCTAAGATTTTTCAACTTTTTCCACTAAACTTGACACAAAATTCTATAGGAGATTTTTATAAAACGTTTTATTTTTATAAAAATTGTTTTTTACAAAGTTTTAATAATTTTTCAATAATCTATAGTTATTTGCATTTAAATGTAAATTTAAAAGTAAATTTACCATGTACAATCGGCCTAATTGAAAATCACCACCATAGCAGGTTTGTTCATGATGGCTAACAGAGATTTTTAGTACAAATATATTCAACTTTTCAGAGCCAACATAACTATTTTTGTCTTTGAATTACCGTTCTTTCTGTTGTCCTTATTTGGGGTAGGTTCCAATACCCTTTCTTTACTTTTTTTACCGTCAAATTTTGTAAACTTGAAATATCGTTTAATATTATATTGATTATTAATTTTTAATTATTAATTTTACATTAATACTGAGGTCAATAGACTTTATTTAAAGATAAAATTAATTTATTTTAGGATTAATATAAAACTGTGTACATATGCAATATTAATTAACAATTTATTTTTGTGACTCTATATACTAGATTTCTTTTGAGGTTTTTATAAATTTATTGCCATTATTTTTATTATAATAATAGCAATAATTACATTTAAAAGTGAGAAGAGTTAAACATTTTCAGATAAGTTATTGCTGGGGTTGTGTTTTACTTTTTTCCTGACTTACTCCAAAAAAAATTGTTTTGTTACTTTGCAATATAAAAAAATACTGTGTTTTTACCTCGTTTACCATAATTTTGTATTAATGTACCTATCTAATAATTCTGAAAGTATGCATTAGTAGTATTTTTTATCGCCCTCTGTTTCATTGATCTGACTAAAATTTCTTTCTTTTCTGTTAATAAATTTCTAAGGATACCATAATATTTGTGGATAATACATACCAAAACTAAGATGTAGTTCAAAACAAATTTATTAACTGCCATGTGGTCAAACACTTATAGAATAAATGCATTGAGTATCTTGCTCATTAGCAAGCGTCACATATGTACATATATGTTTTAACAATGGGGACAGATAACAAGTAATCGCTTTGATGGATAAAACTCCACCTAATTCCCTCTTTTTTATGTTATGCGAAACGTTCTTCTTTGACAAGCTTTTATATATTTTTCAAATTAAACCTCAAAAAAAGAACGTACGAATAAATTCGTTAATAATTGAATATAAAAGCACTCGCCACTAAAAAATGACCAAATAAATTGGCAATAAAATGCCGATAGCTTTTAAGTAAAACTCGTTAACAAAATTGTCAAATGATCGTTTCGTAAATTCATCTCTAATTATCCACTCACTTTGTTATTGTCCTATGTAAAAGTGATAAGAACTTTAAATCGATAGCCGCAATTTGTTTTCTATTTATTCCTTGACACAACGTCATTATACTTACTTTTCTTTTTATTCGAATAAGTATGGAATGCTTCATAAATATAAAAGCAGCTTTTTATTGATTACAACTTATTATGTATTCATAAAGAACATAACTTAATTGTCACTAAAATTTTTAAATAAAAATTCCAATGGACTAAAGCAGTTACTTCATTTCTAACAAACGTTTATGACTTTGATTTTCTATTTCCTGTTCTGTCAAGTATAAGAATTCTATTTGAAGTTATCTCGACTTTGACAGCTGCCACAAGTTTCTCGCTATCTCTTCCGGGGGATTTCACAAATCTTGCAAGAAGTAAAATAGTTTGAATAATACCCAAGGCAATTTTGTTGTTACTGAAACGGATACTTTTAAAATGACCCCCAAAAGCGTAGTGTCCCTTTAATTTCGTCTTAAAATTGAAAACAAAATTTAATTTTTGCATTAAAATTTAGCTCAGAGTTATTAAAATGTTTTGTTAAAGTGAAGGAACAAGCTAAATTTAAATTTGTTTACTCTGCATCTTTTCTTGGAGAACGTATAATTAAGGAAAAACGAGCTTTTAGAAAGCGATTGTGTTCCGTAATTAAACTAAAGTCAAAGGTGAAATTTTAATAGGAAATTCTCGAAATTCAAGTAAAACAATTATTTGAATTTAGTTTAGAAGAAACACTTTATTGTTATAGTTTCATTAATTCTATTAACTTTTTTAATTTGATTTTAAGTACACATTATTCTACAGTGAATTACATAACAAAACCTATTACAGTGACTTTAATTTTGAATAACTTGGTGAGCAAATTCATAATTATCTTCAATACAAGCTTTGAATTACGAGAAAAACAAAGCATAGCATTTTAGTACTTATTTACCAGGTGTGCAACCTTAAAACGGCCGTTTTCTAATAGATGGCAGTACGCGCGCATTAGGCATCAGCCAACCTTGCCTGCCATTTTTTCTCATTGCTTTGATCTTTGCCATTAGTAAACAAAAGACAAAGTCAGCAATTTCGGACAATAACGTGTCCTTTGATCACGATAAACATGTCGAATTTTGTGCCAGATAAAGAGCATTTGCGGGGAGCACTGCTATTCCTCTTCAATTGGAAGAAATCTGCCGCCGAAGCGCATAGAATTCTTGTGGAAGTCTATGGCGACAGTGCTCTTAGTGAAACTCGGTGCAGAGCGTGGTTTCGGCAATTCAGAGACGGAATTTTTAACGTCACCGACAAGAAGCGCGAAAATCGACCAAAGGTTTTTGAGGACACCGAATTGCAAGGTTTATTGGACGAAGACGATACCCAATCGCAGAAACAACTTGCCGCGAAGTTGAATGTTAGCCACCAAGCAATTTCGAAACGCTTTTTTGCTATGGGAAAGATCCAAAAGATTGGAAATTGGGTGCCACATCAATTGAACGATCGACAGATGGAACGACGCCAGACCGCGTGCGAAATCTTGCTTGATCGGCACAACAGAAAATCATTTTTGCATCGAATCGTCACTGTTGATGAAAAATGGATCTTTTTTGAAAACCCTAAGCGCAAAAAATCGTGGGTGAACCCCGGAGAACCCTCAACATCGTCTGCTAGACCAAATCGATTCGGAAAAAAGACAATGCTGTGTGTTTGGTGGGACCAGAAGGGGGTTGTTTACTACGAACTGTTGAAACCTGGTGAAACGATCAATACTCAACGCTACCAACAACAAATCATCGAATTGGATCGTGAATCGTGCAAAAAAAGACCCAAACACGCGGATCGGCATGAGGGTATCATTTTCCAGCACAACAACGCACCATCACACACAGCAAGATTGGTCCGGGATACATTGGATGCACTTGGCTGAGAGTTGCTACCCCACCCACCCTACTCTCCTGATCTGGCCCCTTCAGATTACCATTTGTTTGCGTCGATGGGACACGCGCTTGATGAGCAGCACTTCAATTCTTATTCTTATGAAGATGTTAAAAAATGGCTCGATGGGTGGTTCTTATCCAAAGGGGATGAATTCTTTTGGGGTGGAATCCACAATCTTCCTCGAAGATGGGAAAAATGTATAGCCAGCGAGGGCAATTACTTCGAATAAAATATTTTTCACTTTTCTGCGTTAATTATTGTGTTTTGCTAAATAAAAAAACAGCCGTTTTAAGGTTGCACACCTCGTAGTATTTAAAGCTGCGATCAAGACTATTTGACCGATCCATATTTCTTGTCTTAACTTACAGATGTCAAACATGGATGTGGACAAAACAGACCTTAAACACATTGAATAAATGATCTTAAGATGATTGCGGGATTAAATTGGACCAAAGTAGCACAAAATATAGATTATTGGAATGCCTTGGGGGAGGCCTACGTTCAAAAATGGACGAAAGAAATGGACCTCTGAGATTGAGATTGAGTATTTTAGTGCACAAAAGTCATAGTCAATTGCGATTTCCATTCAAGAAAGTATAAGTTTGTTGTAAATTTTAAAAACCAAACATAAAAGTGTGTCGGATGCCTTTTTATTTAGTTTTAAATTGTTTCAAACTGTTTTATTTGAACTTATTTCTAAGACTGTGTAATCTCTGTTTGATATAACCACTAAAATATTTGAACAATTTTAGTTTTCTTGAAATTTCTAAAAATTGCAAAATTTTTGTCAATTTGGAAGATCTTCATGCCCTGTTTCGAACAGGTACTTATAATGTGTGTCTACGTATCTATTTAATTATATAAAATTGCATTGTAGAGCTTTTATACAAATATATTTGTTTTTGAATTATTTCATCATTTTGTTTCATTATTTTAAATAATAAATAGTTAAACGTTTCGTATAGGATATTAACATGCCAACAAAACGTAACATAATTTTAAAGCTTTAATAGTTTATAAACTACAAAGCTAGAAATTCAATAAATATTTGAAGTTTACGATCCCTAAATAACTGGAAGTTAACAAAGAGAAGGAAAAAATCAAAAGCTAGGCACAGACACACACTTCGATTGGCGGACGAATCTATTTTAAGATTTACGATATACACAAAGTAAGAGGAGCATTATGAGATATTGTGCTGAAATATATAATCCTAAGGCACTCGGAAAATCTGTTTCATTTAGCGAAATCCGGTATTCCCTTTTGACGATATTCGGCTTCGTTTTGTTTATTTAAGAGTTGATAAATGTATGCTTTCCTTTTTTCAAAATCAATAAACTTATTTACATGGAAAATAGTTAAGATTAACCCTTTAAGGTTGAAGTGTACCCCACGACTTTTAAACTACAAGTTCACAGTTAACCAAATTAAGATCATAGGTTTGTATTGACGAATGGTTTATTTTGGCAAAATGAAAAAAAAATCGTATCTTAAGTATTCAAAATATTTGGAGAAAATTGATGTTTTTAAAAGCAAAGTCACAAAACGGGAAGTTTAAAATTAGTCAAATTTGGATCATCGTCATCATCCCTCAGCCCTTTTACATCCACTGTTGGATATAGGCTTCCTCTAGATTTTGCCATTGTCTTCTGTCCTGTGCTTTGTTTATCCAGTTTGGTGTTACTCTGCGTATGTCATCGCTCCATCTATTTGGATAGCTTATTGATATTGTAATAAAAGGCAAAATTTTAAGATTTAAAAAAAATCGTAGCTGTGGTTTAAGAAATATTCAAAAATTTAACTTTTGAACATTTCTCCTGGTTAAATAAAACATTATATCACATAATACTTATAGCCGAATAATTTGTAAGATTTTGTGAATTGTTTGAATAAATTACAATTAAATATAAACAATTCAACACTTCGAATGCACGTATAAAGTACGAGTGCAGCTCAATAAGTATTTAGATAATCTAAGAGATGGCACTCGTAACATTGCAAATGGTCTGTTTTTGGTAAGCATCATTCCTCACTAGGTATCGGTCAAAGTTTCAGCCATATTCATCGAGTGCTTTTGTTTTTATTGTCAGTTGAAGTAAACAACTTGTGTTTGTTTAAAAAATTTTAAAAAAGTGAGTTTAGAGCGCTGATTGAACATTTTTATTTTAAAGGCTTAACAGCAAAAAAACTAAAAGGTGAGTTGGATTGAGTTCATGGCACATCTGCCACTGTACAGGTAAACGTCGTTTTGCGCCGGTTCGGTTTACGCCGATTCACAATTACGCCGGTTTGTACCGGTGTGGGATTCCCCGGTTCGGACGACACCAGAAGACAGAAATTAAAAGCCAATGGTAGTGTATCATTCCCAGAATCGACGGGTTTTTAAAAGTCTTGACAAAAGTTTCCTGCTATTTTTTTGGAGGTCGAATAAAAAGGGCTGGGTCACTCAGGAGATTTTCACAAACTGGTATAAAAACTATTTTTGCCCTAATGTGCTTAAATTTTGTGACCCAAATAACCTTCCAAAGAAAGCAATCCTCCTATTAGAAAATGTCCCAGGACATCCGCAAAATCTTGACACCTTAGACACGGGATTAGACGTCAAGGTAATTTACATGCCTCCTAACACTACCCCCGTTTTACAACCCATGGATCAGGGAGTAATTTTTACCTTTAAAACGTATTATTTGCGCATAACATTAAAAGCACTGATTAAGGCGATAGATACTAATTCCTATATCGTCCATTATATTTGTGTTCATTTTACGCCGATTTTTTTTTGCGTCGGTGTCTCTTGGAATGGAATCTCGGCGTAAAACGACGTTTACCTGTACTTGCACCAGTTTATAATTGAATAAATGAATTTAAACGTGGCCGTACATGAACAGCACACGAACATCGTTTAGGACGTCCCGTAGACGTGAGTGCCTCGGAAATGATCGATAAAATTCATGATATGGTGATAACTGACCGAAGAATAAAATTGCGCGACATAATTGAGGCCACAGGGGTTTCAAAAGGTACCGTCATTTTAATTTTGCCTAATAAATTGGGAATAAAAAAATATCTGCGAGATGGGTGCCGCGTTTGCTCTCAGCTGAGAATAAACGCAACCGCGTGGTTTCTTCTAAGGTTCTTTTGGAGCAAATGCGTCGCAACCCAGATGAGTTTCAGCGCAGATTAGTAACTGTAGATGAAACATGGATACACCACCACACTCCCGAGACGAAAGAATAATCAAAAGAGTGGATTGTTAAAGGCAAACGGGCTCCAAAGAAGGCAAAAGAGGTAAAATCAGCTGAAAAGCTTATGGCTACTGTATTTTAGCATACACGTAGTATTATTTTCATTGATTATTTGGAAAAGAGACAAACAATCACTGGACAGTATTATACGTCATTATTAGGCCAGTTAATGAAAAAATAAAATACATCGTTTTCGTTTGAAGGAAAAAAAATCAATGGCTAAAATTGCGCAATTGAAATTTGAATTGATAGACCATCCACCGTATTCACCAGATCTGGCCCCGAGTGACTTCTTCTTATTTCCAAATTTAAAAAAATGTCTCGGCAAACAACCGTTTACGTCAAATCAGCAGGTCATCGCTCACACAAATGCTTATTTTGAGGAACTATCACAATCATACTTTTCTGAAGGCTTAACAAAGTTGGAGAGACGTTTGTCGAAGTGTATTGAACTAGAAAGAGATTATATTAAAGAAAAAAAAATTACCCCAAAAAAAATGTTTTTATAAATATTTTTAAAGACTATGGATCTGACCTCGTATTTATAATGCGTTAACAATATTTGTATCCAATATGCTGCCTTTGTTGAGTATAAACAGCATTAAATTCTTTGCTACAAACCTGTCTAATGTTTATTTACATGTTGCTAACGTATTCATGACGTTACCAATACTTGCACATGTGATATCTATAAATATGTTTATCGAATATTGTCTACAAAAAATTGAAGTTAAAAAAGTGGTAGAAAATAGAAATAGGAACAATTACTTTCAGTCTATAATTTGAAAATAAGTAGCGCCAGCTACTGTCCGCTAAAAGTAATAACTAGGGGTACACTTTTATGTTAAATTAATAAAATATAGTTCTGTATAATTATAGGTTACCATTACTGAAAAATAATTAAAGCGTGTGTGCATCATAACACATATTGGAAATGAAATAGAAATTAAATACAAAGCCTTAGAAATGCTTAAAACATTTGTATTTATATATTGAAAGTAAAAAGCGGTGTGCCGAGTTTGTGATTTATGAAATTCACCCCTCAGTTTTTAGTTTAGGAAGAGAAGTATCGCATTTTACGGTAGGAAAGACTCGGGTCTGGAGTAAAATAGAAATTTAAATCGCCAGCCTTATTTTGGAAGCGTTCCAAATTAAATTCAAAAAGGATGCAAGGTGTTTGTGGATATAATGAAATTTATTTAATGTTTCCTTTAGTTTATGGGTTATTGTAATACCGCACAACCTTTTGGTATTTGATGAACGACACGCGTGTCTAATATTTCCACATTTCGTGACTTTTCCTCAGGGTTATTTCTGACTGACAATAAATAGTGTTTTCCCTGTCACTTTTAAAAAATATTTTATAAAAAATTGTCGAGTTATTCTGTTGTTGAAAAGGATGATCGTAGAGTTTTTTAGTGGCAACTCATTTTATACTGCACGTTTTTAATAAATCACATATGTTCATATGTATATCGTCGTCAATATCACTAAGTGGGGTAACTCAAAAAAATTCGAATTTACAGTAAGTCACTTCTTCTAGTAAATGCATGCCTTTCTATAATTATTAATCAAAAGTTTCAAAGGAGGGTAAGACTGAAACGCTTTTTCTGCAACATCAGTAAAACGTTACTTCATTACCTTGACGCCGATCTGCAGCTACACTTATGAAGGAACATCCCGGACTGTTAATGACCTATTTGAATAAACATTGCACAGTAAGTGGAGGTCGCCTAGATATAAAAGACTGTGAACAAAAAACTCGCCATTGGTCTAAAGAAATTGTAAAGCTTCTTATTTCAATATATATTTTTCAAAATTGATTGATGCGGTTTGAATTTTTTTATTTGTACAAATCGCAATCGTTTCTATGCTATTACTCCACTGTTAACCTATTTTAGAGACGTTTTTCTATTACCCACTTCAGCGAAAGATAAAAAGCACGATCTGCGACGGTTGACACAATAAATAAGAAGATTATAGTCTGTTTTCAAACTCTCTTTTCCTAATTTTTTGTTGAATAAAAAAAACTACACTGCATTGTTTCTTAAAAACACATTTTAAATTAGTTTTCGGCAGCGTTAAATTTTCAAAATAAAAGATGTTTTTTGCAATTCAAAGGCTAAATTATAAGTCGAAAAAATGCATTCAAGATGCACGAAAACCGCTAAATAGCTTTATGTTTACTGCACCAGAAATTTAACAATTTTAATTTGCAAAATTCAGTACTTTTTATTTTTGAGCATGAAAGCAATTCAACGATTTGTTTTAATATCTTGAAAATTAATTTTTGGCTGACAATTATTGGTCACAGTTTATATTATATAATACGATTTAATCCATTTTTGCTGCTTGCAAATTAATAATAGAACAATAAATATTTTTTCGAAATATATATCATTTACATCTATAGATTTTAATTAAAACGAATATTTTTATAAAGATTTATTACTTAAATAAATATGAATATAAAGTGGTACCCAAATTTTCCGAAGTTCAAATCACGTACAAATCATCACAATTACTGTAAAACGCCGCTACGTAGGGTTTTTGTACATCTTTTGTGACACTGTATATCAAGCAATTTTATTGTAAGTGAAGTGTGCGTTTTTGGTAAACAATTTTTCCTTGTAATGTGTGCTTGTATGTTTCAATAGACTATTTCAAGCAACAACGTATATTTGTATCAAGTTTTGTTTAAAATTTAATAAAACTCTTAAGTACCCTAGTTGAAATTTAGACCCTACATAGATCCCCGAGTCGATGTTTAGAGTCTACATAGATCCCCTCCTAGTCCGAAATAAACCCGATTTAGAACACTGTAACCCGACTAGGTCCGACAGTTAACCCCTAGCTCTTACCATTCCCCAAGAGATGCGATTTGGAACCTCTAAGTCCGATAACTGCAAATACCGCAATCAGCTGAGCAGCGTTGCCAGTTGTTTTCGATATTGTAATTTGTTAGTTGACCACAAGTTAGCTGTTATATTACAATTGAATACGTTTATATTTTTCATTTCATTTATACACATAAAGTACGCGTAAACTAAATACTTTTTATGTAAGTTATGGTTTTAAGCGTTGACATTGGTTATTACACTATTACGTTTATTAATTAACATTAAGATTAATTATATGTATATTTAAATAAAGAACTCTTAATACTAATAACTAAAATGTTTTTAAAATCTTGTCTATTAAATTTATTAGAATGGCATTAAATGGGTTCGACTATATGAAAAAGACGTGGCAACACTGCCTATTTACATGTGTTTTTTTACATTGATGACTGTCCACCAGTCCAGTAAATGTTAAGATCGGGCAACCTAACCTAAAAAAATGCGCTCTAATTATTAACTTTTACCTAAAGTATAGAGCTAGAAAATTTCTTCTGACAAAAAGTAAGACTATAAAGCAAATTACTAACTCAGAAAGTAAGCCCCATCCTGCAAAAACTCAGAGTAATCCAGGTATTTTATAATGTTGATTATTGTTTTGTCAAAGTTACTATTCTTTACTATCAATGCATTTGTATGTTATAATACAAAATAAATATATATATTCATATATTAGTTTAATTATTATAAATACTAATAATAATACGTATGATTATTATTCTTCTTTTTTTTAATGTAATTATTATTTTTAGATTTTTATTATAAAAAATTAAATTTTATCTACGTATTTTGATAAATTTTAATTAAAAGTATTATAATCATTGTGAATGCGATTTAAATCCACAGGAATATAAATTATTTATATTATAAAATAGGATACAGAGGTCTAAAATCGGACCTAATTTTAATTTCCATCAGATCCGACTTTGAACCCCAAAGTGGTAAAAATTGAAATTTGTCCCACTTTGTAGACCAAAGTCGAACCTAATTTAACATAGGAATAGACTCTACTTTGAGCCTCCAAGTCCGGAATAAGTCCGACTTTAGGAGACTCAACGTCGGCGCTAAATTTCGACTCGGGTACCTATTCACTTACAGTTTGTATGCAGTCCAGAACTGTGGATTTATCTATTTTTAGTTCTTTGTCTATATACAGGCCGTCGATAGATCTGAGCCTCCAGTTTAAGTCTATCTTACAATAGACTGATGTTTCGATAGCCCGTATATGTATTTGACCTTGACTGATTTGCAGTTCTGGACTGCAGGCGCACTGTAAGTGAAGGGGTACAAAGAATGTTAAAGGAATTATACGGGGGATCGACGCTTATACCACAATAAAAATGCAATGTACGTCAAGTCAACAGCAACAATAAATTCTTACTAATATATTTTTTGGATATTGATAAAGTTATCCTTAAACAGTTTATACCGACAGATCAGAACGATTAATGCAGAATTATGTCGTGAAGTTCTAAAGCAACAAAAAGAGGACACATCCTTTCTTGGAGAAGAAAACATCCAGAGGAGTGGCGCAGGAACAACTGGATTGTCTACTATGATAATATTAAGTCACGTAGCTGTTGTACAGTAGTTTCTGGCAAAGCACAACCTCCAGTTGTTTTCCATCTTGGTTTCTTACAACTTTTTTTCCTTTTCAAAAATGAAAATCAAGTTTAAGGAAAGAAGATCTGACATGGTAGAGAAGATTGAAGTTGAATCTCAAACGTTGCTAAGCACATTAATTACACAAAACTTTTAGATGCATTACGTCGAGGTAGAAGTTCTTGCTATCGTAAGGGTACTACGTTTGAAGGTAACGCTGGTGAATAAAATTTATGTATTCTCAGTTTTGTCGATTACTACTTTTCGGTAGCTTTTGGGTACCATATCCTACTTAATATCTAATATTACGCCAATGTTAAGAAGTTGGATTTACTTGACTTTTAACTAACGTGACCATATGTCCCGTTTTCAGATCATCTGTCCTGTTGTCTCTAAGCAAAACTAAAGTGCAATTTTGAAGGGGATATTAACTATAAAAACTAATAGTAACAAATCTTCCAAAGATTTAATTTTTATTTGAAATTCAAATCTAATATTGTAATTTTTTGTACCTAAAAATTAGTAAGGCTCACGTTTAGAGAAGAACTCGTTTCCCGTTTCTGTAAGATATGTTTTATAAAACTATAATATTTAGTCTAGTGGTTAAATTTTGTTTAGTTCATTGGATATAAGAAAATTGTAAGCTGTGGTTTATTTAGTGACAATCTTCTTCCGTGGCTGATTTCCCATATATCTTGGGGTCGGCCGTACTAGTCCTAATGCACCACTCCTAGCGTGATTGTGTCGTGTCCGGTTGAAGTCCCATCGCCTTCATGTCTTTTCGTACCGTTCCCATCTAGGTTGTTAGTTAGAAACTAATATAAAATGGCCGCCCTGGAGACTTTTGGGGTCCCTAGGGCGAAGGTCGTTGGCTTCGCGGGATGCATACGACCTCAGGTCGGTAAGGTCGTACACGCTCTGACCCGCCTTTTTCGGGTTAGTCCGGCCTGAAGCGGGATGGCGGCTGCCTCCGTATTTCGACGTTTGTTCAGCACAGTTCACCTCGCGCGCTCGCCGAGTGAACACGTGCGTTCGGCTGTTTAGTGTAGTGCTTTTGTGCTGTGCTGTGCAGCGTGTCCGTAGGCTACGCCTACCGCCAACTTGTCTTTCTCAAAGCAATTATGCTCCGTTGGAATTATACGTAAGTAATTACGCATTATTTTAAGGCCCGCTCGCGTCCTCCACCCGAGTTCCCGGCTTCCACTATGGAACCGGGAACCGACCTCGCTAGCCTTACGGCTATAGTCGCCTCCCTCGCCGCCTCCCTTAAGGAAATGAGGGATGAAGTACGGTTCCTTTCGGAACAAGTCCGAACCCACGTGGCGCCAGCCGACGCGACCCCCAGCTATCCCGCGATCACCAAGAGAAGGAGGGTAACCTCCTTCCGCATAGCAGATGATCCTCCCCACAGGAATCGCCCGCTCTCCCTTAAGGGAATTCGACACTCTCGCAGACGAGTTCCATGAAAAGATCTGCCGCTTCGGGCTCCGAGTCCGATAGCTCGTCCGCCACGGTGGCGCCTCCGCGTGAACCCTCCCCCGACCCTGATTTTGAGCCCGTGCTTTCGCGCCAGGCCAAAAAGAAGGCTCGGAAACAACAGCGTCGCGACGCCATACGTTCGGTGTCCCCCACCCTTGAATCCGCGCCTCAGCTCCCTCAGAGCGCCCCCGGGGAAGTAACTCCATCTACCTCGACGACCAACGTCGAAGCGATGGACGTTTCCCTACCCGCTACATCTGCGATTATCATCGCACACTCTACGGCGGGCCCTTCAAACCCCATCACTCCAGGTGTGCAGTACGTCGCGCATTCTAACCCCACCCAACAGGGTGCCACGGCCGCGATTCCTAAAACGCGTATCCCCCCAATAATCCTACGGGACCCGTCCAAATGGACGACGGTTTTGAAGGAGATTACCGCCAGAGGTCTAACGATCTCCAAGACCTCTACGTGCCGCGACGGTATTCGGATCCACCCCGCCAACGTTGACGGGTTCCGGGCTCTAACGCGCTTTCTAAACGATAACCAAATTGGTTATCACTCATTCTCCTACCTGAGGACCGCACCCTCAAGGTAGTCATCCGCAACATCCCACCGGGAATTTCTACCCAAGACGTGCACGAAGACCTGGAAGCCCAAGGCTATCCGGTTATCAAAGTCACGCGCCTTCACAAGCGTCCGGAAATGACGCCTTACCATATGCTGCTAGTCGAGCTTACCAAGGCCGGCTCTAGCATCTATAAATGCACATCGGTCCTCAATCTCATCGTCGCGATCGAGAAACCCCGTCCTTCTGGTGTGGCAAGTCAATGCCACAACTGTCAAAAATTCCACCATTCCCGGCGGAATTGTCACGTGGCCCCCCGTTGCGTCAAGTGCGGTGGTCCCCACGCTACCGAAGCGTGTAAGAAACCCGCGAGCGAACCTGCAATTTGTGCAAATTGCAATCTAAACCACACCGCCAGCTACCGTGGCTGCGCAGCGTTCCCGGTCCTAAGGAAGAAAACCCCTCCGGCCTCTTCCTCAAAACCAACCCGCACCTTCACCTCCACGAAGGTAAACGCGTCTACATCATTCGCTTCCGCCGCTAAACCGACAAGCGCGACGGCGACCCCTCCTCCCGCGTCTAATCTCAACGCCATCGTCCACGCGCTCGTAAACGCCGTGTCGACCGCGCGGTCCGAATCAGACGTCCTCCTTAGTGTTCTCAAGCTCATCCCGAGCATCTCCGCGTGCCTCCCCGCCCAACGATGAATACACACGCTACCCGAATTTCATCCCTTAAAGCGGTTTTCTTCAATGCAAATGGTCTCGCAGCCCAGCGTGACGAACTGGAAGTGTTTGTACACAGACACGACCTGGACGTCATAATGGTAAACGAGACCCATCTGCGCGAAAATCGCCGCGATCCCAAAATTCGCGGCTACATCCTTCACCGCCGAGACCGGCCTCTCGGTCCAGGCGGTGGAACGGGAATATACGTTAGGAACTCCCTCCCGCACCACGCGGCCCCAATTCCGGCACTAAGTAGCCTAGAGGCGATAGGTATCGTTCTCCCCACGGAGCACGGCCCTCTGTCGCTATACTCGTGCTACAACCCCCCGCAGCTTAGAATTCGCCCTGACGAAATCGCGGGAGTGATGAACGCCGGCTCCCGCAGTCATTGCGGCTGGTGATTTCAACGCCAAGCACTCCGAATGGTCCTGTCGACGGACTAACCCAAACGGTCGCGCTCTCCTTGCCGCCGCAGAAACCCAAGGCCTGATCATTCACGCGCCCCCGAACCGACTTTCCACAACGGTCGCCACCCCTCCGATATTTTGGACATCGCAATTTCCAAAAACTGCCCCTTCCACCTGGAGGTAATCAACTCGGACGACTTGTCCTCGGACCATTCTCCCGTTTTCTTGTACCTCGGATCACAGGGTAACGTACGCGCCCCGACGCTTAAATCCGTGACCAATTGGTCGCGCTTCACGCGCCACTTGGAATTCAATTTCGGCTCGATCCCGAAGATTGAAACGGTGGACGAACTCGAAAGGGCTGTCGCCGCTTTAACCGAAAGGATCACCGAAGCGACCGTCGCCGCCACTCGCAAAGTACCCATACGGCCAGCAAGGCCACCGCTTCCACCCCACATCGTTGATCTAATACGCGAAAAGAACCGCGCCCGTAATCGAAGACGTCGCGCGCCTACTCGCGAAAACTGCGTCGCCGCGAACCGACTTACCTCCCAGGTCCGCGAAGCTCTACGCGAATTGCGCTGCGAAAACTTCAACGATTTCCTCGAGTCCCTGCCCGAGCACCACCACTCGGTATGGAAACTTTCGAAGGTCTTGCGTAACGTGCGGAAACCCTCTCTCCCTCTACACGGAAGGACCGGCAGGATTTCCTACACGGACCAGGAGAAAGCCGACGCGTTCGCCGACAGTTTTGAGCTGCAATGCAGCCCAAACGACGGCGACGCCGACGTTGATCACTGGTCCAACGTGGAAGACTTTGTCGAGAACTTCGTGTCTGAGGACCCTCGCGACACGGAGGAGATTGAACATACGACGCCCCAAGAGGTGAAAGACCTCATCCGCCGCCTCCAGAAAAGGAAAGCGCCCGGCTACGACGCTATTTCGAACCTCGCTTTGAAAAGCCTGCCGCGAAAACCCATCGTCGCGCTAGTAAATATTTACAACGCCGTTCTCCGGCTACGACACTTTCCGTCGTGCTGGAAAATGGCGAACGTAATATTTATCCCTAAACCCGGCAAGGACCGGCGGTTTCCTCAGAACCACCGGCCCATCAGTCTCCTCTCCGGAATCTCAAAAATCGGTGAAAGGTTAAAAAAAAAAGCGACTCTTGGAAAGAGTCGACGCGTTAAGTCTCATCCCAGATGAGCAATTTGGCTTTCGCGCGAAACATTCCTGCCCTGACCAACTCCTCAGGGTCGTGGAGTTTATTTGCCACCGGAATAGTTGGGATCACACCGTCGGGTCCGTGTTCCTCGACATTTCCGCCGCATTCGATAAGGTCTGGCACGAGGGCCTTATCTATAAAATGATCAAATTTCGAATTCCTGCTCCCTACTGCAGGTTGATTAACTCTTTCCTTTCAGGCCGCTCCTTCAGAGCAAAAGTCGGAAACTGTCTTTCGCGCGTCGAAACGTTAAGGGCAGGAGTCCCGCAGGGGTCCGTCTTGGCCCCGCTTCTGTTTAACCTTTACACGGCGGACATCCCTAAACCGAAAAACGCGGAATTGGCCATCTATGCGGACGACACGGCCATATACGCGAGCTCCAAAAGGCCCGAACAACTAGTTGTGTACCTGCAACGCGCAGCGGACCAACTAGCGGAATATTTTCAGCTTTGGCGAATCCGCGTCAATGCGGATAAAACCAAAGCCATCGTGTTTACGCGCGCAAGGCCCTCTTACCTTCCCCCGGTCACATGGGACGATAGCGAACTCGAGTGGGTCAACGAGGTCAAGTATCTCGGGGTCACGCTCGACCGACGCTTGAATTTCCATGCACACGTCAATCTCGCGGTCAAAAAGGCCAAATGGCTTATGTCGGAGCTCTTCCCGATGATGTGCAGAAGCAGCCGCTTGTCCATTCCGAACAAGTTGCTGCTCTACACATCCATCGTAAGACCCTGCTTGCTGTACGGTTCCCTCGCCTGGGGTCAAATCACCGACCCCCCCACGTTCGAAAACTGCAAGTCGTGCAGTCGCGATACCTTCGTTTTGCGTTCGATGCGCCCTGGTTTGTCCGCAACGAGCAGCTGCACCGAGAGGCAAAGCTGCCCTACGTGGCGGACTACATCAGATCGCTTAACACGGCAGGCATGGCTCGCGCCGAAAGCCATCCAAATCGCCTCGTGCGGGAGGCAGTAAATTACGACGTCGCCACCGCGACACGCATGCGCCGCCCCAGGATATCTCTCCTGCCGCGCCCCCGATTAGTGCCCCCCGGTGGGCCCCCTTTACCAGATGCAGATACTCTGCTAATTAATTAACTGTTCTTTTTCAGGTTTTCTTTCTCTGTCCACCAGTTTTCATGGGAACCTCGACCTTGCCGTTGCCGTCAAGCCGGGGCAAACATGTACTAATATTATATTGTAACGGATTTCCCAATCCAAATCCAATATCCAACGAGAGCAAAAGCGGTTCGTACTCGGGTTGTGAATAATAACACAGAGTTGGCCACTTAATTTACAATTGCAATTTATTAACACAAAATAATAAACAAATTCTCCTTCACCAATAACTTAAACACTAGCACTTAACAATTATTTATTTACTAACTAACTAACTTACGGTTCTAATACACTAACTAATTTATTTACACTCGTATATTTATTTAAACGATTGTCACTGGTATATTTATTTACATTTATTTATACTGATAGCGATAGCGCTTACCTCGTCGATTCACCGGGCGTATAGAATTAGAGCGTTGACACTTCACAATAACAGACTCGGTCGTAACTAAAGTGAGGAAGTGTTTCGGAGTTTATATATGTGTTGCTTAATCTATTCGGAAGCTTCGAGAAGTATCTGGGCCTTGGCGATACAGTCATTTCAAGGTAAAGTAGATAGAAAACTCTAGTTAGCTGTGTGTTAAAAGATTATTGGGATATCTACGCTTACTCAATATCTCACGGTCGCGCGCGTGAGATAGAAGTATTTCTCGGGTGATTAAGCAAATCTATCGAGGCCGCTTCATTCATTTATCGCGTTTGCTACAATATTTTGCGTTTCAGCCTTCATGCATTCTGCGACTCCGACACTCGTCGGACTCGGAAGATGTATGAAATTTATTTCAGGGTTCTTTCTCTTTCAGATCTACAATTTCTTTTACAGATTTTGTACCTTATTCCTAACCTTTTGCTTTTGAGGGCCACGCATCACGTGGCTCTTCCTGTGCAGCCACGTCAGTCGTGGACTGTACTGTTCCGGCAAAGGGAGCTGGCACCCAGAGCCAGGCCCGGATGAAGAGTGGTGGTTTTAGTGAGTTTGTGAATCTCACACGGCTCGTCAGGAGGCGGGTGTTTTCACGAAAATTTCCACCCACGCCAAAAAAAAAAAAAAAAAGCGGCTGCCTCGTGGTGGAAGGAGGTTAGATTTTTGGCGGGCTCGGGAGCAAGTGTCGTCCATCTTGGTGCTGGTGCTTTTATCTTCTTCAGTTTCTAACATCAGAAGTGGAATTCGCCTAAGGATGCCCGGGGACGACTCCCCCAGTGGCTCTGGGACCGCTGATAAAATTATTTCGGGAAAATCTCCCGATATGCTGTTAAGCACGTTTTTCCAAAAACTTGTGGAAGCCGCGGGGGCTTCGCGTGCTGGTGGTACATTTTTATCTACTCCCTTGGGGGTTCCGATGCCGCCGCCGAGCCGCCTTGTGTTTGCGTTGTTTTGACCCCGAAGAGGATGTAGCCGAGGATTGGTTACTAGAAGTGGAAGCGGCCCGTAAACGTTACTGCTGGGATGAATGGGAGACGGTAAGGCGATCTGCCAGCTGCCTCGTAGGTAAGGCAAAGATCTTTTTTGACTCGTGGCGCCCTAAGGGGGCCGATCGCGGCTGGAGTGCCCTAAAGCTGGCCCTCGCGGAGTCATTCCCGCGAAGGCGCAAGAGCGGTTCTTTGTTGGTGGAAGCCGCCACCTACGGGTCTGGCTCGGCTGACACTTACGCCGATTACGCGGGACAAAAGCTTTTAAAATTGCGTAAAATCTGTTTGCCGTGGCCCGAAAATGTGCTTGTGGAATGCGTAATTCATGGAATAGCTGATCCGTTGGTTAGGGTTAACGTGAGTAACCAGAACATTAAAAACGTCGCGGATCTCATCGCCTGTTTGAGCAGCTACGAGAAGCCATTTTGTCCGGTTGTGTTGAGTGAGGGCTCGTCGCTTCCCAAGCGTGCAAAGCGTTCCTCTACAGTCGCTACTTTTAATAACGTGGGGCGGAGAGCGCTCACTTGTCACGGCTGCGGTGCTGTGGGCCACCTGAGGCGGAACTGCCGAAGCCGTCCTTTTAATGAACCCGGGTCTGCCTCGGGGCCCCGATCTAAATTTTGCGAGCATTGTAAAAAGTCAGGCCATTTGAAGGCCGATTGTTGGGCGCGGGGCCGTACCCCCGTTGTTCAATCTAATAAGCGTGTCTCCCTTTGTCAATCCCATGGCTCTGGTCGATTATTAACTGTAGTTATAGGCGATGTAACCACCGATTGTCTGCCCGACACGGGTTCAGATTGTTCTTTGATAAGGGATCGTGTAGCCAGTCGGCTTAGATGCAAGCGTACTCCGGTATGTGTCAACCTCAAGGGGATTGCTGAGGGTCGTTCGGTTTCTTTTTCTCTGGTATCCCTAGTTATTTAGTTCGAGACGTTTACGTGCAAAGTCGACTGTTATGTAGTATCCGATAACACCATAGACGTCAACGTAATTATCGGTAACGATGTCTTTTCCCGTCCCGGCGTCACGCTACTCAGTAACGCCGAGGGTGTTTCTATTACGACGCAGCCTACTACGGTCCGCCACGTGAGAGGCGAGAACGGTGCTACGGATATTCTCACTGGTGTTACCGGTCTCGATCGAGCCCGGCTCCTTTCTTTGATTCATGAGTTCAGGGACATCATCACCTCCGGTTTCCCGATGAACGTCGTAAATACGGGCAGCCTGCAGATTCGGCTGACGTCCGACTCCGTTATCAGCCGTACCGCTTATCCATTTCAGAGCGTGAGAAAGTACGTTCCATGGTCAGTGACCTCATGACTCACAACATCATACGGGAGAACAGCTCTCCTTACGCTAGCCCGATACTCCTGGTAAGGAAAAAGGACAACACCGACCGAATGTGTGTGGATTTTAGGGCGCTTAATAGGTTGACAATCAAGGACCGTTATCCGCTGCCCCGTATTGAGGATCAGATTGACCGGCTTGGAGGTGGTAAGCTGTTTACGACGTTGGACATGGCCTCGGGGTTCTTTCAAATCCCCATTCATGAGGACTCCATTGAGAAGACCGCGTTCGTGACCCCTGACGGGCAGTATGAGTATCTGCGCATGCCTTTTGGACTTGCCAATGCCCCCTCCGTATTCCAGCGGGCAATTAACAAGGCCTTAGGCCCATTGATTTACAGCGGCGTTGCCGTCGTTTATCTAGATGACGTTTTGATTCCGTCGGTGAATGTTGAAGAAGGTCTTGATCGGGTTAAGGCGGTTTTTGTTGCATTGAGGGATGCGGGTTTTTCCTTGAACATGAGGAAATGTAGATTTCTTGTGGACACCGTCGAGTACCTTGGCAGGGAGATTTCTGCTGTAGGCGTCCGCCCTGGTGTCGCCAAGGTTGAATCGTTGCTCTCGACGCCAGCTCCTACGTCCGTGAAAGAAGCACGTCAGTTTATGGGTCTTGCTTCTTACTTTCGTAGCTATGTGCGTGATTTCGCCCGTAAGTTGGCGCCTATCACGAGGTTGTTTAAGAAGTCTGTACCTTGGAAATGGTCTGTGGATCAAGAGTCCGCACGACAGTACGTTTTGTCCGTCCTTTCTTCGAGGCCGGTTCTAGCGATATTTGATCCTCTTCTAATTACCGAGCTGCATACTGACGCTAGTAGTCTAGGTTTTGGAGCAATGCTGATTCAGGTAAAGGAAGGTAGAAAGCTGGTCGTCGGTTATTTCAGTCGACGCACGACTGACGTCGAGTCTCCTTACCACTCTTACGAGCTCGAAACGTTAGCTGTAGTCAGGTCTTTGAAGTTCTTTCGAGTGTACTTGTTGGGCATTCGTTTCACCGTTGTGACTGATTGTAACGCCATTAAGGCAACCGAGAACAAGAAGGATCTCGCCCCTCGTGTAGCTCGATGGTGGATGTATATGCAGGATTTCACGTTTGACATCAAATATAAAAGAGGCTGTCTCGTTGCCCATGTGGATTACTTGAGTCGGAATCCGTGCAAGGTAAATTCAATAAAACGCGAACCTTGGATAGCTACCCAGCAGCATAACGATGCCGAAGTTGTCGCACTAATTCAAAGTTTGAAAGATGGCCTTTTGGATCGAACCAAGTACATGCTAGAGGGTGGCATGCTTTATCACCTCGATTATTTCCATGGTCACCCGGTTAAACAATGGTACGTGCCCAAGGGCAGTCGTTTGGGCTTATTGCGTATATTTCACGACGACCAGTGCCATGTAGGATATAACAAAACCTTATACAGCATTCGGAAGCATTTTTGGGTCCCCAAACTAAGTAATTTTGTTAAAAAGTATCTGAGGCATTGTCTAACATGTTTGACCTCTAAAAGGTTTCCCAAGGCTTTGGTGGGTACGTTTCACTCGGTTCCAAAGTACCCAACCCCGTTTCATACCGTTCACTGCGATTATTTGGGGCCTTTGCCCGAGAGCGGGGACCGTAAGCGTTACGTGTTAGTCGTTATAGATTCTTATTCAAAATTTGTTTTGTTATACGCTATGTCAAGCACTTCAGGTTTAGAGTTTCGTGAGTGTTTCAAAAACTTTTTGTCGTTGTTCGGTACCCCAACTCGCCTCATTTGCGATTCAGGGCCAGCCTTTAAAGACACCCTTACGAAGGAAATGTTACGATCCTGGCAGGTCGAATTACATCTCGTAACCCCGCACGTTCACCGCGGAAATGGTCAGGTGGAACGTTACATGAGAACTTTGGCCAATATGCTGAGAGTGGAAGTGGATCTGGAGTCAGAATGGGCGAAACGGTTATGGAAGATACAGCTAGTTCTGAACTCCACGTTGCAACGTTCGATACGATGCTCACCCTTGCAGTTACTACTCGATTGCGATGGTACGGTTCCGGTAGTTCGTTCCCTGTTGAACGCCGTCAGTGTCGACAACGTCTTACCATCCGTGAGGCCACTTCTCAGATGCAAGCGTGCAAAGGACGCGGAGTCGGGTCTTCGAGTCAACATCGAAACTCAGAAGCAATATTACAACAAGAAGAGGAAGCCGGGTCCGAATTTTGTTGCAGGTGACCTGGTGCTTCTAGAAAGAAGGAACTACACTGGTAAACTGCGTAGCTCCGTAAGGGGACCTTTTCGGATCCTTGAGGTCTTGCCGAATGACCGTCTTCGGATCAAAGAGCTCTGCGGGGCGCTGACTACCCGGTGCTCTTCCGATCAGGTCCGCATTTGGCCGCGGGAGTGAACTCCATAAAATTGCGCCGACATGCTAGGTTTCGACTCAGAGGGTGGTAGGTACAAACACTCTTGTTTCTTGTCTGCACTGTGAAATTTCTGAATTAGTTGTGCATAGGGGAACGCTCTTGTTCCTTGTCTGTGCAGCGAAATTTCTAAATTAGTTGTGTATAGGGGAACACTCTTGTTTCTTGTCTGCACTGTGAAATTTCTGAATTAGTTGTGCATAGGGGAACGCTCTTGTTTCTTGTCTGCACTGTGAAATTTCTGAATTAGTTGTGCATAGGGGAACGCTCTTGTTCCTTGTCTGCACTGTGAAATTTCTAAATTAGTTGTGTATAGGGGAACACTCTTGTTTCTTGTCTGCACTGTGAAATTTCTGAATTAGTTGTGCATAGGGGAACGCTCTTGTTCCTTGTCTGTACAGCGAAATTTCTAAATTAGTTGTGTATAGAGGAACACTCTTGTTTCTTGTCTGCACTGTGAAATTTCTGAATTAGTTGTGCATAGGGGTCGCTCTTGTTTCCTTGTCCGTACTGTGAGTCACTTCAAGGGATGTGCTGCAAGAGGGTAGGAGACAATGGAAGTCTCCGAGTGTTACTAATGATTGTTCTGTTTAGAAAGTCAACTGATTCCCGATAGGGGTGCCCAGGCTGTGCCTCCCGAGTGCTCTTCGTTCATCTGATAACCCTGCGCCGTCGAATCGTTCATGGAAAGGAGCAGCCGAGGAGGACATCTTCGAACCGAGTCAGCTACGTAGTACTTCTTGGATTATTGCGTCGATTTCACCGTTTTGCCATGATGGTCGTCTTTTTCAATTTAAAGCTTTGATTTTTTTTATGTAACCTGATTTGTTAAACGCCAATTGTTGTGCTTCTCACAATTACTGTCATTCAGATTTATAGTTTTGAGATTTTTCTTTGAGTTGTTTATGTATCTTGTTTTGTTAAACACTAAGTACTGTATGTGGTACAGTTATTGTCCTGTTAACTTGGAATTTTCGTTGAATTTCTTATGTATCCTAGTGTATGAAGCATCAATTTCTGTATTGCTTATAATTATTATCGTTCCTATATGAAGTTCCGGGTTTAATTATGTGTTTTAGTCTGTTAAGCGTTTCTTCCCGCTTCTAATGCAACTAATGTAATGTTACCGTGAAATTTTAAACTTGTACCCTAAATTGTTGGGCACTATGTGCCGTACTTGTTACTGTTATTGACATGTTAACTGGGAGTTTTAAGCTTATCCTGTATTGTTGTGTGTAGGTCATCAAGGCTGCTGCGGTCGCCAACGCTCTGTTTCGGAACTTTAAGTTTGTTGTGTACCCCTAAATGCTGGTCACGAGCCTTGTGTTCTGTGCACCAGGACCTGCAGTTCGGCTAACGTACCCCAGCCGACTGCAATGGGATGTGCTGTTATCAAAAGAGGTTTGATATAAGGCGTGTTCATTCGAATTTGCCGCTCCGAGGACGGAGCGTTTGTCAGGAAGGCCGAGTTAGAAACTAATATAAAATGGCCGCCCTGGGGACTTTTGGGGTCCCTAGGGCGAAGTTCGTTGGCTTTGCGGGATGCATACGACCTCAGGTCGGTAAGGTCGTACACGCTCCGACCCGCCTTTTTCGGGTGAGTCCGGCCTGAAGCGGGATGGCGGCTGCCTCGTGGTGGAAGGAGGTTAGATTTTTGGCGAGCTCGGGAGCAAGTGTCGTCCATCTTGGTGCTGGTGCTTTTATCTTCTTCAGTTTCTAACATTGTTAGTGGTTTACCGCGACCTCTTTTAGGGTCTTCTATTTCCACGATAAGCATGTGGCCCTTCTCTCGGCGCATAACGTGACAATCAGAATAAAAAAAATTTCTATTCTAATTTTTGAGTTTTATAATTGTATTGTACAGAATTATTCAAAGACTAAACAACTAATATTAAAAAATTTTGATTTTCTTAAATTTAAGATTTATTTTTTATTAATATCTATGTAGTTATATGGAGTGCGTCCAATTAGTTTACTTTTATTCAATTGATTATTTAGAAAATGGTGAACAAAAATAGAACATAAAATTAAACTATACTTTTGTATGTATAACGATTATATACCTAGACATTATTGGTTTCTTTTTAAAGAATTATGAGTACTGAAATTAAATTTTTATGCCCGTTCTTTCGAAGTTAAACATTAGTATACATACAAGGATTAAACTGGTTTAATGTTTATAACTTCTTATAATTTAATTATTTTTATATGTATTATATTTTACATTTGTATATTTTTAATTCTTTATGGTAACTTATCACTACTTCGATCACTGGTCAGCATAGCCACCCCATTGATAAAGCAACATTTTCTACTTAACTGCTACACCTAAGCACATAATACATTTTTTATTGATCGGCTATTTTATTTTAAAACACCAAGGAATGGTTATTTATGACTTTATCTTAAAATCCTTCTTAAATAATTTTATTTCTTCAGCAGCTTTGAGTTTGATCGGTTAATAAATCTAAAAGTCGAAGCATCGATGAAAATTTATTAAGATTTAGATCGCCTTAAAAGCTAAAAATATTTAAACTAACATTGACATAATTTCAATATTGATTATACTCGATTTTATTTTTAGATAATCAAAAATGAATGATTTTAAAAATTAATCTACAGCGTTTGTCAGATAAAGATCGGTAACCTATTGTTTTACTTTTGAACAAACGTTAACAATACGTGAAAATTGTGCAGGAATTTACTTTTGAAAAAAAAAACATTAATTAATTAAAATTCCGATTACAATCTTCAACGATTTAGACTAAATTTAGAAATTACATTACAGTGTTTTGTAAATGAATTCCATAAACAAATTGTGTGGCTTTATACTTTATTAAAAAACTAAAGTTGGTGGATATTATTATAATCGATTTTAATCGGTTATATTATTATTATTTGTATTATTGAATGGAATAGGCAAACAAATTGGATTACTGTGCAGTGATCGTGAGCTCATCTTTATTAAAAAATATTCGTAAACGTTTACGAGTACGAGGTAGAGTATAATTAACGTGACCAATTTTTTTCTTGTAAAAATGGGACACTTGGCCATCGTGCTTAAAACCGAGTATGCAAATTCGAGCTCAAAGTGGCACATTCCGATCTCGGGAAAATGAAGCGCGCCGCACCGCGTCGTGCCTCACTTGCTTCCCTCACTCGGAAATGTGCCACTTTGCGCTCGCATGCGCACATCCTCGTATTCATTGAATTTTGTAAATTAGACTTTCTTTCCAATCAACAATTATTTGTTCGAAAAACGTATTTTTACCATAGCAATGAGTGGGAGCGAGCGAAAAGATACGACAAACTCGTAAGTATGAGTGAGAAAGAACGATAAAAAATATTTACTAATTTTTCGTCACTAAAATTATTGCGAATCATGCTTAAAACCGAGTGTACACTTTCGAGCTCAAAGTGGCACATTCCGATTTCGGAAAAATGAAAGGCGCCGCTCCGCGTTGCGCTTTATTTGCTTCCCTCGCTCGGAAATGTGCCACTTTTCGCTCGAATGTGCACATCCTCGTATTAATTGGATTTGCCTATATTAATCTTCTATTCTTCAATTCAAAAAATTTAAAGTCGAATAAATTTCGATTTATCTTTTGTTTGAAGAAGGTTATATGTAGATTTTATTTCTTTTGATAAGTTATCATGGTGCTCTTCTGTACGCCTAATTGCCTCGAGCCTGATAAAATATTTTTAGATGTACTTTCAAGTGTTTACTAATTCGCATTTTTGATCAATTAAAATGTAGGGGAGGGTGGTCTAAAGCGGGTAGGTAGCACAAAGCGGGTAACGGCCCTTATATGGATTTGTTATATATTAGCTGAAATTTATATATTTATTTTCAATGCCAGTACCCAGCCTAATTGATGTCATACTACTTTTGACACCTAAGTTGCGTAATAACGTCAAAAAATTAAAAAACAAAAAATTTCATAATTTTGTAAAATGTTTGAAATTAATTTAACTTCAATTGCTACTAAAACCCTTCACATTAACCCATTTTTTATAATGGGGTTTTCTTTTACAATAAACTAGTTTTATTATTTGACTAAATATTTTAATATCCATCCATTATTTTTTACGTTAATGTATCAAAACTAAGAAATGTGTGTTTGGGCAAAGCGGGTAGGTACCCTCTTTTCTTGTACCAGAAGTAGTAATTTTATTATAATTGATAGGAACTAGTTGATAGGAATAAATTGGTATTAAAAATAAGTGATTTAAAGCGTTGAAGCAATTAAGATTTAAAAACAATCGTAAACCGAAGTAATATTAAGATTGGAACAAATTAGCAGTTATAATATGAAAATTCTTAATATAACCTAATACTAATGTTACTGTCAAGAACATGTCAAGTGTAGATAATTTTTTTCAAAGGTTTTGATTATTCCGATTGGTTTATGAGAGCCTACCCGCTTTAGGCCCCAATGTCGGGCAAAGCGGTTAATTTCTGACATTTTATATTTTTGAATTTATTTCTACAATTAAAGCAAAATGTAATTATTTTTTTTTATAAAATTAAAGTTTAATAATTGTATTACGTAAATCTAAAAAAGAAACACTTTTTTTAGTCGAAGTGGTTCATATTAATCGATGAACCTTAACCTACCCGCTTTAGGCCACCTTCCCCTATATGGAATGTATCATATCAAGTAAAACCCTTCGGTTAATTATTTCAGTGAATCCATTTAGGAAATTCTAACAATAAATAAAACACCCATATGGTTTGTTGTATTTAATTATACCATTCAAAAATCTTCCAACCAAGCATAGAATTATTTAACGTTTGACAATAATGCAATATTAAGGTTGACAAGATGTCTATACCAATCTTCTTTTTTTCAAATCAAATAATCCAATAAAGCTGACTAAAATAATTTTTGTATTTGAAACATTGCCGATTAACATAGAGAGATTTCACGAATTCGAGATATGTGCACGTTTGAGTAAAAAGTGGCACATTTTCAATCGAATGAGGCAAATGAAGCCCGATGTGGAGCGGTGCGCTTCATTTTCTCGATATCGGAATGTGCCACTTTGAGCTCAAATGTGCACACTCCGCTTTTGATCACGATTAACAATGAACAATTTACTTTAAAGAAAATTGAAGTAATTCTAAAACCGTAATTGCGATTTCAATATTTCTTCTTGGGGCTTTGCTTATTTTTCATAATTTATTACTTTTTTCATTAAGAAATTGCCGTAAATTGAATTTGTATTTAATTAAAAAGACAATAACAAAAACCTTTTTAGGATGTCCTAATATTCGGTGTCGTAATTGACACGTGTCTTTGGAATTTAACACTCAAGAAAATACTTAATAGTTTAATAAATTGAAGGAAAAGTTAAGTTTTTGTATTTTTACTAATGAAAGTCTATTCTAATGCATAAATAAATGTGTTTTACTTAAATCTATTAATTATTAGTTATTAAAATATATTTCTTATCATTTAACTGTCATAAAGTACAATTTTGTGGTTTTTATTTTCGGGGTATGGTAAGCCCCACCTAGTATGGCATGTGATATTTAGTAACCTAGTATACGGAGGGTTAAAACTATTTCTATAAAATTTTAATTATCAGTAAATTACAAAAAAAATATGAGTTACCATCGAAGTTTTTTGTGTACCTAAGTTTAATTATTTTTTCAGACTTTCGAGTCTTGCGAAGCAAAAATGGATAAAGTATCAAAAAAGCAAATGCTTAATTAAGTAAAATTCCGTTCGGAAAACAGACTTTGGTGGAAGAAACTCGTCCATTAAAACTCTACTTCTGACATTATCCCTTTTCTCTTTACTGATGGCTTAATCAAACTTCAAGGACTTAGCGTCAAACGCAATTTTAATTTAGGTAGAAGTAAGAATTTGCTAAAATTTTCTCGCATTGTAATTGGTAAAATTGGTTATTAGTAGCTCAAGAGTTTTCAATTGAAATACTATTTTAAAATTTTATTTTTGTAGTTGTTTAGAAAGTTCGGTTACTCTATTTGTGTTATAAATTAAAAATAACGCAAATCATTAACTCTGTTTTGCAATACGTAAGTAGTTTTAATTTCGAAGTTATTATAAATAATACCTACATCTAATAATGAAAAAAAATCATATCTAAAATAAAGGCCGTTCTTTGTTGTTATTTTTAAAACTATCGAGGGTCTTTCGATAACATTGTGTGAAACTATCTGATTAACAAGTCCTTGAAGATAGTGTTTGAAATTATGTTTCAACATGGAAGATATGAATTTTATAATAATAAAAATGAAATAAATTATAAATAAAAGCCTACCATTACGTTCACGAAAATACTTGAATTTGAAAATAATTTTTATTTAACCAAAAAATCTTTAATTAGCTTGCACAAAAAATAAATAAGTAATTACATAACTGCCTACTTAATTTTTTTTCGAAGTTAAAAAATACATTTCCGCCCACCCTTAGCAATTTTTTTCGTCCCACAAAGCACGCAATAAAGTTTTTCATCAAACTTAATTTGGTTGTACGTCATTAATAAAAAATATATATGAGGTAATAAATAATCGTTAATTTACATACACAAGTAAGAATTTAATTTTTTTTACTGTCTTAATATTTAAAGAAACGACTTCTAATTTTAATTTATCATAAAACACATTGGGACTAAAATAATCACTTTGTCGTCTTAGAAATGTTTTTTTTTTCATATAAATAGGTATAAAATGAAGCAAAATCAACTTTTGGAAATCCAATCCGTATTTCGCCCAATTTTTTTTTATTAAAGTAGCTATAAATTTGAGAAACGCATATAAACAATTTATGACGCCAAATAAATACAGATAAGAATTGAATTATGGTTTTTATCAAATTTCGTGCTCTTTATATAAATGTACACAAAATGTCACATCTTTTGTTGTTAGTTTCTAAATTAAAAATAAAACGTTTGCAATGTAGTTGGAAGTTAGTCATTTAAACTGAAATTTAAGTATTAAATAATAAAAGACTTATCAAACAATTACTTATATGAAATTGAAAAACCTGTTTTTGAGGTTTAACAAAACTATGACACGTCGTTTATTCATTAACTTAAAATTTAATTTGAGCCCTCGTAATTAAATGCTTAGCAATATATTTATTAACCAAATCGACGAGCTTTGCGTAAATTACACTAAAAACACGATAAACAAATTAAAACTACGACTTTATAATTTCTGATTGAAAACGTTGGAATTAAATTAATTTTTAATTGTATGGCAAAACCTAATTTTAATTAGAAGACAAATGTTGCTAGTAAATTAAGTAAATAGTGGACACACTATTATCGATTTTCAATATTTCGTTACATCTATTACCCAAAATTACTATATAAAATCTATAAATTTGTTACGAAAATTCAACCTTATATGCTTCACCCAATCCGAACAAATGTATAAAAGAGCATTTTTTTTAATTTGTACTCCAAATAGAAACACTAATTAAATTTTGCTTTATGCTTACTTAAAGGTGTGCCAAATTAACGTAATTAAAAAAATATATGCCCTTTAAATACATAATTTCGGACAAAAATTTTTTAAAATAAATAAAAGTTCAGTTTTACGGTAATTAACGACGCACAAACACGGTGAATGTGCTTGCTTTAATTTAATTATCATATTTAAAACGACTTACCAAGAGAATTCTCCAAAAAATAAATCAAAAAAGCACACTCAAAGTTAACACTCGAAGTTCAACAGCGACTGGCACAATTTTAAAGAAATTAAAAATAGGCATTTTAGATGATCCATACATAAACAAAGGTGTTTTTGTAAAAGGGGGGGAGCTGGCTTGAATTATTTATGTAAAAATTACTCGCGTTTATGTGAGAAATGCAATTTTCTATGAAAATATTCACATGACTGTGAGTCTTCGAATGCAGCAGTTCTACTAACATAACAAGCAGGTAAAAGGATGCTACGGCGTCGACTCGTAACGTAACAGGGTGCATCGCGACGCCGACCTCTTATTCGGACATCCTTTGATGCTGACGTCAAAATATTAAGGGTTTGTTTTTGTATTTAATAACAATACCTCGTAAAATACGTTTTTATATATTTTCGATTCGTTTGTATTAATATTTGAATGGGATTTAACGTTTTCCATTTAGAAGTAAGGATCTTCGGATTATGCTTCCTATTTCGACAAGAAAAACAATTAATCTGAATTTTGGAAGATGAGCACACAAAAACTTGACATTTCCGGTGCGGTTAATTCATAATTGATTTACCCTTAACCCAAATTATTTTTTATGTAGGATTTAGTTAATTAAATACACCACTTTTTATAAGTTTCTATTTTTGGACACGTATTTTGAAACAAGGGTTTTGTAGAAAATATTTAAAAAGTTTGGGAAAGCGTACTTGACATTTTTTTCATAATCCTTACAAATTGAAGCTGTTTGAATAAAAAAGTTTTATGCATTTCATAAAATTAAAATCTGGGATGCTGGATATTGATAAAACTGATTTCACGCGTGATTATTTTCTCGGTTATTAAAATTACAATTAGTACATTAAAATTTTTTATTGAGGATAGTAACTCAAAATATAAAAGAATTTTTAAATTACTTTATTTAAGGATCCTCTGACAGTTCCGAGAACTTATTAAGTATATATGTATATCTAGAAACTGTGAATAATTTTGAGAAAAATTGACGAACATAAGTGTGCACCAAAGGTGAGTAGGGGAACCTGTTGAACCTCGGCCAGTTTTTTAGTTATATATTTTTTATTGTAATTTGACGTACCGTACACAAACCGTATTAGCATATATTGAAAGGTCTATTATTTGAGTAGCCACCACAAAAATATCAGCAATGTCTATTTCATACTTACATATGTTTAAGACGTTTAAAAAAAAATGGTTAATTATGCCAAGGTACAACACACCCTATGTACTTCGGCCAGTACGACGATGTACCTAGGACACATTGAAAATTTGGGGGTAAAACATGGTTATTTAAAGAAACATTAACTTTTCTCTACTAAAATTGTTTTATTCGGTCGAGTGAGATATTTAATCACAAATTTTTAACAAAATCAACATAACATTCATAGTATTTCTTTCTTAACTTTTGAATCAGTCATTAGGACTAACTTTTATAAGAACACTAGCAATATCTAGGTATATTATTCAGTCTTAAGCATTTAGCAGAAACCCCAGTACTTCTGTATCTTTGGAACATAATAACTTTCTCTGGTTTTGTTAACTCTGAGGCATTTTAATTTTTCTGTAATGTCACTTATCGGAACCTTCGTTTACAAATATAACATAGTCGCCAATATTGTAATTAATAGGCGTTCTTTTCTTCTTCTCTTTACTTCTAGACATGATTTTTGAAATATTAAATATATTTTATTGGGAATCTATTATATAAATGTGAAATACATAAAAATATATCCTCCTGGTCAAAGTATAACATCCAGGATGTACCTAGGCCACTGACCAAAGTACAACTGATCGATAGTGACCGAAGTACAACACTACTTCATTGCTGTAGAAAACGGTGGATTTTAATTATTTAAGGATACATATCTCGCAAGTTTATTATTTTTTAAATACTTGTTAAGTCAAAGAACCGACCGCATATAAAAGTTAAGCGATTATTATAAAGCGTATAAAACTATTAGATTTCAAAGTATATTAAAAATAATTACTTTTTTCGACAAAAAAATGTTAACTTTTATAACACCAACTACCGGCTTAATGGCGGTAAGCGACTAACTATACATTGGATAGTTAGCAGTGATGTACCGAATACCACAGATAACAAAATTTAATAGCGCGGGATTATTTGAAACGGGCCAATTGGCCTAGGTACACATATGGCCCAGGTTCAACAGGTTCCCCTACATATTTATGGCAAAAAACACTTATGTACCTCTAAAGTACTTATTCAGATTATAGGATCATAACAAAATAAATTATTTTGTGGTTTTTGGTAGATGAATGAAGAATAAAATCTTTCTCTTGTAAAATTACAAAATTCCACTTTTTACTTGGTCGCAATCACTACAGATAATGTATGTACCTGTTTTTATTTGCTCAGAGCAAGCAATTTTACCTTGTTCAATAGTAATATATCTGAGTGACCGAGCTTTGTCCAGCGTTTTGGATTTTGCTGTGAGAATGTGTTGGCTTTCAATTGCCTGCAAACTAAAATATACAGAGTGTTTCCAAATATTCGTCAGAGCCGGAAATGCGTGGCGGAGGTGATTTTTTAAAAGAGTTTCTATTTGGTAATATTTCTAAAGCAGTATTAGTTTAAAAGATTCAGTTACTGTTGTTTTATAAATAAGAAAAAGTTAGTGGTTCCAAAAAGGTTTTTGGGAATAAATTGTATTTTCAATTTCTCTATAGAAGATCGTTTTGATGTGTCTCTTTCGAAATCGTCTTTCATTAATTATTCTCAACCAGCTCTTTTCGTCTGTGATTTATCTTCGGAAACACCCTGTATAGATATAAAAGTAGTGCCATTTGTTGTTTTTGTAGGAATGCATTAATATTTCAGCCTACTAGTACTTCCATATTTTATAAAATGGCACTAAAATTTTTTTTTCTGTAAAATTGTATTTTTTTTTAGCAATGACACTTATCTAGATGAACCTAGGGAGCAAAACATTATTTAAATACAAAATTATTATTGGAATACATATAAACAAGAATAACTCGTTTAAAGTATAAGATACTAATTGCTTTTGTTACATGGGACACAATCTTTTTTTCATCAGGTACCTATGCAGTATTTTTATATAGTAAAAATGTTATTGAATTTACTAACTCTACATTTTTATTTTTCTAAAATTATAAATTGGTCATTAGTACATACATTCTCCAAAAGTAAATATTTTTCACAATTAGCCATTATATATTATAATGGCTTTTTCAAAAATTAGTATTGTGAATTATTTATTTTATAGATAATAAAATTTTAAAGGTATTATTATGATTTCCTTCTTGCTTTTTATACCTGTATCAGGTTTAGGCAATTTCCCCGCTTAAAACTTTGTTGTGAATGTTGTGGTGTTTAAAGATTTAATGGACCTACAGTTTTACGTGGGTTTCGAACCACGGCAATTTCCAAAGAAATTTTCGATCAGTTTTACTCTTACCAGGTGCTCAGCCTTGCACAGAAAACAGGATCGTGAAATTCTTCGATGGTCAGTGCGGGGATTTGAACCACTTCGAATCCACCTCGCTAGCGCAGTAGCCCAAACACTAAACCACTTGCGCCACGCTTCTTCTTATTATTATTTAAAGATATCATTAACCCCATTTTGGAGATTTTGCATTTTGTCGGATTAATCGCCTAATTTTTTGGAACTTAACATATTTCTTGTTTCTGTTTGATTAATTAAGTTAGATTTTTGTCCATGCACCTTTTTGAAAAAATTATCCAAAATCGTGGACTAAAACAATGAACGGGCAATGTATTTGGAAAAATTATTGGGTCATGTATGCAGGTAGAAATAAAATTAAATTGTAATTTTTAACAAATACGGAGTTAGAACCAGAAAAAATACTACTTCTTGCCCTATCTGCCCTGAATAATACTTTATGTTTTATTAATCTTTGTACACAATTTCTATTGTCCTATTTGGAACTTATTTTAACCAAAATAACACTCAATCATATTAAAAGATGTATCAAACCTCATTTAAAAATATCTTGATTAATTTCTGGAAGTTATGGAATTGGGTATAGTTGTGAAGAAGCCAACTATTATCAAGAATAATAAAATTTAATTTAAAAAAAGGTAGAAGCGTTAGAATAAATTAAAATTGATGGTTTTTAATAATATAACGTTTTTTAAAATTAAGATTTGATTTATAGTAACTGTGAACGTAAACTTAATGAATGTGAACGTGTAAGTTGCGTGCAAAAGTTGGTGTAACGCATTTATAAAAAACTACGCATTAACCAAGTTGAGTTAAGTCGATGTCTAGCGTTTTGAATTAAAGCTTTGTATTTTACTTTTGTGGTAAATCTCACTCTTTTTTAAAAGAATATGGAAATGACATTATGTTGCCATTTACTGGTTATAAAATGCATTTTTCCAAAATTCTTTAGATTTAGCGCATATTGCACCCAAACATTTATTGTGTAGTTTGGTATCAGGTATCACCCGTTTAAGTTTCAGTACCTATTTTTCTGACACCCTGTATAAAACTCTTATCTTAAAAATTTATAACAATCTTAAGGTTTATTTTTTAGATTTTTTACGGCTAGAGCAGTGTTTCCCAAAATATGTTTCGCGGAACATATTGATATTCGTATTATACTGCAAAATAAAACGCTTTATATGTAAAATTATTCAGACATTTAATATCTAAAACTCTGATACAATTTAAAACATGCAATAATTGCAAAACCAACAAATATCATTTATACCAACTTAAAAAGTATAACTTTTTTGTTAAGATAATTGACATATTTTGATATACATTTTTAATATTTATTTAAGTATCATCATTTTGTTCTACTTTGAAAAAGGATAGGTATGACATAGAATACCTAATATTGAAAAATTCCACAAAAAATTCCGTCTTCAGATAAAAACTCAATGAAGACAAAAAATATATGAAAAGAATAACTTATTTAGATATTTATTAGAGTTCTCATTTTTAAATTGCTTTAACAATTCTTTAGAGATACACCAGACGAATTTCTATCATTTTTCTTCTTAGGTAAATTACGTTTAGCTTTAGACGATATAAATTATTTAATATTGTTTTTTTGTACACAAATAGTTGGACAATATTGTTGTACCAAGTTGTTGAATGCTGACAATGGAACATCACCAACTGTATTGCATCGATTTTGTTAAAACTTTGCATACAGACTTACTGTTGCATACCAATATTTGAAACATTAGTAAAAAATGCTGGCGAATAGTTTTTATTGAGTTATAAGACGTTAAAGTTGCAAAGTTGCACAGAGCATTACATTGTCAATCGCAGTTGCGGTGCATTGTGTTTACCTTCTGCTTTTTCAATTAATAAAATAGAATAGAATTTAGAGATTATGCTTATTTTTCAAAATGCAAATAACTGGAAATTTAGAAACACTTTGCTAAACTAATCGTAATTCACTTTTTCACATGAACGAGCGTTGAAAACCGATTGTTATTCTATTATATCTTATGATACAGCTCATACAGAATAAAATAAATATTTTTTTTGTGACAAATATTTACAATTCTATACTAATATTATAAACAGCTAAATTTTGTTTGTTTGTATCTCTGGAACTACTAAACTGATTCTAAAAATTCTTTTACTAATAAAAAGCTGCATTATCCAAGAGTAATAGAAACTATATTTTATTTTGATAAAAATAGGTTTTTAGTTTGAATTTCGATATCCGTGCGAAGCCGAGGCGGGCCAGCTAGTAGGATATAAATAATTATGCACTCAAAAGGTAATAAAATAGCCAAATGTTTTTGTTGGTGTACATATTTGCTTCATTTATGTTAATTGAAATTTATATACAGCATCTGATAGAAATTCTCCCTGTAACTATTAAAAATTGTCATGTTGTAAAAAGTACAACGCGCGCCCGCTGGTGTTATAACAAAGTGGGCGCCCGCCCGAAGGTTAACCTCTTATAACTCAATAAAAACTATTTGCCAGCATTTTTTTACTAATGTATCAAATATTGGTATGCAACAGTAAGTCTGTATGCCAAGTTTGAACAAAATCGATGCAACACAGTTGGTGATGTTCCATTGTGAGATACTTTACAAATAATCTTTGCATTTATATAATAATTATGTTTCTAACTTTATATTATTCAAAGTAATATTATATAAATAAATAAATACATATTAAGTAAATAAATAACATAATGGTAGATTTTAAAAGTAGCTCTCGAATAAAGACATGAACTGTATATGAAAACCAAACCAAAAGAAAATTAAAAGTTTCGGAAAATACCAAAGTTAGCGCTAACCATTATTTTCACTTAAGTCTTGAATTTCGGTTTCTAAAGCGACGTATAAAAAATTGATCCATCTTTTTGATTTTAAGTAGCCAGCTTTGAGTTTGATTTATAAAAAAAACGTTTATTTGTACAAATAAAAAAATGTATCACCATTTACTTTGTAACAAAGTTAATCTTTCTTGGAGTAAAGTTATAATTAATCTTAATTAATTGAGATGAAATATAAACAGATGTCTTCTAAATTTACTGATAAACAGGATGAACCGTAATTGACTTCAGAAGATGTTTATATTTGCATTTCAGTCCTGTCGGTTTCCAGTAAACAAAGTAGACACGAACGAGCTGTGAAATACAAATGAAACAAATTTTCTAAAAATAAAATTCGTAACGAAACGCATTTATCAAAATTGTGCAGTTATTTTTATACCAGCAACTAAAGAAAAATACGTACTTGTTTAAAAAATAAGAAAATTCAAAGCATCTTCTATTTGCCGGACTTGGAAAGATAATTGGATCTTCTAATTGGATCGTCAGATCTTATTTTGTCGATAAATCAACAAAATTGAAACTAAATATCCAGAGAATCTAATTTTCTTCTATTTAACTAAATAAGGTTTTAGCTTACTCCCAATTTACTTTTTTCCCCTTAACAATCAGTAAATTAACTTATGAGAAAAAAAAGAATAAAAACTTTTTTCAAGTTACCAATTTAGATTTTAAAAATTTAAATAGAAAGACCTTGAGTACAAACATACGATGGAAAAATAACTAAAACTATTTTAACAGCGTAAATATTTTGTTGAAAGGCTTTAAAGTTAATTGATTGTGCGATTACCTTGTCATTCAAAATACATACACAAAGTATTATGCATAATTTATTTACGAAAGCTTTCATTCCGAGTTTATGAAATTAATTTAAAACTTTTACAACGCCATATTATTTCTAGAAATTCTCTGTTTGAGGTTCAAAGAAACTGACATGTTTTTTGATGTTTAAAACAACTTAACTGTCTAAGTATTTTGAAATATTTTTCTTTTAGTTTCTAGAATATTAAAATAAACTAAAGTTTTCTAACAAAGTAAGAAGTAGATTTGCCAAAAAAACCTGCAGACATAAGTTTACTTTAACAGTAACAATAAACAAATAAAGTTTCAGATATATTAAGTATACATGTTTAAAAGGAACAAGGGCGAAGATCAAAACTTTATACAATTGAACAACCAGAAACTTTCAATACATGTAAAATAAGCAACAAGAGATATGGCATATTAATTTCATTAAAATTTTTTGGTGTAAAAAGCATTAAAATGATCAAAATATAAAAAAATACATATTGGGTGAGAAACACCTTACTTTTTGTTAGAATCCAAATAAAAAAAACCGGTTGCTCTACTTATGTATGCGTGTTAGAAGCTATACTTCTTTGTCGTTATTAAATTAAATATAACCACGTTTTATGTTGCGTACCTTATGTTTGTATATAGCTACCCAGTAGTAGTCAACCAACAACACGTGTGCCACAAGTGGAACGTATAATTTTTTTTTAGCAGGTATTGTTGTGACCAATTAAAATTGCTACCCACTATTTTAATTACAGTCACTGTTCGTCAAAATTGATTGATTACTAATAAGAAATCTAATCTTTGTGTTTTTACAATTCTATATTTTTCGAAAAAACTATCAATCCCTTTTGTTTTTTAAACAACTCTACTATCTTTTTTTCCCGCACAGCCTACCATGACGTCGAGTTCATTTTACGTCGTCAAATCATAACCTTAAACATACAATACTGACATAAGTCAACCTTATCTTTCCTAACATCCTCCCACCTGAGACCTCAGTTACAACACTAACTGATGTCTCATTTAAAACAAACAAGAATAACACTAATTAATATTAAATGCAAATCTATCTGGATTTTTCCACTCGCGTCCATAACGCGACATTCCCTTCTGCGTGGTTGTTGTTTCTTGCACCGGATCTTCAACAGCGTCTTGTTGTACTCTTACATTGGATAACATGTCCTCGGACTAGAACGAATCTCTGCAGTTGTACCTAAACATTCTAGTGGGTATACACGCTGGATTGGACGTAGCATTTGTCCATTTTTTGTTTGGACCCGTACTAAACGTGTCTTGTTATCTTTTCCAGGTAACAACTCAATCACCTTTCCCATTGGCCAATCCATTCTTTTCAAATTGTCATCTCCGATCAACACAATTTCATTCAGAACCACTTGACGCGAATTCTTTGTCTTCACTACCTGACGTAACTGCCCCAAATATTCATTTCGAAACCTCAGTCTTAAGTTCTCTCGTAGTTTTTGCAAATATCGAAACCGCCTGTTTAACATTAAATTATCCGCTAAGTCACAGTCTGGAACACCACTCATAAACAGCTCTCGAAGAAACATGGCAGGTGTGAGAGGAACTAAGTCCGTAGATTCATTGGAAACGTATGTCAATGGACGTGAATTGATTACTGCCTCACAGTCACATAGTAATGTGTAAAGCTCTTCACCTCCGAGACGAGCACGACCCAACACCTTTCGTAACAATTGTTTGACCATACCTATCAGCCTCTCCCACCAACCTCCCCACCATGGAGCTGAAGGGGGATTAAAACGCCAACATATACGTTGATCAGCACTATACTTTTTAATTTTTTCCCAATCAAGTTGCCGAAATATGTTTTCTGTCCCAACAAAATTTGTTCCATTATCAGAATAAATAGTTCGCGGTCTACCCGTCTTGCAACAAATCTTCTCAAAACCTGAATGAAACCAACAGTAGACAGAGTTGTTACAATCTCCAGATGCACAGCTCTGTAGTTAGCGCAAGTAAACAAACAAATCCAAGCTTTCTTATAATTTCGTAAGTATAATGGACCAGCCATGTCAACCCCCGTTACTTCAAAACAAGCAGCTTGTCGAATTCTATCGATGGGTAATGCACACGTACTGACTTTCAAGTTTCTACCATTATGTCGCTTACATATGGTACACGTGGAAATAACACTTCTGATTATGCGGCGTCCTCCCAGAATCCAAAATCTTTCGCGTAGTATAGTTTGCAGACTTTGAATTCCCACATGACTGAACTGTTTGTGAGTGTCATAAATTAATCTTTTCACAACAAGATGCTCTCCTGGCAACACATAAGGAAACCGAAAAGTTTCTATGTCATCTCTTTGACAGACTTTTGTTTCTAGACGTACAATACCATCTTCGTCTCGGACCGTCTTCAAGGTAACTAAACGTTTATCCCTTTCAGCGAAGGATTCTTGTTGAACTACCTGAATTAATTTTTTCTCCGCGTATTCAACTTCTTCTGCAGTCAATTCACCCTGTCTAAGATTGCCCCTGTTCTTACAATTGAAAAAATCTATAAATCCAACCAATTAGATGTACGTTTGCCTGGTATCTTGAAAAATATTTATATAGACAACTATTATCTTTTACATTTAACATAATCGCAACGACTTTCTTCTTGCGCTCTCGATCAACTTCCGCGTTATCGCAGTTGAATTCACTATTAGGCCAATTTTTGGGAGATTGGTACAACCAACTGGGTCCCTCCCACCATCTTGATTCAACTAATTGTTTAGGAGAGCAGCCTCTTGATGGAAGGTCTGCTGGATTTTGATCCCCAGGTACGTGCTTCCAACAATCGCTTCCTGTAAGAGTTCTTATCTCGTCGACTCTATTGCCCACAAAAACTGCCCAATCTTCGGAATTTCTAATCCAACTAAGTACCGTCGTCGAATCTGACCAATAAAAAATTTGTGCTACATTACCCAGCTCTTCTAGTATTTTTGAACCCAGACGAGCACCTATAGTGGCCGCCATCAATTCAAGTCTCGGTATAGACATCTTCTTTATTGGAGCGATTCTGGATTTGCTTTGTATCAATTGTACTTTTACATTGGTTTCATTTTCTACCCTGAGAAAGATAGCTACGGCGTAGGCTAATTTGCTAGCGTCGCAAAATACATGTAACGAAAGGTTTTGTTCCTCATCTTGTTCAACATTTACCCAGCGTGGAATTTCAATTTTCTCTAGAAACAATAACTCTTCTCTCCATTTCTCAAATGTCCTCTGACTTTCTTCGTTGACTGATTCATCCCAACCAATCTTTTCTTCCCACATTCCTTGCAGCAATAACTTGGGTAAGAGTGTAGTAGGACTAGTAAAGCCAATTGGATCAAATACTTGTTGCGCAAATGACAGTACGACTCTTTTAGTTATATTCTCGGTGTCACGCGCTGGTAGACTGCTGAGAGAAAATTTGTCAGTTATTTTATTCCATTTAAGACCTAAAAGTGGAACGACATCATTCTCTTTATTAATTCTTCCGGTATACTCCCACCCTCTCAGTTTAAAATTGGCTTCAGACATTACTTCACTGGCTTCGACAATAAAATCTTCTGCGATTTTCACATCGGGTACACTTGTTACACAGTTATCCACATAAAATCCTTTTAATAACAATTCAACCGTTTTTATGGAATACCGTGAAGTCTCTTTTTTCCAGTAATCTATGGATTTTCTTAGATGATGCTCTATCGTCGCCCCCAAAAGAAATGGACTAGCATTTATACCAAAAACTACTCTTTTGTGTCGATAAACCTCCATCTTTCCTTCAACATTTTTCCATAGAAAACGAAGAAAGTCTCTATCCTTTGGATTCAGACCTATTTGAAGAAATGCCTTTTCAATGTCTGAAGTAATTCCAATTCTATTCTGTCTGAATCGTAATAAGATCGCTGGTATTTGTTCGATTACATTGGCCCCCTTCTCTAAACAATCGTTGAGAGATGGTTTTCCTTTTCTCTTGCCGATGCGTCAAATACTGGTCTGATTTTTGTTGTTGCACTAGACAGTTTTATTACCGGACGATGCGGCAGATAGTGAGCTAGCTTGTCAACTTCGTTACTAGGAACCTTTTCTATTATACCTTCAGACAACCATTCTAAAAACACTTTGTCATACTCGTCCCAAAGTTTAGATTTATACAATTTATTCTCTGTAGATTCCAATCTTTTAAAGCCATTGCGTAATTAGAAGGTAACTCGGGGTGTCTATCTATCCATGGTAATCTGACTTCGTACCTACTCTCTTCTGTAAAAGTAACAGTCTCATCAAAAAGTTGTTTTGCTGCTGTTTCAAGCTCTATTCTAGATCTTCTTTCTCCTGGATCGGTAATTCCCAAAACGTCCAATTGCCATAAGGCTGTGATGGATACATCTTTATTCAACATGTTGCTCACAATCATGGTGGTACTTTGAGATCTTGCTTTACCTGGCACTTTTCCCATTAGTACCCACCCAAGAAGTGTTTCCATCGCCGTTAAACCACAAGGCAGTTCTTGTTTCTTTCCAGTAAAAAGTTTTCCGGCTATATCTGATCCGATTAATAAAGAAATCGGTTGAGGACCCTTTGTATCAGACAAATAAATATTAGATTCTTGCAATTCTTTTATCCAGACCCGAGAATGAACTGCTGGAATGTAGCTACAAATGCTCGGTTGATCTAAAGCATCAAACTTACAAGCGTAGTTACCATCTAAATTTACCAGTCTTACTTCGTAACACACATGTTGCTGTTCAGCGGTATTACTGCCACCGAACAATGTATGCACTATAGTTTCTGTTCGTTTGGGTTTATAGTGCAATTCTTGAGCCACGTCTCTTAAAACGTACGACCTTTGTGAGCCAGTGTCAATAATCGCACGCACTTCTCTTTCACTGTCTTCACTTCGAATCTTTACGAATAATGTCTGTAGAAACACCCGTGTGTCCGTACAATTTGTTAAACCCGCTTCCATTAAAGGATCTCTTTGGTTTTCACTCGGCTTTACTGTTTCTACCAATTTATTACTTTCGGCATTCTTTTTTATTCAACTTTGAACACAATACTACAATGTGACGTCCGTCACATACTGCACACCTCAACCGTTCGCGACATTTCCAACTCGAATGTCCCCTTTTAGCACATTTAAAACAAGCTTTTTTCTTCATAAGAATATTTCTCTTCTCTACAAAAGGGATGTCTTGTGCTTTAACACATTTTTCCGCAGCATGACTACCTTCACAAAAAACACAATCCAAAACAGCGTTCTGATTCATTAATCCAGCAGCTGTAGGCACGCCACGTTCAAACGTCTTCTGTTTTCCTTTTCGTAACTTGCTGTCATTACCATTTAAATGGAACCCTTCTATCGCAAGTGAAATTCGTTCGGCTCCTTCTACTTCGGATTTTAAGAACAGCATAAGTCGCTCTAATCTACTTGAAATAGTAGCATCAGGCTTGTCAGAAAATTCGGTTGATCTATGCCACGCACGTAAAAGATCTTCTGGTAAACACGACTCAACTAGCGGGTAAAGCATAGCTGAACACGTATCCGTTCTTACTCCAAGAGTCTCCAATGCTCTTAACTGGGTTTCTATCTTGTCATATAGAGTAGATATTACACAGCTAGCTTGATTTGAACTAGAGTTGGTTAACACTAACTTTAACAGTTCCCTTACATACACTTCAACAAGCAGATCATTTCTTCCAAATCTTGATTTTAAGCAGTCGATCGCCTTATTGTAATTTTCTGATGTACACGGGAAGCTCTCAACCAAATCTCTGGCCCTCGTTTTAGGAGTAGTAGCTAATAATAAATATTGGAATTTATCTTCTGGTGCTAGATCAGCAGCTTCGTGAATTTTCCTAAATTGGCTCCAAAAAGGTAACCACTCTCGCACGTCACCATTAAATTTTATCAATTCAATCTGTGGAAGTTTAAATCTTCGTTGATTTGCAACTAAAATGGCACTTTGTCCTACAACATTGCCACCTTCTCGTGATAAACGATCACTTTCTTCACAACGAGATCGTAAGCGGGTATATTCAATGTGATAATCATCACACGTGGTCCTTTCATTTACCAATTCTTCTTCGGTTGCATCTTCATCAATCATTTTCTCAAATATTTGGTCATCAATAGTCATTAATTCATCTATTTTTTGTTGTAAAACCGTCAACAGCCCATTTATTTCCATAACATTTTCAGTTTTCACCAATGCGCCCTCAATTTGTTTCACTAGACGCGTGAATAATCTACGAAAAACTGTACGGCGCTTCTTAAGCTCTTCCATTGTCATTTAAAAATAAAATCACAAATTCCTTAAAGATAACTTTTTGTAATCAAATCTATTTTCCACGCAAAGCAGTCACAAGCACTTCTACAACAGAGTTGTCAACCCAGCACTTCACTTCTTCGCGTGTCCTGTCACGGTCGCCAAATGTTGTGACCAATTAAAATTGCTACCCACTATTTTAATTACAGTCACTGTTCGTCAAAATTGATTGATTACTAATAAGAAATCTAATCTTTGTGTTTTTACAATTCTATATTTTTCGAAAAAACTATCAATCCCTTTTGTTTTTTAAACAACTCTACTATCTTTTTTTCCCGCACAGCCTACCATGACGTCGAGTTCATTTTACGTCGTCAAATCATAACCTTAAACATACAATACTGACATAAGTCAACCTTATCTTTCCTAACAGGTATTGATTTTCATATTGTATTCTCATTTCACAATGAAAAACGTATAGTTTAAAATTTTTGTGTTCAGTTAATTTTTTATTAGAAATAAAACTTTTGTTTAATAAACAATTGTTTTAATATGTTGACTATACATGAACTCCTAATAAGGCCTTGGCAACATTTTAAAAAATATATGTTAAGTTTTCCAGATTTTCTCACTAAGCAAATGTACTTAACCGATGTATAATAATGACATCAAAATTTCACAAAGCATCCTCAAATACTTACAATTTTATAAGCTTCCAAATGTTAATGTGGCCTTATTTGGTGCGGGTACCTTAACAAGAACTTGGAATGCCGTTCCCGAAATCTAGCACTGTTTAAAAAAACAAGCAACTGTTGTATTATCTATTGTGTCATTATTTTCCGAAATATATTTTATAAAAGGTAGTTATTCAAATAAGCCGACCGATAAATCCAGCGCGGCATGTACATTTGGTGTGCAAAATATAACAACAAAGAATCTCAGTAATAAAAGATATAATTAGTATTGACTTTTATATGGTAACGAAAAAAAATTATAACATCAACCGCCGTCGATTTGTGAAAACAGAAATTAGTTTCTTGTCAACCCAATATATTCTAAGTTAAATCTTTTTACTTAGTTTTTGTTATACCTATATCCGTTTTTGTAATATGTACTATGAGCACAGGATAAAAGTTACCTATTCTTGAGGGTTTAACTCCTCCTTAAGACAAATCAAGTCAGAGTGTTTATCATAATAAGATTTGGTGGGTTGGTCTTACAATTATTATACAGTGTTTCTTTATCAGTCACGTTTTATTACCAATCAACATCTTAAGAAAATAAAATAAAGCCGGATTGTATGTCATAACTGAACTGCTTACATCGAAGATTTCTTAGAAAAATGTCGACTGCATGCTTCATATTAAATAATGATGAGGTCATACAATTTTGTATTTTAAAGTTACCACATATTTATCTATGGATGTATACAGCTTTTCAAATAATTCTTTACACCTATTTAGACATATTAAAATTTGATTTTGATAAAATCTAAATTAATTAAATATCCAAACATTAATTATAAATGTTGAAACTAGGTGGTAAAAATGTATGACTTATTGATATCTTCTAAAAACAATAAGAATAATACTACATAGTATGTATTCATTATATTCACAAGGACAAACTCATGTAAGGTGAATCACACATTTTGTTAGGAGTAAGGGTCGACACATCTGTATACGGAGCATTAAAATCTGTGGTTCGAATTTTGCTGATAGGTTGTTTTTTCGATAAATGTTAAATAAAAAACAATTGTTTTTTTTAATTACGTAGCATTTGTTCTTTGTGTCCCAAATATCATTTAAAAGTAAATATGGTATTTGCCAAAAATTATATTTAATATGACACAAATCATAACATTTTTTTTAACTATAATTTAAAATATGAACAAGTTTACTTTTCAATGTTGCATAATTTAAGATGATAGTTATCAAAAACAGAGAAAACAATATATTTCGTACTAATCTAGATAACTGCAGACACATCATCTTCAACTCGAATTATTTAGAACAGCGTATAAAAAAGAGGCTGTCATTGGGATTCGAACCCCAAAATACGTTTTCTTTAGACCACTGTTTTAATCTTTAGAGCAAGGGGGTCTTATCATGATGACGGAATTTTATTTTTTATTTTATTTAGCGGACACGTCTTAGATAATTTGAAATTACAAGCGTTCATTCTTTATAACATCGTGCAAAAACAATACCTTATCGAGAAATTAAAATTGTAACTACTATAAAGAGCAAAAATACTACATAAGCAGTTTCTAGTCATTGTAGAATGAAAGAGCAATCTGATTTAATTCTATATTTTCACAATCTCCTAATACTGTAAACACACGGGCTGGTTGTATTTTGTTTTCATATATTAAGTGGTTGATAAATAAACATTTCTACAATTACTTCGGAAAAATAAACTTTAATAATAAAACACTGTTCATAATTTTAAGACCAACCTACCATATTTTAATGTGATAAACTCTTGACTTGATTTGTCTTAAGGAGGAGTTAAATCCTCAAGAATAGGTAACTTTTATCCTGCGTTCATAGTACATTATAATATATTACTAACTTTGTTATTTATTACTAAATAAAATTATCTAAAGAATTCTAAAGTTGAGTTTGTATTAATTTTTTTACATGAGTCTTTTGTACCTACAGGTACGATTCTAAATTGAATATCCACAAAAGCTGTTTGTTAATTGTTTTTTTAACCGTTTTAATAATTTTGATGTTATTATATTAATTTTCAAGAAGTCTATAAATAAACTAGAAAGGGTTCTATCCATGAAGAATCGATTAAATGAAAATTTAGATATTACATTCAATTATTCCCGAATAATGTTTTGGATAATTACAGGTTCCAAATAAAATCGATACAAAACTGAGGGTCGCACCAATATCCATCGGTCTACATTATTCTTCGGTACATAAGTTTACAAAACCTCGTAATTGATAAAACTTGTTATTTTTAAAAAGAATATATCATCTTTAATCAATTTTACAAGAAAATTTTATGGCACTTTAATTGGTAATAAAATCTATTTTTGAGTCTTAAAAACTGTAAGTTTTTAACTGAAAAACTACAAGTCACTTCTTATTAATAAATTACAAATAAACGAATTTTTTGTCTTAAAATAAAACACAAATTTTGGAGTATGTAATAATAAATATGAAGCACACCTAAGTAGATCTAATTTTAAATAGCTCGTAAAAAATTGTATAAACATTATTCCAAATTTGGAAAGGTTGCTATAAATTTGGAAGAATTTCTATTTGTATACGCATTTAGCTTTTTTGTAGGGGTTGCATATCAAATTAATGTAAATTTTCTCAGAACAATTTAGTCACCTTGTAAGTAATCTTATAACAGCTGTTGTATAAATTACATTCATCCTTGCAAGCTTGCAACCAAAGTCGGGAAGGGTTGCACAACAACCCTTACCTACCTTTGTAACTTGAGAACACCTACACTTGAACTTGTATAATAACTCAGCAGTACGAAATGAAAAATTATATATAGTATGTAGTAGGGGGAAAGTGGCATGAAACAGCCAAGTTTTGAAAAAGCCATTATCAATTACGCGGTAGTTTTCATACGAATCGTTTATGTATTATTATTTTAAGATAGCAACACTAGCCAGATATCCCCCACAAAAATTTGACCGTTCACCGTCAATAAACGGCGCCGATACGACGTATTGAAGATTTTGTCGTCAAAAAGTAAGGTTTTGAGTTCAGTTTATTTGTTTTCTAACGCCTACACGTACAAAACTAATAATAATATGATTACACTATAATCTTTGATTATATATACCTAGATTGCTAATGTTATAGGCGGATTTGCAGCTCCGAGGTCACGTTAAAAGTGGTTCGTAATGTGGCTCCCTTTAACGTTCAGTAGGAAGAAGTACTATTTTTTTTACAGATTTTAGTTTTGTTACAGAACGTCGTAAATGACTATTTAGAGCTTAACTAAGTAGGTAAGTTATGATTGAGAATAACGGTTAGGATGAGAGGGATTAGAGAGACTGCTTGAATCGGCGAAAATTATATATCACTTCTTTTAGATTTCATAAAGTATTGAAATAATAAGAACAATAAGAAACATTGACAAATTGTTTTATATTAATGAAAACTAAAGAATGAATACATATTTAATATACATTTGTTTTTTAAGACATTAAAAATTCTCAATAAAATCAATTCTTAATAATAAATAATAATAATTTAACCGTAAATAAGATATAAAGATATATTATTGTAGACACATAAAGAATTAAACGCTTGCCGCCAAGCTTGTAAAATTTTAAAGATAAAGTTGATACTAGGTAAAAGTATTTATATTTCAATTTCAAACTTTTATGTTCATTGGGCAATTGTGCAGAAAGTACCGTTATGGTTTATTATAGGCATTTTTCTACTATGGCCGCGGATACACTAATTTGAAATATAACAATAGACATTATTTTAAATAATTCTAAACTAAAAAATAGCAATTAGAAAAACGCCATTAAAAGAAAAAATTAGGGCCCTCTTTGTAAAAAGAGTACAAATCGTGTGACGACGGGTCTCAACCATATCCAATATCAGACTCATAAATCGGATCTAGAAGTGAATTTCAAAAAGTATGTTTGTCGGTTGATCGTACCTACATATATTTCTATATTGTAATAAGTTGTTTTTTTTTGGATTTTGTTCATTTTGATTTGTTTAATGGAATATAACCATATAAAACAGCCTTTATAGCAACATTTGCATTATATATTTGTTTTTTAAAAGTACCTACTAAGTTTGTTAAAATGTTTATCGTATTTTTTTGCCTTTTGTCTTATAAAACTGTAATTTTACAACAAAATTGTTTTTATTTCATTACGTTCAGTGTATTTCTGACAAGTATAATACCTAAGTAAGAGCCATTTTGGCCGAAGGTAACTAAAATAATGCGAATTAAAAATTAAACGTCGTGTAACAGACTGCGCGCGTCAGCAAGAACGTAACAATTTTCGCTATTGTAATAAGTTGTTTATTTTATTATAGTTTATGTTTGAATGGAACTTGTATAACCATTTAAAAAAACTTTATAGTGGCATTTGTATTATTTTTGTTTTTAACTGTATTTAGTTTATTAAAATGTATTTCGTATTTTTAGTCTTTTACGTTATAAAATGTAATTTTCACAACAAAATTATTTTATTTCATTACGTCAGGGTATTTTCATATTCTCAATCCACATAAGGTAAAAGTACCGGTTTTGGACACGTTAGGCCCAGTTTTAGACACTTGAGTAATTTTGATAAAATACTTTAAAAAATACGAAAAAAACATAATTGATGTTTCTATCGTAGTTAAACATACATTAATTACACTTATAGCAAGTAGCGATAATTCTTATATTTGAGATTTGTCAAAATAAAGTGGAAAATGTCCACAACTGGTACAGTGTCCAAAACCGGTACTTCTACCTTAGTGTACACAAATTTAACAAATTTTTAAAAAATATTAAATGTTTTGGCAAAATAATTCAAATAATATAGCGTAGTCAGTACTTAAAATCAATTTAGTATTTTGAAAAGATTGAAAGATCGAAAAGATAAAAAAATGGGTAGTTTCTATATGGTGAAATATTTCGAGATTAGAGCGTAGTATGTAGTAAAATTGTAAAAGATAGTAATAGCAGTCAAAGAATAAGAATTTAATACAAATTCATTCTGAAATTGCTGCCCGATTAATTTATTGCTCGTAGTCAATAATTCTCTATTTAAGCGCTTTAAAATCTCTACTTGAGAAATATATAAACTCATAAATTCTATATTTAGATTCATAAATTCCACCTCCACATTTACAAATAGCGAAGAACTAAACCTTTTTCAAATTTCGAATAATTATCTTTGCCATCTATCAATGGGGTTAATAAATTTATCGAAAACAACAGCAGCGCACAATTGGAATAGCCGCCGCCTCCAGTACTAAGGGCTTGCGGCCTCCAGATCGTCTCCTAAAAGCGCTGCACAAAATTAACATGGGATTGACAATCTATGTTATATATAATCAAAGCTATAATTTTATAGATATATTAGGCCTTCTAATAACGTATATATTTTGTAGACTAATCTTTGATTTCATAGTAATTTTCGAGATTTTGTTTCTTGAGAGAATATGTTTTGAAATAGCCGGACTGCAGTGTAATGAAAAAGCCACCTTTTAATTGCATAAAATGCAATAATAATTGTAGTAACAGCAATCAAGAGTGGTACCGATGCAAAGTTGTAATGGTTGGGCATATAAATCCTGTGGCGTAAAAGAGAAATTGCATTATTTTTGCTAAAAACGTTTTTAAGTTTTTGCAATGATTGATCTCAAATGTCAAATTTTTTGACAGTTTTTTAGTTTTATGTAAGTAAATATTTTATCGAGAGTTGCCGTTATTTAAAACGTTTTATAATTATATAAGATCTAAAATGATAACTTAAGATTATTATTAAATAATATCTTCGTTAATGTGCAGTTTTAATCTTGTAATAAGAACATGGCTTTTTCAAAAATTGGGTTGGCTGTTTCAATACCTATAGGTTATGAAAAAGCCAAATTTTATTTTTTTTATAAATGATTAGAAGTCGAAAAAATATCATTAATTTTGAAAAATGTTTTATGGCATTACGTACATAAATGCATGAACAATTACAGATTTAAAAAAAAATTGATTTATTTATGTCCTTCTATATTATTTATCTCTTTTTTTAAAACTGGCTGTTTCATGCCACTTTCCCCCTACACGTTTCTTGAGATTTTACATTAAAAAGTGAAAAAATAATACCATTAAAATATAGTGAGTTGGTTAGTTAAACTCGCATTTTTTTATTATTAGGGGTAAATAGTACAGTTGTTGGTCAGTCGACAATGATTGGCCATATCTAGACAATTATCTATACATCTTCTACACATAAAAATAAAGTGTTTGTCTGTAATTTCGAAATAAAGACTTTTTTTAAATTTAATATAGTTATTTGATGGTTACCAAAACCAAAAATTGCGTTTTGAAAATTTTTGTCTGTCTGTCTGTTTGTCCGCCCGTATATCTTGGAAACGGCTGAACCGATTTTGACGGGACTTGAATTGACAGGTAGAAAACTTTTCATAGAGTAGAATGCTTTTTATTCCGAAAATATTTACGATTATATTAAATTAAATTTAAATATTAAGTTTTAGATTTTAAAGTCTATTGCGGCGAATGGTTCCGCTCTCAAAGTGGTTCCAGAGGATCGTAAATCTTATGACACTTACGTTGGGCGCTCCTCCCACAGCCCTTAATTTAAGTATAAAATTTTTGACCGTATATCTTGGAAACGGCTGAACCGATTTTGACGGAACTTAAATTGACAGGTAGAGGACATTTCAAAGAGTAGCATGCTTTTTTATCCCGAAATATTTACTATTAAAATTAAAATAAAATGTTAAATTTTGGATTTTAAATTCATTGTATTGTAATTATTGTTTATTGCGGCTAATGCTTTTTCTCTTAAGGTGGTTCCTATGGCCAGATGTTGGTTGTAAATCTCATGACACTTTTATAATCCGTAACGAATCCTACGTTGTAAATATTGGCTTCACCCAAAATCTTTAATTTCGACATTACAAGATGTTATAATTTATGTTAGTGCTTTTAGTGCAATTTATTTTTTCGTTGAAAAATTTTGTGACCATTGCAGAAATTTGTTATAGCTTGCTACAGTGCTATTTGTTTGTTTTGTGGCTTATTTTTGATTACTGTAAATGTACGTTATTCTAACATAAGACTTGAGAATAATGAATCGTATCGTACAAAAGTTGGCTTTTAAAATTATTACAGAATCGTAAACCCGCTTTTTTTGGTGTGCAAATCCAACCGTTTAACTCTTTTAGTTTCGGAGGCCAAAATTATCGAGAAGAGCATGTTTTTAACAATTTTTTGAAAAACTCTCGGTGCTTTGCATTTTTCAAAATTTCATTTTTCCTACGCAAAAGAATCGCTCAGTAATATAGGATATTTTATTTTAATAAAAATAATTTTTTTTAACAATACCCGAGCGAAGCCGCCCCCACAACCGGACAATGCCAACAATCGGTTAACTTCCCCTACTAAATAGTCAAAATGATTAAGATTTATGTAAAAAAATATCACATACATACTATTATTACTTTTCTGCTAAAAACAGAAATTCTTTGGTACAAAATTCCAACTTTTTGTTAACAATAACTATTTTTTTCTCCTGACAGCTCCGTTGTTGCAAAGCGACAAAGTTTCACTACGTTCCCGTGTGCCTAGTTATGCGTTGTAATTAGTGCAAATGAAAGCGCGCGAATTCGTTTTAAATTTGAATATTAATCGCCATCGTTCCATTGTACCCCAACTGTCCCTACTGTTTGCCCCTATTTCCTTTTTAATCAGAAATAAATTATAACTCTGTTTTTATTATTGATAACCATGGAATCACCAAAGTATTGATGGATTAGCAAGAAAGCCTTTTATCTTATCGTAGATTACTTGTACCAAATAATTTTGTACAAGCTTAAATATATGAGAAAGAATAATTATTTTACAGACTGCAAAAAAATGTATTATATATTAAAGCCATCTTGATTTTGATCATTAAAAGTTTGAACGTAAAATTTTTTATTGTACTTAATTATAGACACTGTTACTCAAAAAAATTTAATTTATAGAGTAAAAAAAAATGTGCGCTTGTAGTAGATACGCGACAGAAGAAAAACTTCTTGCTTATTAGGTATAAATAGAGATAAATTATTTGTATGTTTTCTTAAACAATAGGTAGTTTATTCATCAACATAGTCTCCTTCGAGAGCGATACAATCATTTCAGCAGTTCTCTAACATTTCGATACCTTTCTTAAAGAACGATTTATCTTTGGCCTCCAAATAGGCATTTGTTTCGGCAAACACCTCGTCATTCGAGCCAAATCTTTTTCCGGCGAGCATTTCTTTTAGGTCTGCGAATAGAGAAAAGTCGCTGGGGGCCAAATTTGGAGAATAGAGTGGGTGCGGAAGCAATTCAAAGTGTAATTCGTGCAATTTTGTCATTGTAGCCAAAGACTTGTGACATGGTGTTATGTCTCGGTGAAAAATCATTTTCTTTCTTTGCATATGGGGCCGTTTCTTTCTAAGTTTTTTCTTTAAACGATCCAGTTGGGTCACGTAGAAATTGCTATTGCCTGTTTTACATTTTTTAAGGTAGTTGATAAACAAAATACCGTACGCATCCCAAAATATGAACGCCATAACCTTGCCAGCACTTTGTTGCGCTTTTGGCCCTTTGGACGAAGTTCACCGGCTGCTGTCCACTCAGCTGACTGCCGATTTGCCTTTGCCGTGTAACGGTGAATCCAAGTTTCGTCCATCGTTACGTATCGGCGCCTAAAGTATTTTTTATTGTGCAGAAACAAATCCAAAGAGCGCTCGGAATCATCGACTCGTTGTGGTTTTTAGTCTACTGTTACCACACGTGGCACTCACTTCAAAACCAGCTTTCTCACAGAAAAGTGTTTATCCAAAATAAAACCTACACGTTCCTTTGATATATTTAGACTATCAGCTATCTCCTGCAACTTCACTTTACAGTTTGTCAAAACGATTTTGTGGACTTTTTTGATGGTTTTCGGTATAACCATTTCTTTTGAGCGACCCATCTCTTTTGGGCAACCAGAGCGCAGCGCATCATCGGTGTTCGTACGACCACGTTTAATTAATAATTTGTTTAAAGGTTTCAGTTATGTTTATTTATTTTACTCTTCTGAATTTTGACAACGGTCAAATTTGAACCATACAAAACAACATGGAGTAGAACCCGGCCGGCAAAATTCCGGCGGAATTTCGTTATTTTTTTCTTACCACTTTATCTTGCTTCTAATTGCTTATCGAAATTAATTATTAACTGGTTCCCTACTTTTGGGACACTCACTATATCTAACAAAAACAAGGACACACTTTGTTAAATAAAATGTCAGTGGATCTTTGGAGCATCAATTTTGAGATCGAAAATGTGCTAGTGTTTGCTGGAATAACCACATTTCGTTTTACTCAGCGATATACAAAAATCTGTAATAATTACCTAAATTATATAGAAATTATTTCGTAGAAACAATATTTGCAAAACACATTTGAAGTTTGCAAGTTACATTTTGTTAATTGTAAGTTTATTGATTATAAAATGTCTGTAGGTTATAAATAATAAGAAAATCCTATATATGTAGAAACTTTTTTTATATCTTTAAAAACTTTGAATTTTTATGAATTGTATATTGAAAATACATCTAGAATCAAAAAAATGTAATGTATTTATAGATAATTAAAAATTAAAATTATCTTTTAATTTGTTTGACATCGTTTGATAAGTATCATTTTAACTTAAATCAGCCTAATTTATAATTTAATTGCCAATTTTGAAATTTGATTATAGAAGATAAGGAAACAAAAATGTAAAACACATGTTATGAATTCAATTGTAAATCTTTTTATGTCATATTTATAATTACTTTATAAAAAATATTCGTTACTATTTTGTAAATTTTGTGATTGCATGTTTTGGTTATGCTGTATTATGTATATAAATAGGTAGATACTATATAAATTTCTGTAATTTTTAAAATTAATTGAATACATATCTAAAAATGAGAGTTATGTTTCTATATTTTATTACCAAATGTAGACACATTTACTTGCCTACCTTAGAAAAATTCAAAATTATAATACTTAGTAAAATACAATATACTTATTATAATTTTAAATTTTTCTGTAATAGTTTGTTTAATAAAAGTGAATGCCTTTATTTTAACAAAGATTAATTTGTTAGGTGTTACAAAATTTAATAAGTCAATTAAGTACTGTAGTTTTATATTTTTATATGAAGTGTAACGATTTTCTTTTAATTTCCATCAAAATACCACGCGAGCCATCTGTGGAAATGAAAGCTAAAGAAACCTTTTGCGACGGTTTTTCTCTTAACTAATCGAAATTTCATATCAACTTGTAACTGCAATCATTTAGATATTTAAGTTAAAAGTTAGTATTTATTTAAATTTTACATTGAAGGTATGATTCTTATTATTATTTACAAGCAAAAAAAAACAATTAATATTAAAAAGTATTTATTGAGGATTAAAATCAACAGCTTTTGCTGCATATTAGCAAACAGCTTGATCAGTACATGAATATCGAAATTAACCAAATCCCTTTGAGTATTACATATTAAATTCATGCAGTTGTATTACTGCAATGCGTCAATGATAATTAAGGGCTCTAAGGACAAGTTTAAATAGATCTGTACATCTATGTTTTGATTACATTTTACAGGTTCACAAAACCTAAAAGATTTATTAAGATGATTTTTCTAAAACTCCACCAAATTCATCATAATTCAAATTTTCAATTATTAATAATTTAATTTAACTTATTTAAAGTTTTCGTGAAGTAATAAATTTGAAGTTTTACTTCTTCTTCCTTCTTCTTCCTCAGCCTTGATCCGTCCACTGCTGAACGTAGGCCTCCCCTAAATTTCTCCAAGCTACCTTGTCGTGTGCAATCTGATGCCATCTCCTTCCTGCAAATGCCTTTACGTCATCGGTCCATCTCTTTTGCGGTCTTCCAACGCTTCTTTTATATGCCCTAGGTCTCCATTGCATTATGCGATTTGACCATTGTTCGGGGTCCTTTCTTGCCACATGCCCTATCCAGCTCCATTTTTGTCTCGCCACTCGTTGCATAATGTCAGTTATCTTAGTTTGGTTTCGAATGTCTACATTTCTGATCTTATCTCTACGACTTATGCCAAGTATAGCTCTCTCCATGGCACGTTGCGCTATTCTCAATTTCTCTACACTTTTTCCTGTTAGGGTCATAGTCTCTAATCCATATGTCATAACTGGCAGTATACAAGAGTGGAATACTTTTCTCTTCATACAATTTGGCACTTCCTTATCCTTTAGGATGTCTTTAAGTTTAGAAAATGCAATCCAACCCAGGTTGGAAGTTTTACTACGCCGAAGCTTTTAATTAAAAAAACAACTAGGTAGCTACATAAAAAAGACGTTAAAGTTAAAAGCTCTATGCAAAGCTCACGTATTGTGCAATACTTTGATCTATTATTATATTGTAATTACAAATATAAATAAAATTGAAGTGTTTGTAACTATGAAATATAGGCTTTTTCTTAAGTTCATATGGTTATTTGGATGTTACCAAAACACAAACACGTTTTTTTACAATTTTTTTCTGTCTGTCTGTGGTTTTGTTTTTCTGGGCTAATGCCAGAACGGCTGAATTGATTTTTGATGGAACAATTATTAGCAGGTAGAGGATTTTTTACAGAATAATCTAGAGTGCTTATTATCTTCAAAACATTTAGGGTTCCTGTATAAAAATTGAAAAACTTTTGAAAATAGATGTAATGAAACAAACTTATGTTTATGTCTAGCTATGCCACACGAACGAAATTGACAATAATTGCTAAGTTATAATAAAAGCTTGCAAAAAGGGGGTCTAAAAAGGCAACGTTTTTAAAAACCTAATCTTAAACATAAGGTTTTTAAACAATTTATTAAAAATCTTTTGCTGATGTGTTAATTTAAAAGGAAACAACAAATGTGCACCTTTAATAGTAAGTTCTAAACTTTTGTAGAATATAAATCTTCCGATGTTAAACGAAATACTGAAAAAAGAAGTTAGGCAATTAAAGTTAAGCATTAAAGGAAGTGACACTCTGGGGATTTGTTTGTTAGATTAGGTTACTCCTAAAAACTACTTACGAAAAAATATAAAATTTCTAACTTTAGTTCATAGAACTTTGTTTAAGATAACTATTATAATGTTATATGACTAATTTTTTATTTATACTATTGTTGCATTTTGAGTGGTTTAAAAACAATGCAAGCAATTTTAATGTTCTAATTTGCGATAAAAAAATTGTTAATAAATAAATGTCTATCGCAACTTCATAAATATAAGAAAAGTTTTTAATGTTTTTTAAAGAGTTTACAAAGATGTTTTTACTCATGAATTTTCTATTGGATTATTTATTAAATAGCGATTTTTTAATATATGTTATCGTTGCATATGGAATGAGGCAATAAAATGCCATATAATCGATTTCACTAGAATACTGAGTTCAAACTTTGAACTACAAGTATTGCATTTTTAAATATTACAAAATAAGAGGGAGTCAACACTTTGGCAATAAGCACTATTGCATACGAAGTGCATTCTTCTTAACCTCATTAGAGGTCAAATTGATATATGTACAAGTAGAAGTTAGTATAAGTTAGCACATAGTTTAGACCATAGTCTAGTACCTACAATGTAGAACTGTGCGATTGTAATCTTCTTATATATAAAAATGAATTGGCGAGTGTTAGTCTGACTAAAACTCGAGAACGGCTGGGCCGATTTGGCCAATTTTGGTTTTGAAATATTTGTAGAAGTCCAAGGAAACTATAGGTGAGAAAATATGAAGAAATTTCAAGAAAAATAGTAAAAACAACAATTTTATTTTCCCATACAAACTGATCGTATTGTAAGAGTGTTTTTTTATCGGTCACGTTTTATTACCAATTAAGATCCTAAGAAAATAAAACAAAGCCGGATGTTGTCACAACTGAACTGCTTACATAGAAGATTTGGAGTATTTTAAATTAGTATGTTTTTGTATTACATATTATTATTTGATACTTTCGAATCGTGTTAGAATTTTATATTTATTAATGAAGAGCTCATACAATTTTGTATTTTAAAGTTACTACATACGGTAATGTAATACATTTTTAGAAATGCTTCCTAGAACAATAAAATGAGCTTAATAATACATAAAGTGTGTTTATAGTATTAAAATTTGTTTATTATATGTTAGATAAAATATTCTTCTACTCGATTTATTTATTTTGATTAAAATATAATTAAAAATGTTTACACAAATAAAATCTGAAACATAAACACATTGAAAGAGGCTGAGAAAAAGTTCTTGGAAACCACAATAACCGTTTAGTTAAAAATCTGCAAGGTACAATAAAAATGCAATATTACTATTTCAAAAATACACTACGGGCTGTTAGGGTAAGATAGTTTGTTTTTGCAATTAGAGCGATGAGAAATATTTTTTCAAACTGTAAAAAAAATAAAATAGTTAATACCAACATTAATATTAGATCTGTTGTCATTTTTTATAGAGAAAAAAGGAAAAACTCTTTATTCAATAGCGGATATGTTTGAATTAAAATTAAGTATAGTACATGCTACATGTTGCCATAATTTAAAGAAGGTAATATTGAAGATAAACCACGTTATGGGGGCCCTTAGATATTAACAACCAGTAATGAAAAATTTCTCGAGAAATTCGTAAAAATTTACGGTGTTGAAGGAGAAGCAGGGAAGAATGGCTCCGGCTATGTCGGTTTGGGGTCTATAGAAACGTGCCGTAAAAATTTAAAGCAAATCCATTATATAATTTTTTTTTCTCATATTTAGCAAAGGGGTTAATCCAACGTTGTCAAACTGAGAAGTGCGTCATATGATTAAATATTTTAGAAGGGAGGCGAGGTTACATATAGTTTGGAAACCGCTGTCCTAATGCCTAATGGACTCAACATTGATCACAATAAACGAAATATTGATAATAATAAACAAACAAATTGTAATGCTTTTGTATTGGGTGGACCGATTCAAAGACAGTTTCAACACACTAAGCGGTTGATAACATTAACCGTGATCACATTAAGTGGCGTCTACTGTATTTGTATATATACATAGGTATATATTTGTATGTTACCGTTTCACTCCAACACCGTTCAACCCATAACCATGAAAATTGGCATGTATATGTATTTTTTGTGGAAATAGTGTATCCGTATTTTATTTTATTTTATTTTTTGGTTTTCTGCTAATTTTTAGTTATTGAATTTTGACACATTATTCAATTTTGAGGCGGTACGCAGTTCGGCGGGCCAGCTATAATTAAATAAAAATAAGAAATAAATTCATTAATCTTAATGTCTGCTAGAGCAACAAACAAATATATTCTTTTTGAAAAGCGTCGCAAAATTACAACCTGTAAAGGGAGTCCCAGTATAAAAAAAATTGGGAACCCCTGACATAGGCTATATTTTATTTTGAAAAAAAATAGTTTTTACTTCGAAATTTGCAATACCCGTGCGAAGCCGGGCGAAACAGCTAGTATTACAATAAATGTGAGAACAGTTATTCTCGATTGAATTTAAAGACGAATCTTTACATAGCGACCTCGCCAGGATGTTAACGTTATGTCCGTGCTGATAATTAAATATAGCAACGATGGAAAAAACAGTCAAGGGAAGAACAAAGAACAAGACTCTAACAAAAAATTTTGCGTAGTGTAGTAAATAAGTACTAGTGCGAAAATGATAAAATATAAGGAAAAAAAACACTACAGGAAAGTTGCCTATTATCGGATACTTTTTTGTTTTTGTCGATTAAAGTTGTTTCTTTTGTTCCAACTAAATCTAAATATTGGCAAATTCTTGCAGCATACATATTTTTTAATAATATAAAAGCTCTAGTCCGTAACTTGTCAATTTTTTCGAGAACCATAAAAAAAACAGAAAATGTCAAACTCCAATATTTTGAAAATGGGTTCCTAATATCGGATATTAGGAGCATGAGAGAAAAACTAAAAGATGTAATTAAGAAACTATTTATTTTAGAAATAAGCACTATAAAAAAGAGAAAATTAACCGTCTAACCACATTTCACATAGGAAAGCTTTTTTCTTATCAGTACCTGCACATTCTTCATGGCACCAACGGTAACACATATTGCGTCTTATCCAAGACTCCTCCTTTGTGTCTTCCCAATAGTAAGTGATGCAGTACATACACTCTGCGTTTTCTTTACTTTTATCCATAACGTTGCCTGTATTTGGGATTTGAGAAATATCCGATATTCGGCACCTAACTTCATTACATCTTGCCTTAACTTTGAAGAGAAATAAAAATAAAATCATCATAAATTTATTTACAGTAAATGTGAGAACAGTTATTCTTGATTGAATTTAAAGACGAACTTTTACACATGAAACGAAGAAATACTTTATGAGCACTTTTAATATACCAATTGAGATGTGCTATTAGGCAAAGATGCAACTATTACTAAATATATAAAGCATAGGGTGACAACTATATAACAAGCATAATATAAAATTTTAAACTTTTTAAATGAAAAACGCAAATAATTATAGCATTCTCGTGATTTTACCAAGTAGGGAAAAGTGGTATAAAATGATCTCTCAGGGTAAAATAATCCTTTTCGGTTCTGATAAAATTGCTAACGTTATCTAGTTAATTTTTGGGTAATATGTCAATATCAGCCTACCTACTGGACTATAAGACCCATCATTTGCGATATGATCCGTTCGTTAGTTCATGAGGTAAAAAATTACAAAGTAATAACAAAACTTTTTCTATGTTATTTCCATTTAAAACTTTGGCTATCGGGGGGGCCGGGTTAATATTAAAATTAAGACTTAAAATTTGGCATAAATTTTTTTTTATAGATTTGGAACCGACTTAGGATTATCGTGAAAAAAAAATTGAATATACTCGAAATAAGGGCCACCCTAATGGTTATAAATAATTGCTCTCAAAGATAAAAAATTCTTTTTTGTAAAAAAGTGACATTTTACTTCACATATTATTTAAATAACACGTTGTAAACAATTCTACATTTGTTTTCTTTATTTAATATATCAAAAATCATGCTCCCTTAAGGGAATCCTTTTATACCACTTTTTCCTAAATGTGAATACACTCGCAGAATTAAATAAATTTGTCTATACTTATTTTATTATTTCTTATAATTTTTTATATTATAGTTTGCTTAATAATATTTGTGAATTAAAATAAAAACTAATAAATAAGTGGATTAACGCATTTAGTCCAGTTCTATAAAAAAAAACAAGAAAAACGATAAAATCTAGAAATATTTAAATAAAAGTTCTTTAAATATTATGTAAAATCAGAAATAAATCTAGCATAAAATTGAGACACTTCAATATAATGTGCGCTGTCATTCTTTCTCAGATTTAAAATACAACATTATAAAAAGCAATTTTAAAAATAAAATGTAAGACTTTATTTCAATTCAGTAACTTTTTGAACGTTAGCTGTTGGTACAGTTAGAGTGAAAATGACCCACCAATGTCTGAAATATATTTAATAAAATAAATTTCAAACTTTATTTAAGAATTTAAAGCGATTAACCAATTCGCTAATATTTCAATTTCTTTTCTGTCATTAAAGGAAAATTAGAATCTGATTTAAAGAGCTAAATCTGTTTGAAACCCCAAAAGTACAATATTTTAAATTTGAAATATGGATCGTTATACAAAAATAGAACTACACTAGAATCTCGATAATTGGAGCCCCGTTTGTCCGAGCTTGAGTGATATTCTGTCTTTGTTAATAGTACGTGAGTTTCCGAATTGTCCGAGCTATCTTCGTAGAAATTTTTCAAAATTGCTATGGTTACGAAGAAATATTATGAATAACGGCCTATCTAATTATCCATGAAGTATACATGTCCTTTAATTTTGCATTAGTAATTTTTTTCTGTATTTATTAATACCATAATTGGATACACACCCCGGCGCATATCCAATTTTTCGAAATATTTTTGATTAACTTTTTTTAACATTTTAACATTTTTTACTATATTTGATTGGGAAGCACATCCGCATAAATCTATTCCATGTGACCAGATACATATGGGGAATTTATTCCAGCTTAGTGGATTAATATTTTATTTTCTATTAATAATTTAGATTTTTTTCCTATTAATCAAGCTAATTCTTTGTTTTTAAGTCAATTTGCATTTTCATTTTTGTAATATGTTTTTTTAATATTAGTTATTTGTCTAAATGTAATCCTAAAAACTTTACTGTTTTTACTCGTCCTTTTTACGTTGATAAATAAATATTTTTTCTGTATTATAGGATTTTTTGTTTACTCGGTCCACATTAGTTCGAATAATCGGGACTCTACTTTACTTAATGATTATAAACGTAATTCATATTAAAGTAAAAATTGTCATTCAACTTTTTATTTGCTAAAATAATTGTAATAACATAAGATCAATGATAGTATATTTTTAACAATATATTTGCTTGTTATTCATCGATACTTTGTGAACATACCTTAACAAAAATTTAATAAACTTAAGAATATATGTACATTTAATATTTAATTAAACTAATATTATGTTAATGTGTAGCATTAATACTATAACATAAATATTTAACTATTGTTGAATATTTTGAAAATTCTCAGTACGAATAGACATTTTAAAATATTTTTTAAATAATTTTTAAAAACATTTGTACCATATATTCTATATTAAAAGCATTATAAGACATCTAAAAGTGTTTGATTTTTGTCGATTCAAAAAGAAAATCGGAGAATAATACCTTCCAAGAATTTTCTATTGATTTCTACAATAACAACTGTTATTAATAATTCAAAACCCAAAATCGATAGTTATTAAACGATATTCTGTGTCATTAGACGAGTAAAAGTAAATAAATTCGAATGTACTTTTTAAAATAAGCTTCCTCGTTAACTTTTTAAATAAATAATAGTAGCCTACGTAGACGTTCAATAAAATCACACATTTTACACAAAAGCATTCTAAATACATAATATTTACGAGCATTAGAAACATTTCATAGAAACCCTGGCATTTTCCATTTAACATGAGAACATTGTTGCTGCTTCTTTAATTCTTACACTCACAAAGCTTTGCATGTTCAAAACGAATTTATTTTAACAGATATTCAAGCTTATTTTGTTAGAACATTAAAAAACATCAACTTTAGGAAAAAATGGGATTCATAAAAGTTGACTTACGTGTGTTAAAAAATTTAGTCTGGGATTTGGTGATCAAAAAAAAAAGAAGGATATATAACGGTGTCCGATTTTTATGAAAACGTTAGATCTGATTGCTTAAAAATTCTGTCAAACATTTCAATAACTTTGAAGAGCTTTCTTCCTATCCAAGAACGTGTTAAATCTAAGGATAAAGTAAATAGAAACCAATGAAGTTTTACTGAATTTTCGCGCTTGCTGAAATTGTTCCATTGACCTGGTTTCTCTGTAAAATTATGTTACGGATTTTATGTGGACGCTGTTTTTCATTTGGTTAAATGCAGATCCAGTGTTGTACTTTTCATTCTATTTTAATTTAAAATATGGAAATACATTACATTGTTAGTTTAATGATCGATTCTGAACAAAAGCTCTTCATACGAAGGTTTAATAAAGTTTTTAAAATGGTAATTTTATTGTAAATATTACAACATAAGGCAAAAGCAAATTATAAAATTATGTAAATTTCCGCATTGAGGAAGCGCACTTAATGTAGTTTTCCATAAAGTAACCACGTCAAAGCGTTCTCCTTAACTAAATTGCACGACACTGGTTTTATTATACGTATAATTTTGTTTAAAATTTAATTCGATAACAATGTGTGCTAAATAAATTACATACTAAAAATGAAAAAAGCTTTTACAAAAATAAACTTGGTACTTACAATTAAACTTATTAAAAAGTACTTATCCACGTTTTATATTTTTTTTTAAATAAGTACTTAATTATAAAGCTTAAGTAAAATTTTTAAATTATGGTTTCTTTTGCTATTATTTATTAATCTATCATTATTTGTAAAAAACTTGCAAATTGATTAGCACTTTTGTGCCCATTATTCTGTTTCTTAATAATTCATGTTAATGGCCGAATTCGTTTTTTTGAGTAGTTTTTTTTTTGAATTTTTTGTAACGGCTTTTACTGATTGATATACAGGTTTCTTCCTAGTTTTATTAACATTTATTAAACTAATCTAATATAATTGGTCATTTTCAAAAGGACATTTATTGACATTTTTACAGAATGTGTTTTTTTACAGATTTTTCACATTTGATATAAAAAAAGAACTAAACATGGACGCAGAAAAAACAGGACTTAAGATGAACGTAAAGAAGACAAAAACAATATGTAAAGAAGATCCATACATGACGATTGATCAATCTCGCACCGAGAATGTCGAAAAGTACATCTATATGGGGCACCAAATACAACTATTTTTTTTGTATTCGATACATTAAGAATAATTAAACTAAGTCTATTTTTTATCTTAAACAAATACATAAGTACATAACAAATTTTAAAAAGATTAAGTAATGTAAATAAAAAATAATGTATGTTTATTTTGAAAAAGGTAGCTGATTGTAAAGAATATGTGTTCATTTGGTATTATTTCTGTTGATTTACTAGAAATTCAAAAGTGAAACCAACGTTAAGTATGTTATATAAGCTACAAGATAAAATAAAAATTCCAGTCAATATCAGTTAAATTTTTTTAAAATTATATTACCACTGCTTTAAAATCTACTTTTAGTAAACAAAGTAATAAGCAAATAATTAAATATTATCGCACAAAAAAAATTTTTTCTATCGCCATCTCATAGAATATGAAATACCAGTAGGCTAAAATATGCATGCATTGATATACAAGAACAGATGGCACTACATTAATATCTCTATATGTCAGTGCCAAAACGACCGACAGCCGTCACATTCTCACAGCGAAATCGAAAAACGCCGAGCAAAGCTCGGTTTCCCAGATATTTTAAACATGATTAAATAAAGTTAATTAGGTAGAACAATGCATTTATTTTTAAATTAAGAGGATTAGTTCTACTTGTTTCAATACACCCTATTGTTAATGTTTTCTATAAGACGAAATCTGCAAAAAATGTTGACAGTGACGAAACAAAACTATGTTGTCCTTTCTAATGTACAAATTTTAATGCTTTTTAGCATTCTTCAACTGATTTGATAAGCTACGTTTATGTATATTAAGTGATAAACACTAAATTTTGCAGGAGAAAATCCTTTTCTCTCCAATAATAATAAGGAAAAAATATTTAAAAAATAAGTTTCGCATTTTTTTTTAAATTCTAGATTTATCATTTTGAAAATATCAGTGAGTTTTTTTTACAACCAGGGGATGATCACTTTTGCCCCCACTATGTCAAATTTCGTCAGAGTTAGTTTAACTGAGAATGACAACTTGTCATAACGAATTCCTCTATTTATCACGTAATTTTGGTTGGCCTGGAAATAATAATAATAATCAAAAGTATCTGACTTATCTACTGTCAAAACTCAATAATTATGGGCAAAACATTCAGAACGTGAACCGTGGGAACGGGGGAAACATAACATACCTTTAAAAAAAATCCTAAATCTGCGGGGCTCTACTTTTAAGTTGGCATTGAAGAGCCAAACCGAGTGACAATATTGACTCCCATCTAAAAGCATTGGGTGATCGCCCCATGCTTATATGATTACAAAACTTTCTCCATTCATTCGTTTCTGTATGTCATAATACGGAATCCAAACCAACAAATTAAAAAAAATTGTGTTTCAATTATGACTTTTAGTATTTCAATTTTAAGTTTTTTACCCAAGTTTTTATCGATTTACCTTACTTTATAATGTAACGCAGATTTAATATTTTTGAGTGCTTTGATCAAACCGATTGCGTTCATTTTTATATGGATATTAGACTTACAATTAGTTTAGTTCTATACTTTTTATATTATGAAGATGAAAATATTTTTTATAAACTTGCGATCCACCAAATTTTAATTTAATTATGTGCATATGTTTTTAAAGTGTCTTAATAAATTCCACAATAATTTTTTTATCCAAATCGATTAAGTCAATTTTAATTATTTTTAAAGTTATTTTTTCTGCTTATATGTCAAAAATAACGGAATTACTGAGGTTAATATTTTCAGAATATTGTATTTATAATAAGGGTAATCAATCGGCAAAATATGAACCAGATACGCGTATGAGCAGTTCAGTTATGCTTACCCGGATATGACCTTTATTAGTAAGGAAACGGCGAACGGGGCAAGCTAACGAACTTAATTTTATTATAACCCTTGAAGAAGATAACTTTTGGTTTGTAAATTTTTCTGAAGCTTTTAAGTAGGCACGTGCAATATATACAAATAAATGATAATGGTGATCATTATGTTAGCTATCTATGCAAAAAGTAAGATAGTGTGATGCTGCTTGTAAAAAATTTGATATAAAAATAAAGGTTTATATCTCATACAAATAAGATTTCATCTAACAAATAAATTTTGCTACCAGTAGAGTAATAGAAGTGACCATCGTACTATAGTATACCAAACGAATATTTTTTATTATTTATTTGTTATTGTTTCTGGGGAAAAATTCAAACGTTAATACATAATTATATAATTAAACAGAAAACTGTTTCAAATAAAACCTGTAACTAAAATGTTTATCACTTTTGTACCGGGTGTCCCACGAATAAATATTGAAACTTAACTCACTTATAACTAACCCTAAACTGAACAAAAAACTACCTGAAGTCAAGTGACCTTATGTGTCATATTTTTGAGTTATTGTAGCGTAAACTTCAATTTAAAAATGTGTAATAAACATCTTATTATTTAGAATATTTCAAATATTTTTGATTAAGTCTATTATAATGATGCCAGTAAAGCCATATCTAAGGTTTTTTTTTTAAATCGAGAAAACCATAGAAATTGTATATGAAATATTCCAATTAGCAATGACCTCATTTTCTTTTAAAGGCATATGGAAACAACGCTGTGTTGTCATTTACCGGAAAATTTAAATGCAATTTTCTCAATTTTTTTTAGATTTAAGACATATCGTATAGAAACTTTTATTGTTTAGATTGGTGTCAGCTATCACCCGGTTAAGTTTTAGTACCTATTTGTGAGGCACCCTGTATATTAAAACACTGCTTATTTTTAATCTCTGCTTTTAGTTGGCAGATTGACCACTAAACCAGTAACTCGTATGATCGAGAAAACCTCTACCAATTTTTTTTTTGATCCGATTGCAACTAAACAAAAACACTCACCGTGTTAAGCTTAAGTTTTCTTTCAAAGTTGATAAAAATTCGTTAAACGGTTTAAATCACTGTAAGGAACAGACACACAAATATACTCTTTTATAGCGGATGTCCCACGACTAAGTACTAAAATTTAACCGTCTTATAAATACCTAAGCCTAAACTGAACAAAAACATACCCCGAGTCAAGTAAGTTGTGGTATAGTAAAGTTTAATTTAAAAATATGTAATAAATACATTGTTACACACCGTAACAATTTTACTAGGGTTCAAACTAGGGTTGTAAATATTAACAGTTGGCCACTTATTTTAATAATAATTAAAATCTATTTAACAAATTATTTACAACAATAACTTAAAATACTAGTGAATATGCTTAATAATTATTTTACTTACTTACTAATTTAGTTACAGTTTAATGCACTACACTAATTTGTTTACACACTGTTATTAATTTAATTTCACCTCGGTTGAGAAACCACCTTGAATGTCACCGAGAGCCCGCTGAGTAGAGCACGAAACTGATTATTGCCGCAATTGGGCGCGGTTATATGTGTATTTCGGTATGGGTATCACAACTTCTGGAAAGATCGAGATAATTCTCCACTTTCAACGATACGCATCGCACAAGGCCATGGACTCGCTAAACGATATATCATTCTCGATCGTTTGATTAGATTAATCTATCGCGTTAGCTACATTATTTAGTATATTTTGAAAATTTTTGTTTTAAGTCTGTTATAACGATGCCATTAAAACCATATGTATAAATTTTTAAAAAAATTAAATAAACTATGAAAATGACATATCACATATTACAATTAGCAATAAAGCACGTACTACGTGACCTCAATTTCCTTTTAAAAGCATATGGAAAAAGACGCTGTGTTGCCATTTACCGGAAAATTAAAATGCATTCTTTTCAAAAATCTTTAGATTTAGGACATATTGTATATAAACTTTTACTGTTTAGATTGGTGTCAGGTATCACTCGGTTAAGTTTCAGTACCTACTTAGGAATTGTGTAGCTTTTTGTTAATGAAAGAATTTTTAGAGTCGGTTCAATAGTTCTAAATAATATTCCATACATACAAACAAAAAAATAAATTTTACCTCTTTATAATATATTTACATAGTATATAGAAGTAGGTATAAATAAATATTTATTTCATACACTTTTTGTTTCATTCAATTAAAATGAATATTTTTTGTAACCAACTTCTGTTTTCTTACGCTCTACTCCAAATATTGGCGAGATATCTTCATATTAGTTTTCAATAATTTCTTTACAATAACATTAATAAACACTTAAACAATTAGACCGGAGCTGGATGGATTTGAGTGTGCAAAATATGAGGACCGCATTCTGTGAATAGTTTTGAGCTTAGAAAAGCTTGCAGAATATGATTCTGGATGTTGCCAGGAAGTTTATTGGTCCATTTATTTTTTATACCCCATCCCCTTAGATATCAAGTAAATGGATTGAACATATGCTTTGGAACCATTTTAATGATTGTTTTAGTGACAATATCCAATAATTTTTTATGATTAAAGATACTAATAGCTAGTCAATCGAAAAAAAAACAACAAAGTTAAAAATAAAAACAAAAATTGTTGATAAAATAATTATTTAAAACAAAAAAGCATATTTTAACGTAAGTCATAAAAAAAATACAAATAATCAATCTTTTTTATTTTGAATGTCATTATTAATACATTTGCACAACGAAATACAATTTAATTGTAATTTTTTGCAAGAACAAGCCTTTATTTGACAATTTAATGTACATTTGCAGGGCTGAATCAACAATTCTGGCAATGTTAACAAACGTAAATGTAGAGCAGTTGATGTGCAAATTATTTTTAATAAATTTAAGCCGAAGCCGATATTTTGAAAAATTAATTTATACCGAAATTTATCAGTAGTAATTTTTTTTTTTTTGAGAAAAGATAGATGCAAATTGTTTCTAATTCTGTTAAATGTTCGACTCTCAGGTATGGATTTCCTAAATACCTTAGAGTTTTTTGTACAAAATCCAATGATGCAGCTTTTAAACTTTTTTTTTTGAGCCCAATGTGCTAGTTGAATCGCAACCACTTAGAGACTGCAATGCTGGCAAAATAAGACAAATATTTTCGCCAAGGGATTGAGCAGCCAAATAACATCTTGAAAGTATTTCTTCTTATAAGAACCGTCGAACCATAGACCTAACTTATTCCAGAAATAAATATCCAGGATGCAAACATCTGTATCAGCGCAAAGGATTATGATATGGGCAGATTGGATTTTTACTGCCTGAAATATGTGACAAAACATCCTTGAATCGACTTCTAAATGGTTCAAATTTAAGTCAGGTACTTTAAAAAATGAAGAGCCATGTAATATGTAACATTTTGTTGGATCACCAAATCCTCCACAAATATATAACTCGCAATATCTAAGAGCAGCAGTACAGAGAAATTGAACGATCTGCAACTTATTTTTTCAAGCACTGGCTTGAAAAGAAATTATTACGATTGCTGGAAATTTTTGTGTGATCATTTAAAATTATAAAATTTTTAATCATTTGACCCTTACTCCCTAAAGTTGACTCAAAATATTTTATCGAAATATCATCATATCTGTCAAATACAATATCTATTTGTTTTACATTGGGCTGCAAGAAAATATTATGGATTCTTTTGAAGAATGCATCAGCAAAATTGCCAAAAGTGTTGAAATTTTTTAATTGTATTCGATGAACAAGTGCCATACCATCAACAATATAAACCTTTGAAGTACGTAAATTTAAAACGTCTTGCCGCGTGTTTGTACCACACTTATAATTGTTTCCAGTTTCAAGAGCTAGTTCCGATTTTGGAGATTTTTGTAAAATCTATCTGCGTCAAAAAGGTGCTTCCAGTAATTCAAAATTTGCGTGTTGCTCAGTCACAAATGGAACTTGCATTCCCCTGTACTGACTATTACGAACGCTATGACGCACCCGACTAGAAATTTCAGTGAGGCTTTATTTTGGCCCAAATAAGGCATGCCGAATTTCAAACTTGCGGAAAGTGAGGAATCCAAACTAGACTGAAGTTTGGGATGTAACGCAGTGCCGAGGCTCTGCCTTCTTTGGCTTCCTGACTAGGTAGCGGTTTGGCAACCACACAGGAAAAAATTTTATATAATTTTCTATAAATCATCATATATAATTTCTCTACAGCACATTTGTGGTAATTACCATCAGTCTACTAATTTTAAGAACCTTTGAATTCGACATCTGCTTATTTCGTTGGCAATGGTAGAGCGGTGTGCGATTGATTATGTCATCGATGAATCTGAAAGCGAAATATACAGCATTCTTCGGGATTTGAACCCCGGACTCCTGGATCGAGAGACTGTTTGCTTCCCACTGATCTACGAAGCCTTCTCAAATATTTACTAAAATATGTCATTTAAAAATGACATACTAAAATGACACACAAGGTATTCTAGTTAAACTAAAAACACTATTACTTGAGAATTTGCAAACAAAATTACAAATAATTATATATAATTTTATATAATGTTATATAATTATATAAATTTTTTCCCGGGCTGTCAGGCATTTCAATAATATGTCGGACTTCGGCAATGCCGTAGATTTTCCAAGTGAAGCCCAACTTTGGCGAACCGAACTTTGGCATACTATTGGAATGCCTGACTGGTTTGAAGTAACGGTAGCCGAAGGATTACCGAAGTTTGGCATACTATTGAAATGCTTGATTGGCATGAAATTACGGTAACCAAAGGTTTTCCAAAGTTTGGTTTGCCGAATTTGGGCTGAATTTGGGAAATCTACGGCATTACCGAAGTTTGGCATACTATAAAATGCCTGACTGGCATGAAGTAACGGTAACCGAAGGTTTGCCGAAGTATGGTTTGCCTACAGTGGAATTGATAAGGCGCCACTAAGGCGTGCCTAAGTTAGGCAAGCCAAACTTGCCCCAAATTGCCTCTTCGGCAAAGCCTCACTAAATTTCTAGTCGGGCATTGAAGCGTAGAATGGGGAGAAAGTTGGAGAAAAGGGAAAGGGACCAGCACAGCGGTTGGCAACATGGGTTTTTTTTTTGGTTGATATCTCAGGTAAAATAATTTGGGCATAGTTGCCGGTCCTTACATTTTGCATACTCAACTCCCTTTGGCGCCTGGACTAAATTGCAAATGTAAATAATCTACCATTATCGTTAAAGTAATAGCAATTTTAACCCAACCACATTTCAATGTTGAAAAATCCCATTAACAATTCTCAATAAATTATTAGTAAAATAAATGTAGCATTTCTAATTAAAAAAAAATAGAATTCTGTTAAAGACTTTTACATACATTTTGCTCTTTCAAATAAATGAATAATACATTTTATTTGCATTAAGATACACTGAGAATGAAAGCCATATTTCTTAAGTGAAAAACCAGTAACCCTTTTCTCTGACACACTTTCAACAAGGATATTCTTAGAAAGGAATATAACTTTTATGTAAACAAAAATTTGCATAATGCATCTATATTTTTGTTTTTAGTTTTAAACCACAGGTTAACATTACGAAAATAAATCAAGCAATAATTTACGTCTACCACACAAAATAAATATTTAAATAAAAGAACGAGATATAAATTAATTAGTATTTTGTAAATATTTAAATAATAATAAATAAGCACAAATAGAACTGAAAGTTCAGGGTTTTATGCGTTTACAAAATTTACATAGGATTAGCGAATCTCTACTAGAGAGAAGTACTTTTGTATATAAACTTTGTGCATTTTGGAAGTGCAACAAAACTGAGATTAAGATTTCGTAGAATTGCTTTTGTGTTTCAGATGCAGTAGTTTTGTTTTAGTGTAAAACGTAAAAGCTCGGGGCTTTGTAATTGTTACGATCACCTCGTTTTATGGAGACGTTATATTAACATTATGTAGTATCCGGTTACATCTGCTGAAATTGGTAATTGCCGATGCTGATTTCGTATGTGGCTTTTGTCGTTTATCTAATAAAACTAGCGTACAATAAGCAGATGAAACTATGCAAATTTTAGTTTATAGCTGTTAGTTCTGGCATTTTGGCAAATTAAGTTTATTAGTTCTGTTTAATTAAAGCTTTACAACCTTATTTAAAGGGTTTTGTTAACCGATAGTTATTTACTATTTTTGCCATACAGATATACTTACCATATATCTAATCATGCACGGTTTTTAAAATTTAAATTAAAATTTTTCGCAATTATTTTTATTCTATTTGAATACATTATGTAATTACGTGCTGTTTGTATGTTACTGTATGGGAAAAAACGTAGACCAATTAATTTTTTTTTGAAATTTTTTTGTAATTTAAAAAGTATCAAATGTTAGAGCAAAATCAAAATCAAAAATCAAAATTGAATATAGCTCATCAAGAGCTTTCAAAAATTTATAACAAAATACCATTTAGTTGATCAATACTTTATAAAATAATTAATATTTTTCTAGTTAAGATAAGACAGTCAACACCATTTTCAAGAAACCAGAATTACAACAAAATTTATATTTATGCGCATCAATGCAACATAAAAATGTTAAAAATTTTTTATACTTGTAGTTCTTTTGAAATCCTTATTAGGTTTATAGTTATAAACTTGTTACACTTTCAATGATACACCCGGTATGTATGTAAGTATGTATGAATATTTTTATTCTAATTGGTGTACTTATATAAATCCTTTAATAATGTTATGAATAGTAATTTATGTTTTACCTTACAAATAGGTAGGTATAGATGTTATATAATGCTTTAATGTATTATTTTGGATCTTTTGAAAAAATTATGTGACACGAACCTGGTATGTTAACTGCAAAAAACCCGTTCAAGAAGAAATCTTTAAAGAAATTGCTAATGTCTTTTTTTGATATTTTTTTATATTACACTGAAGAGTTTAAAAAATACAATACATGAGCTGTTTTTGTCTATCTTTAACTACGAAAACTATTAGATTTTTAATTTAAATTTTTGATTTTGTATAATTTGTTTTATTAAAAAATTATTAATGCACTGCAAATTGTAAAATTAAGTCATTTGCATAATTTAACTTGTTATTCTTTTAAATATTAATAAAAGCTGAGAACAATAAATTTGTAAAATGTTTCTCAAATAGGTTTAAAAACAAATCATTCAATGTCAGAGATGTTAAAGCCTAATTGATTTTTATTGTAATTCTTTGAAATGTTATAGATTGAAATCGAAAAATTACTCAGATTTATAAATAGTATTTTCCTCAATGAAATATGTACTAATTCTACTTTTCCCGTATGTTGTAACCTCTAAGTAAATACCATAATAGCGCATCATGTTAAAACAAATAATATTTGCTATAGTCCGGTCAAAATAGACATTTCAAATAACAAAAATTTTGACAGAGCTAAATTAATAAAAGTTGAGACCTTGGGTACACCATTAGAAATAAAGTGTCTAAAGTCCCCATCGATCCCATGTGTGCTAAAAATGTTATTCGGGGTCAAAGGTCAAAATTTTAGGTTTTTTTACATTTTTTTCGAAAACGGTAAGTTTTATCTAAAAAGTAGTTCCAACAAAAATTATAGATTTTAAAACTATCTATAAAAATAGTCCTAATACTTTTTTTTCTAAAAATCACCATTCGTTAGATATCGCGATTCTACACTAAAGGAAAAAATTAAAGGGTTAAGAAAATTTTTTAAATCTTGGTGATTTTTGACAAGCTATATTGCTGAAGATTCTATACATACGCGTCTATACTTGGGCCGCTGAAAAGACGGAGTAACAACAATGCGTGCTCACCGCGTGTTAAAGTGGCCAACCCTCTAATCAAATTCTGATTGGCTATTAATAAGAGATGAAATATATTTGTCAACTTTAGCCAGTTTTAAAAGATACTCTTTTAATTCATTCTTGTTTGTAAAATATATAGTTAAGTACTTCAATATAGTGTAAACCTAGCCGTGTAATAGAACAGAGAGTCCTGTCCATGCTTATAGAGCGTGATCACTCCAACTATTCAGCGGTCCGAATATAACAGTATTTTTAAAACTAAACAGTAAATAGAGACAACAAAAAGGTTGAGGAGTACTGATCTATAGCATTTTCACATGTTAGTAATTCGCTTTTCAAATGTCAAATTGAGCACTAACGCTAAATTACCTAATGAATTTGAAAAATCTTTATCACAGCATTAGTAATACATTTAAATTAATCAATGACACACCATCCTTCGTCAAAATAGTAATTTTCTTTAGCATCTGGTCATTTGGATCTGTTTAAATTGGATTCTACTCATGTATTTCGGCAATTGTGCGATATCGGTATATGAGGTTAACATCTTATTACATGACACGTTTTATTTTATACTTATATGCGTTATATCAAGCATTCCTCATTTTAATTTATACTAAAACTAAAAATATGGCATTTAATTGAACTATAAATTTTATAGGCAATTAGAAATTGCTCATTCAAATAATAACGACATAATAAAAATGATCCCTCACAATTAAAATAAACGTTAACATCTTTACAGACTATTAATAAAAGCATTTTTATAGTAAATTGCTAAATAAATTAAACCATCATGTATTTAATAACATAAAAGTAGTTTCTCTTTCAGTTTTTATAAGATAACATAAAACTTAAACGTAATCGACACTATAAAAATATGTAGGGTCAGTTGGGGTACAATGGAACAAAAAAGTTATTTCGATTTTTAGAAAAATCTGTGTTTTATATTTTTATAATTTCTGCTTAAAACAATTAAGAACAGACCTAAAACTGTTGATTGAACACGAAAAAGAGATTAAAAATAAATCTTAAACCTAAAATATTTACGTGTTTGTAAAATACTTTTTTAGTTCCATTGTGCCCCAGGTCTGCGGTACAATGGAACATGGCCAAAAAATTGCGTAAGATCATAAAGTATATTAAAATACATTACTAACCAATGGAATATTTTCTTAACACTCTTGCTTGCTAAGCATGGACTTGGCAACAACAATTTTATATCTATAATTGACACTATTGCCTTGTCAGGTTTTAGAGGAAAGAAAAAGCCTATCACATATTAGTCTCACTATGCAGATCCCTATCACTTTTTCTCATGTGCTCTCTAACCAATATAATTTTAAAATCTGCAACAAAAAACCAATAACGTAAAAGGGGTTCTATGTTGCAGTGTTCTATTGTGTCGCGTTCCAAGGTGCCCCATAACGTTTCAAAAGTATCAAACGCGAATTTTAAAAACTTGGTAATGATTTTCATTTTATATTCAACTGTATTAAATAGTCAATATGATTAAAATTTATGTAAAAAAATATCACATACCTACTAGTATACTTTTTCAGTAAAAACAAGTTTTTGGGTAAGAAAATGTAACTTTTTACTAATGAAAACAATTTTTTTTTCTCAGAACTTTGTTATTGCAGAGCGGCTTAATTTCACTGCCTTTCCGTGTGGATAGTTAGGCACTGTAGTCGCTCAAAACAGAAACCCGCGCATTCGTTTGGTATTTGAATATTAATCGTCGTTGTTCCATTGTACCCCGCGTTCCATTGTACCCTAACTGTACCTACTTTCTAAATGCCTCAGAAACTTTTTGAATATTTTTTTTACAATAAAACCAATGAAGAAGCATACACAAATTCCAATTGCGTAGCATCAGCACACCAAGAAAAGTATTACTTACCAATTGATTTAAATTATCTATCCGACCTTTTTTATACACAAAACAATCAGAAATAGTCAATCTAAAAATAAGTACAAAGAAAAACGCATTTAATTTTAGCTAATATTTCAGTTCTAAAAAAACATAAACAGAAACCCTTGAAAAACGATAAAGAAAACGCTCCCAAATAAGAAGCATTCAAAGTGTATTTTAAATAATTGGAATAGAAAATGAGCTGTAAAACATGTCGACGTAAATAATGAACCACTCTCTATAATACCTAATAATAAGTTCAGAAAAAGCTTTTATAAGAAAATTTATGATGCTCGAAAAGCGCTTCATCGGCAATTTTTTTTTTCGCCAACTTGGAAATAATCGAAATTGAAACGAAAATGCAACGTTCGTGGATTGTCTTTTTAAATGTTAAATTCTCAACAAATAAAAACAAAAAGTAATAATGAGTTTTGAGAAAATTATGAAACTGTAAGCTTGCGCGCAGACATCCATAAACTATTTTATGTTGGCTTTCAGGAGTTCGTAAGCGTCAGTGTATATTGCAGCGCACCACAGAGCGTCGCGACGCTTAACAGTTAAATCACGTGCCGATTTTAAGTCGTCGTTATTACCGTAATACGTTCGTTTTGTTTTATGATATAATATGTGCATTATGAATAAATTTTTTAATAGTGCTCATTTTTAAAATTAAATCAATAATCAATTTTTCAAACGCAGGTGAGTTCTCTGTTTGTATACTATTATTTATTTCTGGAGGTCTAAATTTTCAATTTGATTAAAAATTATAAATAAAGCGTAGAGTGCTCGCGATGTTTTTAACAAGAAAAAAACCGTGTTACTAAATAATAAAAGCGAAAAGAATTAATTCGTTTTCTGGTTCCACAGAAATAAAAAAAAGTGTTTTTTTCATAATACATAATATAACAAACAAGAAAAACAATCCCTAAGCAATTTCTAATGTTCACTGTATTGTTGGTTTATTATTATTAAGGTCCCGAAAGCATTGTTTATTAAAACGAATTGTTTCTCTTCAAACAAATATATGTAACAGCAATAACTATTAACCCCTTATGCATATTTTACTAATTCTTTGATATAAATAGAAAAATTCAATAAGGCAAGCTATTATTAATAAAACTGCTCGATTGTAATGTGAACCGAAGGTTCTCTAAGTTTTTCCAATTTTTTTACAATAAGCATCAATGAAACAGTTAACTTTCGATTTCTGATTAAAAAAAATTTAAATTATAAGTTTGTCAAAGAAGTGTCTTCATCTTTTGCAAACGTGACAAGTGTATGTGACATGTTTCTTTAAAAAATTACACAGATTCTTTAAAAAATTAACTTCTCGAAAAGGACGACAAAAAATTGCTGCGAGCGTCGCTCAAATTTCAAGCATTTTTGAACGGTTAATATGTTTTATAAAATGTGAGACATTCGTGAGTCGAAGAAGATAAATTTCGTAAAATTAAACACCGTGAAATTTGAAGATGAATGTGATATAAAAACAATAATAACACTTACACTAAACCTGCTAAATCCTATTTCTTTTAAACGTTTCAGAAACCCTCATTACTTTTACTGACGTTTCATTTTTAAGGTAAAATTCCGGCTAAAACAATGCGAAAGATTTTATATGGTGTTAAAATGTGTTTTTGGATACGAAATATAACATTTAATTTATTTTTCTTATTAAAAAAGGATAATTGCACAGAAATAAATTATAGTAATAAACGACGTGTTTAAATAATTGAATTGTTCGAATGATTAATTCTTGTGGAATTTTCCACAGAAAAGGGGCTTTAATTTTGTAGGATACTAACGAAAAGGGTGAAAGAAACGCAGTGGTTTTTATAACCACTGATAGTAAGGGTTGTTTCCAACGTCTCGCTGATACGAACCCCATAATATTTTATTATTTATAGGAGTACTACCCTAGGCGCTTTTTATACGAAAGACAAATTTATTTACCCGAAATTATTGGAAAGGACGTGGCGTTTTGTTAATGTTGCATTCGCCCTTACATTTAGCTGGTTCTTATTTTATATATTTATGACGTCATATGAAATTTTATGCATAATTAAAAAGGCATGCTGTTGACAGTTTGAAACTGAGGTACCGCTCGTAATTAGTGAGTTTAAGGAAAAGTGGTGACATACGGAAAATCGAATTTATTTTTCGTTTTTTACATAACATATTTACAATCTATTACGTATGAACAACAAGTAAATGTTGTGACCTTTTCCTAAAATCTAAGTACATAATATGGCTTGCCTAGAACAATCCATTGACAGTTCTATTTTTATCAAAATTATCCAACTAAATTAAAACCAATAATGTATTTTTATGCGACTACGTACAATATACAGTATGGAGATATTGAAAATGAACATTAGATGGAGTCATTAAAACATAAAAAAACGCTAAAAGTTATGGAACAATGTTATTATTTTGAAAAAAGGTCACCACCCTCCCACCTATTGTTCAAATGGTCAAATGATCTCCGGTTAACCAGTTAGTGATTTTGTAAAGAATGTCATTAGTAAAAGATTTAAGATTAAAATAAGTATACAGAACTGTCAAATGTCAATTTAAGTCCATCGGACATGTATCTATCGGTGCCATTACTGCCATCAAAAAAGCTTTTCAACTTGGCACAATAAGTGATCCTACTAAGAAAAAATGACATAGTAATAAAGAACTCGACGAGAACCAAATCACATTTCCGAGCGAGGGAAGCAAATGATGGAACCTCTACTATATATACTATACACAGAAGATTTACCACTCGACAGGTACTTTCGCAGATGATACTGTCATTCTTGCAACGCATAAAGATCCATCAACGGACACGAAAACCTTACAAAATCACCTAAATAAAATAGAAATATGACTCAGTAAATGGCGAATCAAGATTAATGAGACTAAATCAATCCAAGTTAATTTCACTCTCAGATAGAACAGTGCCCTAAACAACATTTAAATAACATAAAAATACTACAGTCTTTGTACACCAAGTACCTTGGTTTACATTTGAATAGTAAACTAACTTGAAAAGACCTTATAATAAAAAAATGGAAACAAATAGATCTAAAAACGAAAGACTTATAATGGCTAATCCAACCTGTCCTTAAAAAATAAATTTCTTCTCTACAAGACAAAGTTCAAACCTATATGAGTCTATAAAATCAAACTTTGGGGATGTGCAAGCAAATCAAACATGACAATAATTCAGAGATGTCAATCAAAAGTACTTCGAACAATAGTGAATGCACCATGGTATGTAAGCAACCACATGCTAGAAACCGATCTAAACATACCATACGTGAAAGATGTGAGAAAGGGAAAAAGTGTCCAGTATCACAAAAAATTAGAATACCACCCAACTGATGCAATTCAGCCACTTTTAGAACCACAACTTATTAGAAGACTGAAAAAACTTTGACCAACCGACCTAAAGGTTGATTAACGAGGACTACTGAATGGAAAAGTATCTCATCAAATCAATAACGAGCTTAACTGCTTTGGTGTCAGAAAACTGACTTAAAGAATTTTGAAATTCTGATTGTGAAATCATAAAAATTAGTATTAAAGAAAAAACGGTTTTATGAATGATTCTCAATCATTTAGGGCAAAAAATTAGACGAAAAATCAGTTGAATAATTTTAATCGTTCCCTCTCACTCCGATTTACATGATTGTCGTATCTTTTCGCTCTCTTGCACTCATTGGTATGGTAGATACATTTTTCAAACATAAAATCGATATTTACCAAACTAACTTTCAATATACGATTTGAAAGAGCGAAGGATTACGAGGGCAAATTCTGTGAATGCGGGGTATGTGCACATTCGCGCGAAAAGTGGCACATTTCCATCGAGAGAAGCAAATGAAGCGCGACGCGGAGCGGCGCGCTTCATTTTCCCGAGATCGGGATGTGCCACTTTGCGCTCGAATGTGCACACTCGATTTTAAGCGTGATTTACAATAATTAACCTACTTCCTATATAATACTATTTTATTTATAACTAGCTGGCCCGCCCGGCTTCGCTCAGGTATTGTGTTAAAAAGAAATTATTTTTATTAAAGTAAAATATCATATATTACTGAGTAATTTTTTTGCGTAGGAAAAATAAAATTTTGAAAAGGCCAAAGCACCGAGAGTTTTTCAAAAAATTCTTAAAAACATGCTCTTTTTGATAATTTTGGCATCCGAAACTAAAAGAATTAAACGGTTAGATTTGCACACAAAAAAAGCGGTTTTTTACGATTCTGTAATAATTTTAAAAGCCAAATTTTGTTTGATACTTTTCATTGTTCTCAAGTCTTATGTTAGGATTATGTATATTTACAGTAATCAAAAATAAGCCACTAAATAAACAAATAACACTGTAGCAAGCTACAACAAATTTCTGCATTGTTCACAAAATAATTCATCGAATAAATAAATTGTATTAAAAGCACTAACATAAATTATAACATCTTGTAATGTCCAAATTAGAGATTTTGGGTGAAGCCAATATTTACAACGTAGGATTCGTTGGGTAAATGAAGTAGGCCACACATTGGAAGCAGGTGTGCTAAAACCTATACCTGCTTGTGTGGCTATCATCCTGCCTCCACCTGCTTCAATTTTCAAGTTAGCCACACTTACGGTTTTCGAGATATTTCAAAAAGAAATTCTGTGGCCAACTTCTGACTTGGCCACACTTTGGAAGCAGGTTTTATAAAACTCATACCTGCTTGTGTGGCTATGTTTTCACATTATCCTGCTTTAAACCGCAAGTCAGCCACACTTACCGTTTCGGAAATATTCGACAATTACTTTTGTGGTCAACTTCTGACTTGGCCACACATTGGAAGCAGGTTTCATAAAACTTATACCTGCTTGTGTGGCTATGCTTCCACATCACCCTGCTTTGCATTTTAATACAGCAACACTTAGTATTCTTTAAATAATTTAAAAAATGTAATTTTAATTTTTTTAAATATTTTAAAAAACATAAGTACGATCGTCATTTTTCCAAAATTAGTATATGTAATACAAATTAATTAATTTACAATTTACATTTAGTACAAAATATAATTAATTCGCATGTTTTTTATTTTTGACTATTAACGTACATTTAGTACTTATGATTAAACTGCATTATAATGGATTCTATATGGTTTCTGTGAAAATTTTTCTTCTATTGTACTCGTTAATATATAATTAATTTCTTTTACTTTGATAGTTATCTCAAGTTTTGTATACATAGCTATATTCATATATTTTTTTAATATATCTTTTAAAAAAAGTAAATTCATACAGGAGTAATTAATACACCTAACGCGTTGTCAGCGCATAAAACCTAATAAAATAATTATCTCAAACAATATAAACCAGAATAAGCTGAAGCAAGGTCAATGTCTGTTTCGATGTCTTGTTTAAATTCGTATCGGTATCTTTAATGCCGATAAAAATTTCGCGTTGCTCAAGATTTGTTATTAAAGTTTTATATTACACGTTAAATAAAGAAAAAGTATTAACAGTTTTATATTGTGGCGTTGTTGCCAAATGTATTATAAACTAATTAATATTTGTTTGGTGTACAATTTTTACGTTAACTTATCATGTTAGAATTTTGTTAACTTCGGTCTATTGATACGAATAACATTATTTTTTAATTTAATGTAGAATATCAGCTGCTTAAATTTTAATACTCATTATTAGTCCGACTAACTTTTTATCTATCATTACTAATTTTGCTAATTTTGTAGTGTTAAGTTTATTAAAAACCATTGGCTTACAACGTAGATTTCAAATTATTCTGTTAATAACGAGAATTAAAAATTATACCTCGTTAGAATAGTTTTTTTAGACAACTTATTTTTTATACTTTTACTTTCACTCAAATTTGCATAATATTATCAGTATTTATCTATTATTTTAACAAAATTTAAATGATTGATGTTATAATTTTAAAATAATTATACATATGTATATGTATGTAGGTATACATATATATTTTGTTGTTGCCTATAATAAATATAAGATGTTAACTGATTTTGTACATTTTTTGCTCAATGAAAAATGCCAGTCGATGGAAAGATTAAAACTACATTTAGATAGGTATGTATTTAATTTTTTAAACAAAGATGAACCGTTACCAACAAATCTGTGAATGCCGACAATAAGTTTATTATAACACTATCAAGTGTCATATAAAATGAAGTTGGCGCTTTAAAAAAGCTTACCTTTTTAGGGTAAATGAAGTAGGCCACACATTGGAAGCAGGTGTGTTAAAACCCATACCTGCTTGTGTGGCTATCATCCTGCCTCCACCTGCTTCAATTTTCAAGTCAGCCACACTTACGGTTTTCGAGATATTTCAAAAAGAAATTCTGTGGCCAACTTCTGACTTGGCCACACTTTGGAAGCAGGGTTCATAAAACCTATACCTGCTTGTGTGGCTATGTTTCCACATTATCCTGCTTTAAACCGCAAGTCAGCCACACTTACCGTTTCGGAAATATTCGACAATTACTTTTGTGGCCAACTTCTGACTTGGCCACACATTGGAAGCAGGTTGCATAAAACTTATACCTGCTTGTGTGGCTATGCTTCCACATCACCCTGCTTTGTATTTTAATACAGCAACACTTATTATTCTTTAAATAATTTAAAAAATGTAATTTTAATTTTTTTAAATATTTTAAAAAACATAAGTACGATCGTCATTTTTCCAAAATTAGTATATGTAATACAAATTAATTAATTTACAATTTACATTTAGTACAAAATATAATTAATTCGCATGTTTTTTATTTTTGACTATTAACGTACATTTAGTACTTATGATTAAACTGCATTATAATGGATTCTATATGGTTTCTGTGAAAATTTTTCTTCTATTGTACTCGTTAATATATAATTAATTTCTTTTACTTTGATAGTTAACTCAAGTTTTGTATACATAGCTATATTCATATATTTTTTTAATATATCTTTTAAAAAAAGTAAATTCATACAGGAGTAATTAATACACCTAACGTGTTGTCAGCGCATAAAACCTAATAAAATAATTATCTCAAACAATATAAACCAGAATAAGCTAAAGCAAGGTCAATGTCTGTTTCGATGTCTTGTTTAAATTCGTATCGGTATCTTTAATGCCGATAAAAATTTCGCGTTGGTCAGGATTTGTTAATAAAGTTTTATATTACACGTTAAATAAAGAAAAAGTATTAACAGTTTTATATTGTGGCGTTGTTGCCAAATGTATTATAAACTAATTAATATTTGTTCGGTGTACAATTTTTACGTTAACTTATCATGTTAGAATTTTGTTAACTTCGGTCTATTGATACGAATAACATTATTTTTTAATTTAATGTAGAATATCAGCTGCTTAAATTTTAATACTCATTATTAGTCCGACTAACTTTTTATCTATCATTACTAATTTTGCTAATTTTGCAGTGTTAAGTTTATTAAAAACCATTGGCTTACAACGTAGATTTCAAATTATTCTGTTAATAACGAGAATTAAAAATTATACTTCGTTAGAATAGTTTTTTTAGACAACTTATTTTTTATACTTTTACTTTCACTTAAATTTGCATAATATTATTAGTATTTATCTATTATTTTAACAAAATTTAAATGATTGATGTTATAATTTTAAAATAATTATACATATGTATATGTATGTATACATATATATTTTGTTGTTGCCTATAATAAATATAAAATGTTAACTGATTTTGTACATTTTTTGCTCAATGAAAAATGCCAGTCGATGGAAAGATTAAAACTACATTTAGATAGGTATGTATTTAATTTTTTAAACAAAGATGAACCGTTACCAACAAATCTGTGAATGCCGACAATAAGTTTATTATAACACTATCAAGTGTCATATAAAATGAAGTTGGCGCTTTAAAAAAGCTTACCTTTTTATCATCGTTTCGCCCGCATGTTTTAAGCATATGTATTATATTTAATAAAACAATAAAGCAATTTGTAAATTTAATTAATTTCAATTATAGATACTAATTTTGGAAAAATGACGCACGTACTTATGTTTTTTAAAATATTTAAAAAAATTAAAATTACGTTTTTAATATTATTTAAAAAATAATAAGTGTTGCTGTATTAAAATGCAAAGCAGGATGATGTGGAAGCATAGCCACACAAGCAGGTATAAGTTTTATGCAACCGGCTTCCAATGTGTGGCCAAGTCAGAAGTTGGCCACAAAATTTATTGTCGAATATTTCCAAAACGGGAAGTGTGGCTGACTTGCGGTTTAAAGCAGGATAATGTGGAAACATAGCCACACAAGCAGGTATAGGTTTTATGAACCCTGCTTCCAAAGTGTGGCCAAGTCAGAAGTTGGCCACAGAATTTCTTTTTGAAATATCTCGAAAACCGTAAGTGTGGCTGACTTGAACATTAAAGCAGGTGGAGGCAGGATGATAGCCACACAAGCAGGTATGGGTTTTAACACACCTGCTTCCAATGTGTGGCCTACTTCATTTACCCACCTTTTTATCATCGTTTCGCCCGCATCTTTTAAGCATATGTATTATATTTAATAAAACAATAAAGCAATTTGTAAATTTAATTAATTTCAATTATAGATACTAATTTTGGAAAAATGACTCACGTACTTATGTTTTTTAAAATATTTAAAAATATTAAAATTACGTTTTTAATATTATTTAAAAAATAATAAGTGTTGCTGTATTAAAATGCAAAGCAGGATGATGTGGAAGCATAGCCACACAAGCAGGTATAAGTTTTATGAAACCTGCTTCCAATGTGTGGCCAAGTCAGAAGTTGGCCACAAAATTTATTGTCGAATATTTCCAAAACGGGAAGTGTGGCTGACTTGCGGTTTGAAGCAGGATAATGTGGAAACATAGCCACACAAGCAGGTATAGGTTTTATGAACCCTGCTTCCAAAGTGTGGCCAAGTCAGAAGTTGGCCACAGAATTTCTTTTTGAAATATCTCGAAAACCGTAAGTGTGGCTGACTTGAAAATTGAAGCAGGTGGAGGCAGGATGATAGCCACACAAGCAGGTATGGGTTTTAACACACCTGCTTCCAATGTGTGGCCTACTTCATTTACCCGGATTCGTTACGGATTATAAAAGTGTTATGAGAGTTACAACCAACATCTGGTCATGAGAACCACCTTAAGGCTCTACAGCACCTATTTCATAGTCAATGTAAAATATTTGATTTTTTTTTGGAGATAATAGACGCCTTGTTATAGTCTACCGAATTCTCAAAGGCTCAGTGTGTAGAACATATTGAGCTCTAGGGGGCATCCTTAATAATTTTTCAAAATTTTGATTTGAAATCGTTATAATTGATAAAAAGTCATATTCTTTGGTAAGAGATATCACGCTTGTGCATTACTTTACCGACATAAGTTTTTAACCCGTAGATAGGTAATAAAATTTTCTAGGGGAAATCCTATCTATTTTTTTTTTATCTAGTCTCATCAAGCTATAAAAACCAAAAATGTAATTGCAATTTTATTTTAAAACTGGTCAAACGGGTCGCTAAATTTACTTCTTTACCTGAGTCTCGTTTGGGGTAGGTGTCAATATCTAATCTTTTAAGGTATTACAAGTGCATTACAATAGAAGAATAGTTTAACCCTAACGGCAGTGAGTTTTATGGTTGGAATGTCGTTTAGACAAACTATTCTTATATTGGTAGAATCATATAATTATTCTATTATAATAATAATAAATATCAGAGTCAAATCATTTCAAATGAACCCTCCATTTTTTATCTGATTATGGATTTCAGTTCATATATTTTAATTAGAAGTACACCAATACCTCACTGTCCGTCGGGGTTACGTTCCAAAAAAACACGACGCAAATTGAAAGGACGCAATGTGAATTAAGAAAAAATTAGAAAAAAAAGTGGAGCCATCTGTTAAAAAACAAGAAAAAAATTAAAGACTCGAACCCAAAACAACGCAACCTCGAAAACCTAACGACGCACAGTGAAAATTAGTACTAATTAAGTAGCGACGCAACTTCGAAAAAACGCAAAAAGAAACGACGCAAAGCGAGGTACGGGTGTAAAACTCAATAACAGTTTTTCAAATTTTCATTTTAGCAATTTTTTTTGGAATTTTAAATTTAAAAATTAATTGTGAAAATTTTAAATTAAAAATTTAAAAATATATATTTATATGAAATATGTGTTGTACAGCCCCGGATCTACAATTTTTCGAGCCGGAACAAAACTTGACATTAACACCTTCCCCTCCAACATTTGAGATAATAATCGTTTTAGTGAAACAAGTTTTTTCAAACATATAAATTTACCGCCTCCTGAAATTGCCGCACGAGTCATGACCCCCAAAACAAATTGAGATTTGTATTTGTATAATTCAAAAACCCACTGTTCCTATAACGTTATAACTTTTCACAATAAAATAACCTGAAGCTACGATAACAAATTTTTTATTAAATTAAAAAAATTGAGCAGATCGGAATCGAATGACCAGACTCAGTTCAAAATTTTTGTGACAATATATACTTTTTAAATTTTTTTAAAAAAAATGTATAATACATTTTCAAAATCTAATTTTCATTGTTAAAAATGATAAACAAATTAAAATAAAAAAATATAAAATTTTTAAATATTTTTTATGGAAAGTTCATTTAAAGATGAACAAAATATATGCCTGTATATAATTATCTGGATGGGAAAGCCTATGTCTAGAAATGAGCTGAAACAGGCTAGATGATGGTGGTGATATTTTTAGTAGTAAAGGCATTTAAAAAAGTTTTGCCCAAAATTTTCAAAAATTTATCCTTTTTTGCGAAGTCTGTATAAAAATTCGAAAAGGGTCATACATGTATTTTTTAACAAAGACTATGTAAAAAATTGGCTAAAGAAAAAATGATAGGATCCACGACCTCTGTGATTTGACGAAGAATGTGCCATATACTTTATAATACACCTACAAAAGCACTATTTGTAAAAAATATTGTTATTTATGTATAAATTTTAAAAAAATGCATGCAAAAAACGTAATTTCTACGTTGAATACCAAACACCACAATACTATAATTACAGTATAAAAAAATAATTCTTGTAAGGAACAAATGTATTAAAGTAAGAAGATTTATGCAAAATACAGTAAAAAATGTAAAAACTTTTGCAATGAGCGACTCAAAAACGAATACTAGAAGTATTGAATGTTTGAAACTTAGTTTTTCTTAAGATTTTTTAAATGTAGTTTTAAATGTTATTGTCAACAAACTCTAAAATATGGCTTATTTGTCGGTCAGTATTGAAGATAACAAAAAGAAACCAATTGTGAGGATTAGCTATTGTTGCTTATGCTTGACTAAACAAGGGTTTGCTTCGAAACTTCCAGCGACCAGTTTGGAATTTAGAGAAACGAAATATTATTTAGGTGCTGTAGAGCCTTAAGAGAGCAAGCATTAGCCGCAATAAACAAGAATTACAATACAATGAATTTAAAATCCAAAACTTAACATTTAATTTTAATTTTAATTTTAATTTTAATTTTAATTTTAATTTTAATGTTAATTTTAATTTTAATTTTAATTTTAATTTTAATTTTAATTTTAATTTTAATTTTAATTTTAATTTTAATTTTAATTTTAATTTTAATTTTAATTTTAATTTTAATTTTAATTTTAATTTTAATTTTAATTTTAATTTTAATTTTAATTTTAATTTTAATTTTAATTTTAATTTTAATTTTAATTTTAATTTTAATAGTAAATATTTCCGGAATAAAAAGCATGCTACTCTTTGAAATGTTCTCTACCTGTCAATTTAAGTCTCGTCAAAATCGGTTCAGCCGCTTCCGAGATATACGGACGGTCAAACAGACAGACAGACAAAAATTTTAAAAACGTGTGTTTGAACTTTAGTAACATTCAAATAACCATATGAGCTTAAGAAAAAGTTTTTATTTTGAAATCACAGACAGACATTTCAATTTTATTTATATGTATGTATCTATAGATGTATAAATAACTTTGATTTAATAAAAATATGATTTTGATAAATAATAACTGCCTTTCTCTCTAAGAGGATCACTTCTACAAAAGACCAATTTGAGTAAGAAACAACGCTGGTCGTGTTAGAGAAGTTTTACTGTACTATTAATTTTATTATCTTAAGATATCTGATTTAATATTCCCAATATATGGCTAAAAGTTCAACAGCACAAGTTAATTTGATCCTACATACCGATAGTAAAATTAGTCTCACAATCAGACAGTCTTATTTGATAATCCATTTCGATTTTCTATCTCTTCATAAGTGGCATTCTTAGAGAAAATTAGCAACAAACAGTGATTAGATCCCAATATTTTGGCATATAAGAGAAATTTCAACCCTTAACATTAAGATGTCTACTTTAACTAAATGCGAAACTCGGCTCAATTCGAAATTCTTCATTTAAAAGAAGTTACATCTCGCATTCCAACAAAGACGAATTCGACGTTCCTCTCCTTTAGATAAAGAAACCTCATCTCGTTGAATAGGAAGCAAAACAAATTAAAGTTGGAGAAACTCGGTAGCACCTGTACGTGTGCAAAGGAAATGAACTGAAATGTTGAGCCCGTTATCGATAACTAAACGTGCGTTTAGCTGTTAACACAAACACAGAAACAGCTGTTACGCGTATTCAATAATTAGCTTTATTAATTCACACTCGAAGCACTTTAAAACGTAGTTAGCATACGAAAAATCCCAATCTAATTTATAAAACACAAAAAGATGGAAAATATCCTTTTAATTAATAACGACAAATCCTTCGAAAATTAACAATAATTTTGTTGGTGTTTCTATAAATTATTCAGACGTTGTTTTTCCACCCTAAAAGCACTCCAGCTTCTAATCTCGCCTACTTAAATTTCTCTCTTCGTTTTCTCACAACCTTTATGTATCTTCGATTCTAATTCATTTCGGAAACAGGAAGAAAACGGACCAGTCAAATTAAAGCCGAAGTACATTACTGCGGATTTAGGACGCCGAAGGATCAGAGACACAATTAAATCGACATGCATAGAGGATTTTTTTTCCAAGTAATTTCCAAAATATAAGCTATAATAAAATAGTGAATTTCTATTCATTTAAAACCCAATAAATTTAATTAAACAATTTAATCCTATGTTTTTTAAATGAGAAAATGTCTACCGAAAAATTTCTCGAGGGAACTCAGGATGACAGTTCGCAATATTTGTGGCTTCAGTAAATTATAAGAAATGGGCAAAATCCATAAATGTATTTTTTTTATCATAACACACGTGATCAAAATGTACAACTTTTATTTAAAAGTTTTATAATTTTTTTTCCTTTGTAAAATCTATTAAATTTGCAAGAAAAAAGATATTCCTCGTATAATGTTTGTTGTTTTATTAATTCAATTGAATTATTTCTATGGATTAATTAGATATAATCATTTATGATGTGTAGAGTAAATAAATAAAAAAATATCGATTTAGGTAGTTGTATATATAATAATTTAATATCAAAACACAGTTAATGCTTCAATAATTATTTGTTTACGTTATTACGAGGCTGGTACCTACGCACATCCCTTTATTTAATATCCCAAAAGCAAATACAAAGTACCTAATCACACCAAGAGTTGTCATTAAATCTATCGATTTAATTAGAGATAAGAAGATTAAGGGATGAAAGACAAATAGAACAAAAAAGCACTTCGCACAAAACACCTTTCTATTTCTAAACCGAAATTAACCGCCTTTTATTTTAAAGGATTTGTTTTCGTTTGGTAAAAGTCCGTAGTTTTCCAAGGTTTTCACTTTCGATCAGTGACCTGATTGTAAAAAACGCTTTCACTTAAATGCAAAAAAGCAATACGATACAATGTAAACGTAATGTTAAACCTTTTACTTTATCTTTTTTTAAATTTAATTTAATGAATTATTTAAATATCGACTAAAAAATAACTACGCATATAAAAAAAATTAAGTATTATGTAGGAATGAGATATTTTAAAAATTTATATATTTTTTACTATTTAATTGCTGAATTTACTCTATTTTATAAAACCAGAGTAATAGACTTGAGGTGGGTGCCATCCACTGCTGGTTTTCCAGGCTTCCCTAGTTAGTGACGTCTTCCAGCCATTATCTCTTGACTCTTCTTTCTGGGTTTTGCTGGTAGAACGTTCTTAGAAACAGATTTTTATGACCGGTACTGCGCATTTTAAATTTGATAGCATACCCTAACAGCACATAATATTGCAGGAATATTGCTGGAATATTATTGTAATATTACAATGAAATATTGCAAAGACATATTCAAATAATATTCCTGCAATATTTTAAAATAGTATTTGCTTGGTAAAACAAGATCCCGAATATTCACAAATATTAAAAAAAATCATCAACTTTTGCGAATAATAGTAAATTATGAAAATAATTGAATTTAAACAGAAATAGGTAAATTTGAAAACATTTATGGTATAAGAATTTTATTTTCAATTTATTTTTATATAATTATGATCATTGTAAATAAATATTTGTTTGAATATTTAAATTTTACTAACAGTGTATCTGTAAATGTGAAAAATTTGTTAAAGTAAAACAATTATCATATACTAAACTGACACCCCTATGTATCTTCATTCTTGTTTTTTTTTAGTTTCTGTTATAAGCCTAATCCTCATTATTTTAAAATTTTATACCTATGGAAGACAGACACATTTACCTTTTGTTAGAATCAAATTAAAGATTTACACAATTTTGAAATTGTACAATGTATGTTCTAGAAAAACTTAAAGTTTAAAGAATACTACAATATTTTTTTTAAAAAAAAGCTTTTTTTCTATATAAATTTTCGTGAAACTTAAATGTCCTGGGTTTACTTTACTTTTCAAATTTTAATCTTTATTCACAACGGATTAATTAGGCACTATAAAATTTAAAAATATCACGAAAAATACAAAAAATATGCATTTATTCTTTAAACAATATAATTCATAAATTCTTTACATTTTGGAGGTTGAGGCGTTAAACTTAAAATATGAAAACTATTTTGTGTACATTTATTTCGATAGATTAATTGGTTTCGAAATTTTGTATGAAAAATTTAATGTTTTAGAAATCTTATTATATAAATATCGAAATTAACAATACATGTTGTCTTATGGAGAACACGTTTATTTGATATGAAAATGATTCATTTTTTGCTATAAAAATGAGAAAAAAATGCCATCAATACGAAATTTAACCATAGGAAACATTGAAATTTCGTGATTGTTTTGAAAAAATATCAAATTTAATTAGGAAGTTTAGTTTAGAAGAAGCGTGGCGCAAGCAGTTTAGTGTTTGGGCTGCTGCGCTAGCGAGGTGGATTCGAAGTGATTCGAATCCCCGCGCTGACCATCGAAAATTTCACGCTCCTCTTCTCTTTGCAAAGCTGAGCACCTGTCAAGATTGAAACTGCTCGACAATTTTCCTAGAAATTGCCGTGGTTCGGAACCCACATAAAACTGTAGGTCCTTTGAATCTTTGAAACACTACAACATTCACAACAAAGTTTTCAAGCGGGGAAATCGCCTAAACCCGATACAGGTATAAAAAGGCAAGGAGAAGAAGAAGAATTAGGATGCTTTAACCTTATGAAAAATAACAATTATTAAGGGTACTTGTAAACGATTTACATTTAATGTGTGAAATAACGGCAACGTTGTATTTAGTAATACAGACAAAAAATTTAAATATATTAAATTGTATGGTCACCATCAGACGTACATTTTTGTGTACATTATGGAGGCCACACTTTTCATCCGAAATCGATAGAATTTCAAATTTACTTTAGGGACATGTCTTTCTTCTAAGTGAACCTAAAATTTCCTAAAAAAATTGATAATTGTATTTTTTAGAGATGTATAAATAAACGAGCATTCTTTTTTGCCAGTTCTTTAAACTTATTTGCAATTCAGAAATATTTTAAACAATGATATGACTCCACAATTAGGTTCATATAAAATTTAATTATATATATAGACTATCTGTCAGGTTTTAAAATGATTGGTTAAAAACTTTTTGAACTACAGTGTCTTCTTCTTTCTTCTTTATAAGCCTTCGTCTACCCACTTCCGAGTATAGGCCTCTCTCATATTGTACGATTGGCTCCGGTTTTCGGCTGTACGGTACCATAACAGTCCTGCATGCTTCTTGATGTCGTCTGCCCAGCGTTTGAATGGTCTGCCTCTATTTCGATACTCTCCCCAAGGTCGCCATTTGACCATTTTGCTGCACCATGCTTCTCGTTTGCCCAGCTCCACTTTAGTGAGGCTATTCTGTGGATAACATCTTCTACTTTGGTTTTCTGGCAGATCCACTCGTTAGTTTTGTGGTCTTTCAATGAGATGTTTAAAACTCTGCGTTCAACCGCTCGTTGGTGTACTCGTAATTTGTTTACTGTTTTGTTTGTGAGCGTCCATGTTTCGCTGGCATATGTCGTTACTGGTAGAATACACTGGTTGTAGAGTCTTGTTTTCAAGTATAGCGGTATATATCGTATATATCGTATATCGTATATATCGGTATATACAGTGTACACAAGTTCAAAAATGTAGTTTTCAGAAAAACGCTCTTGGAACGAAGACACATCCAACTCCAAAATCACTAAAAAAACGTAGTCCTAAACCTATTTCCTTCCTTAAATAGTGCCCATTCATTAAGCAGATTTTTAGAAAACGATAATTTAGGCCGCATCACAGTCTCAAAAGATTAGCGCGCAATAGGTTGTAAAGTGTCCACAAATACAGGGTTAGCGAAATTAAACTTCCGCTACTCAAAGGGCACTGGAGGCAGTTGTACTAATCTGAACAGAAAAATATTTGGACAACAGATACTTAGGAGGATGCGCTCAAGATTTCCGAAATAAATTTTTTTAATTTAATAAATCGCCACTAGATGGCGCACATTTCAGCAATATATGCAAATGAAAGACAATGTTTATCGGGAACGTTTGACAACTGTGTCCGATTTGAAGAACAGTATTTGCCGGCATATTCAGAACATCCATGTTGACTCTCTCCCTTCAGTGGTGGAAAGCGCGATAATCAGAATGGAGTGCGTTGTCGAGCAGGAAGGTACGCATATTGAACATGTTTTAAAGCATTGATTAATATGCTTAGTAATGTCATTTACAAAGTTGTTTTCTTCCTCTTGCGCCTTTTTATACCTGTATCAGGTTTAGGCGATTTCCCCGCTTGAAACATTGTTGTGAATGTTGTATTGTTTCAAAGATTCAAGGGACCGACAATTTTACGTGGATTCCGAACCACGGCAATTTCTAGGGAAATTTTCGAGCAGTTTTACTATTGCCAGGTGCTCAGCCTTGCGAAGAGAAAGGAGCGTGAAATTTTCGATGGTCGGAGCGGAGATTCGAACCACTTCGAACCCACCTCCCTAGCGCAGCAGCGTAAACACTAAACCACTTGCGCCACGCTTCCTCTTAAAGTTGTTTTTTTTTTTGTAACAAATTGCAAGTGCAATATTATAATTGTGTATTGTCCTTATTTCGTTCTTTTTTTGTAAAACCACTAGTCCTTCAGTGTTTCGGGATCTCAGGTTGTCTTTTTTTTATAGGATAACTCATTGCGCCATCTAGTGGCGATTTTTTAAACTAAAAATTTTTATTACGGAAATCTTGAGCGCATTTTCCAAAGTATCTGCTGTCCAAAGAATTTTCTTTACGGACTAGTAGTACGGCTTCCAGAGCCCTTCAAGTAGCGGAAGTTTAATTTCGCTAACCCTGTACAATTCGACAAGGTTAATAATGCTAACAAAGCATTCAAATAATTTTAAAAACCTGTAGTTTTTACCGAATCATTTAAAAACGTGCTTTGTACGTTTCTCATTCGTTATAAGTACAAGAACAAGAAATATTACAATTTAGACATAAGATTTAAAAATGATATTTATAACAAAAATATACCAGCATAAGCATTTTTAGGAAATTTGCCTAAACTTCTGTACTTTAGAAATATCATAATTTAATAGCAAGACTGATTTTTGTGTATATTTACCGTGCAATCACTCTCTCTCTCTCTCAATCAGCTGTTTCTTGTATCCAGTATTGGATACCGTGCAATAATACCTACTAATATATAAAAAAAATGTTATGCGCTGATTTTGAAATTAACCCTTCAATGATATTATTAGTTCATCCAGCACTTTTCCTAATGCATGGTTATCATATTTAATAAGTACTTATAGAGAAAAATGAAGTTTTATATGTATATATTAGTAAAGTAATATTTTACGTTCTAATCAATTATATAATATTTTAAAACTTACTATTCGAGAAGCCTTTGTAGCTTAGTGGAGAAGCGTGCCAACTTTCAACGCAAAGGTCTCGAGTTCAAACCCCCACATAGAACTAAATGCTTTCCTGATTTCAGAATTTATCAACACCAGCGAAAACCTTGTCAACCGCAGCGCACGCAGCTGCCGTTTCCATTCTCAAAATCTCTTCTTCCCTTCTACCCCTACAACCCCAACCCGTACTAATGAAAAAAATTCACATACATTTTTGCAATTTTTTTTAAATCCACAACATTTTTGAAATATTACTGCAACATTGCAGCAATATTACTGCAACATTGCAGCAATATTGTTGCAATGTTTCATAATATTGCATAATATTATGAAACATTTCATAATGTTCCTGCAATATTCCTGCAATTACCCTACACGGACATAGGAATATTGCAGCAACATTGCGGGAATATTTCAAGTAATATTCCGAACATTGCAAAATAATATTCCAGCAATATTGCTGCAATATTATGTGCTGTTAGAGTAAGTGCTGATTAAATCTGCGATGCTAAGGTCTTCATACAGAGTCTGGTTGGACACGTACCAAAAGCACGCGGCAATGCGACGTTTTTTTGCCTGGAATGTTTGTGGAATGCTAGTGTTGGACTATTTGTTACGTCCCTATGTAGAGATTTACACATATTATGTATGTAGGTATTTATATTACGTGTTTCAGAAGATAAGCAATACGATGAGTCTAATATAAATACCCAAAAAGTCTATGTAAGTTTAATTATTTGGATAATGAAAATAAAAGAAATATATTAACGACAGTAATTTATCATTGGGTTAAGTTTGGACAAGTGTTTTGATTAGTAACTCTGGTTAGTTCCGACTTCAATTCACTTTCTTAACTTAGTTTAGATTAGAACTTCGTTAATGGAATAATATAAATTCCAGGTACCCATACCCATTCAAGAAATAAACAAATCCAATATTGGTACAATTAGAAAGTAAATAATTTTAAACAGATCATCGTTGCTCGTACAATACTGTACGATCCATAAGTCTTAAACGTTTAACAAAGTATGTACAGTGGAAACTCGGTTATCCGGATTAATTATTGTTGCAGCTCATTCGGATAATGGAAAATTCGGTTAATTGAATGTATAGAAAAAAACGAATTTTAGCTATATATAATGTGACCATACTTCTTGTTTTGAATGGAATTGTTCCGTTTTCAGATCATTTGTCCCGTTATCAAAAAATTGTTATTAAAAAATCCTGACAATAATTTTATTCTTGCCTCCTTATTTAAATACAAATTAATTTCACGGCCATTTCCTAATGAAAAAATTATGAAAAATAAGCGAAGCCCAAAAGAGACATTTTGAGAGCACAACTACGGTTTTAAAATTACTTGAACTTTTTTAAAGTAAGTTGATCATTGTTAATTGTGGCGAAAAGCGGAGTGTGCACATTCGAGCTCAAAGTGGAACATTCCGATCTCGGAAAAATGAAGCGCGCCGCTGCGCGTCGCGATTTATTTGCTTTCCTCGCTCGGAAATGTGCCACTTTTGCTCGAATGTGCACATCTTTGTGTTAATTGGATTCGACTATATTACTAACAAATCCTTCAAATCCAGATTTTCTATTCGGAAAAAGTTTTCGCTTGAAAGTGTACATAGGTACTCCTTAATAATTGAATGTGTCTATCTTCTTCTCTTTTACAAATAAAATTAATTAAATCAAACTGAACTAAATGTACCACTTCTCGCTTTTTTTTTAATTAAAAATTACAGTAGGGTATTTTTATCAAAACCCACATTTCTAATTTAGTAGGAGAAGTTAACCGGTTGTGGGCATTGTCCGGTTGTGGGCACCCCCGAATAACTTTTGATCGTGAGCAGATACAGGTGTTTTCACGATCGTCATTTGTTCGCAATGTCAGCACTATGTTTTATTGCTAATATAAAACGAACAGACGCATATGCGTAGTAGCTACGCGTTATTCCATGTTTTCATCTCTAAAAATGTACCGCAATGTAATCGTTTATTGCGTTTAAAGTGCGATAAATAAAAGTAACTTATTGCAAAAGGTCGGTCTAATGTAAATATATGCAGGAAATTAAATATATTTTATAATTTTAATTTCGATTCAATCAAAATCTTCGCGAAATAAATTTGCCAGTCATTTGTCGACAGCTATGAATTTTCCAGTTGTGGGCACCTACATTTTACTAGTTGTGGGTACTTAAGTTTTTGCCATTTAAACCTTGTATTTCGCTGACAATTTGTCGAATATTGTTGTTCAAGTTAACATAACCCCTCTGCGAATTCTAGGGATGTAGCCGTGACCTGATTTTGAAGGGAGCGCTCGGTTATCATGTACGACAAAAATGTAAAGATATCAAAACTTTTTCACAATAATTAAAAAAAAATTAAACATTTTTGGTTTTGGATTTCAAACAGACTTCTTTTTACAACTCGACTATTGAAAATCTGATTTTCGATTGTCGAGCATCTTTGACAGACCAATTCATATGACTTGAAAATTGTAAATAATATATTTACAAAATTTTTGTGGATTTTTTAGTGAATTTTTAGCCATGTTGATTTCAAAAATCAATTTTTATGCGTACATTGGAGCCATTTGATAATGATCCCGTGAAATCCACTGCGAAAGCCTATTTTAAATTTTATTTGCATCTATTTTCATAACGGAAGACTTTGAATATGAATAAATTGTGTTTTTTTTCTATATAGTGGCGTTTTACTCCATATTTTCCCATTTTGAGGGGATTTCCCTGATGTGCCCACAACCGGTTAAAAAAAATTGCATGATGAAAAATGACTACTATATGAAAAGTTAAAAATGTTTTATTTTAAAAATTGATATAAAATTAATTTCTTTGCCAGTAGTTAGCTAAGGTCCCTAGCTTCCCGATAATATGCTCATTCTGCATAAATATGTATTGAGTTGGTCAAAAGTTATGACTTTAATAGCTAACTGTGTCCACAAAAATTAGAAATGTAGTTTTTGATAAAAATTCTCTACTGTAATTATTAATTAAAAAAAAAAGCGAGAAGTGGTACATTTAGTTCAGTTGGATTTAATTAATATTATTTGTAAGAGAGAAGAATAAGATAGGCAAATTCAATTATTAAGGAGTAGGGGAGGGTGGCCTAAAGCGAGTAGGTAGCCCAAAGCGGTTAACGGTCCGTTTGTGGACATGTTATATATTAGCTGGAATTTATATATTTAGTTACACTGCCAGTACCCTGCCTAATTGATGTCATACTACTTTTGACACCTAAGTTGCTTAATAACGTCAAAAAATTAAAAAACAAAAAATTTTATAATTTTGTAAAATGTTTGAAATTAATTTAACTTCAATTGCTACTAAAACCCTTCACATTAACCCATTTTTTATAATGGGGTTTTCTTTTATAATAAACTAGTTTTATTATTTGAGGAAATATTTTAATATCCATCCATTACTTTTTACGTTAATGTACCTAAACTAAGAAATGTGTGTTTGGGCAAAGCGGTTAGGTACCCTCTTTGCTTGTACCACAAGTAGTAATTTTATTATAATTGATAGGAACTAGTTGATATGAATAAATTGGTATTAAAAATAAGTGATTTAAAGCGTTCAAGCAATTAAGATTTAAAAACAATGATAAACCGAAGTAATATTAAGATTGGAACATATTAGCAGTTCTTCTTCTTCTTCTTCTTACGTTAGGTCTAATGACCTGTGTTTTAACTGGACTTTACGTTCTTTGTTCTTGGGAAGTTGATGACCAGCTGTCTCGCCATCTTTTCGGGGGTCTCCCTGGTGGTCTGGATCCTTCTGATTTCCCTTTACGTGCCGCTTTAACTATCCTTTCATTGCCCATCCTTGAAATGTGTTGGTTCCATTGTATCCTGCTTTTTCTCCCCCATCTTACGATATCTTGTGTTTGACATTGCTCTCTGATGTTTTGGTTTCTAACGCGGTCGAGTCTCGTTTTTCCTACTATGGTTTTTAATACTTTCATTTCTGATGTTCTCAATGATTGTTTTGTTTTACTGTTGTCGGCTCTGGTTTCTATGGCATACGTTAGTATGGGACGGACACAAGTTTTATAGATGCGCGTTTTACATTCTGTTCTGAGATATTTGTTTTTTCATATAATATTCCTCAGTGCTCCTGAGACAGTAGCGGCTTTTTTTACTTGGTTTTGTACTTCTTTGTGAATAATGCGGTCACTTGTTACTGTTACTCCGAGATAGTTAAATGTCGTTGTTTGTTCGATGATTTTCCTGTTTATTTCCAGTTTGCATCTTACAGGCTCTATAGATGCTGTAAGACATTTGGTTTTCTCGACCGAGATGGTCATTTTGTATTCCTCAGCCGCGTTGTTAAATTTATGTAGGGTTCTTCGTAAGTTATCTTCATTATCAGCTATAAGGACCGCATTATCTGCATAGCATACTATGTTAAAGTTGTGGTTGCCGAGTTTGTATCCTTCCATGAGCTTTACACTTTCTATGATCTTATTCATCACTAGGTTAAATAGTCTTGGACTTAGACTATCACCTTGTCTGACTCCAGTGTTCACCGGGATGTTTTCTGTTAGTTTACCTCCCGTTCTTATTTTGGTGAAGGTTTCGATGTTTATCTCTTCTATCAGTCTAATGATTTTGAGTGGGACATTCAGCTCTTTTAGTATGTTAGTTACATCTGATAGTTTTATTTTGTCCAAGGCTTTAATTAGATCAACGAAGCACATAAATACTGGATTATTAAATTAAATTGTTTTTTCGATAATTTGACGAATGACATATATGGCGTCTGTTGTGGATCAATTTTTCCTGAACCCTTGTTGTTGCTCGTTGATAGGCAACAAGTCGCGTATTGAATCCGCAATTATTCCAGTGAACAATTTCATGGTTGTATCCAGTAATGATATTCCCCTGTAATTTGCTGGGTTTCTTTTGTCGCCTTTTTTAAATATTAATATGGTGATACTAGTCTTCCATTCGTTTGGGATAGTTTCTTCTTCGATTATTTTGTTGAACAGCTTCGTTATTTCCTTTATTAGGGTGTGTCCTCCGTATTTTAATTGTTCATTACTGATTGTATTTGTTCCTAGAGCCTTTCTGTTTTTTAATCTTTTTATTGCGCCTATTATCTGGTCCTCTGTGATCCCCCCAGTCTGGTCCCCGTGTTTCGGTTTTCTGCATTGGTATGTTTTTTTTCATTATTGTATATTTGTTTAAAGTAGTCTATACATCTTTCTATCTCTAATGGATTTATTTCTCTATATTCATTAACTTGTTTCTTTGAAGATCTTAACATTTTCCATACTCTTTTTTGGCTGCCGTAGAAGTCATATTCAATGTCTTTTGTAAATTTCTCCCATTGTTCTTCTTTTATTTTTCTTATTTTTGCGTTAACCCTGTTTCTTATTGTTACGTATGTCTCGTGTTTATCCGCTGTTTTGTTGCTTCTATATCTCAAATATGCCTCTCTTTTCTCTTTGCTGAGTGTCTTGATTTCTTCGGTGAACCATGGTTTCTTTTCTCGTTTATTATTTATGTTTACTTTACGTTGTCCCAGTGCTTCGTTTGATGCAGTGATGATGTTTGTTTTTATTTTTGTCCAGCTTTGCTCTACGTTGTCCCTATTAGAAATACTATTCTCTTCTATTTTCTCACTTAGTCTCCCTTTATATAGCTTTTTGTACTTTCGTTTTCCAGTGATTCGATGTTCATCTTTGCACGTATTCGGGTGTGGTTTTTATCAGAGGTAGTTTGTTCATTCGAATTTTACATAGTACTAAGTCGTGGTCTGAATCTACGTTAGCTGATGTCAGTGTTCGAACATCTAGTATATTTCTGGGGTGCATCCTTTTATTTGTTATTATGTAGTCTATAGTGGAGTGTCGTCCCCTTGTATCTAACCATGTGTATTTATACTGTTGTTTGTGTGGAAAGAACGTGTTATTTATCCTGAGTTCGTTGTGTGCACATAGTTCTGTTAGCATTTCACCATGATCGTTCGTCACGTCCTCGTTAAATTTTTGTTTAACTCCTTCTACAATGTCGTTGCCCACTCTTGCGTTCATATCACCCATAATTAATATTTTGTCTGTGTTTGAGATCATGTCCAGTTCATCTTGCAGTTGTTCGCAGAACATTCTGTATTCCTCTATTGGTTTAGCTGTATCAGGTGCATATACAGCTATGAAATGTGTTGGGTTGTTTTCCATTCTCAATGTCACAATCAATATTCTGTCACTTATGTATTTTATATTCATTATTTGTGGTTCGAACTTCTCATGTAACAGTATCCGCACACCTGTGGGTGCTATTCTGCTTGCTTTGTCTTTTCCGCACCATATGAATATATAGTTTTCGAATTTAGATGTTCCTCTACTTCTACGTTTGGTTTCTGACAGGGTGCAAATATCAATGTTATGTTTATTCATCTCTAATATCATTTCTTGGTCACGTCTATTCCATGATCTCATGTTCCAGCAGGCTAGCCGTAGTAAATTTCTTGGTTTCCATGATCTCGCGTTTGTCGTCAACATTTTTATCCGTCCGGCATCCGAGGCTTGGTTTCCAGTTCTTTGAGCGATAATTATTTTTTTACGACGGGAAGGCTGCTAACCCGCTTCCGTCAACCCTCCTCCTTTATCCGGGCTTGGGACCGGCAACGACACCTGTCAGGCTACTCAATCCACCCCCCAGGTGTCGCAGGCAGAGTTATATTAGCAGTTATAATATGAAAATGCTTAATATAACTTAATACTAATGTTACTGTCAAGAACATGTCAAGTGTAGATAATTTTTTTCAAAGGTTTTAATTAATCCGATTGGTTTATGAGAGTCTACCCGCTTTAAGCCCCCTTGTCGGGCAAAGCGGTTAATTTCTGACATTTTATATTTTTGACTTTATTTCTACAATTAAAGCAGAAATGTAATTTTTTTTTTCTAAAATTAAAGTTTAATAATTGTATTATGTAAATCTAAAAAAAAACACTTTTTTTTTAGCCGAAGTAGTTTATATTAATCGGTGAACCTTAACCTACCCGCTTTAGGCCACCTTCCCCTACCTATGTGCACTTTCAAGCGAAAACTTTTTCCGAATAGAAAATCTGGATTTGAAGGATTTGTTAGTAATATAGTCGAATCCAATTATCACAAAGATGTGCACATTCGAGCGAAAAGTGGCACATTTCAGAGCGTGGGAAGCAAATGAATCGCGACGCGGAGCGGCGCGCTTCATTTTCCCGAGATCGGTATGTACCACTTTGAGCTCGATTGTGCACACTCGACTTTAAGCACAATTACAAAGCGTCTCGTTTTAACAGGAAAAAAATTAGTTAAATTGATAGGTATATGTTTACAAAAAACGTCCGAACGGGGTTGACAATCCGGATAATCGCGAATCCGTATAACTGAGGTCCGGATAATTGAGGTTTTACTGTATTTCTATTTTTTAACGTTTGTGGTATTTTTATATAGAAATATTAAATTGTTTCTATTAATAAGTTAGATTCGAAACAAAAATAGTATTACACACTAGATTATCGTAAGTTAAAAGAATTGTATTTTGTATATAAAATACTCCAATAAAACTAAATCACTGTACAGTAAAAAGTAAAATTAAAAGGTAAATTTATTTTTATTTTAATTTTAACTCGATCTAATGAAATTTAAAAAACACATTATTAATGATGGATGTTTAAAATTCTATTTGTTTATAATCCTACGTACCGCATCATCCGAGGTGACAAAAGTCTTCTTACAAATTCTATAAACATTAAAGAATTTTCAAATTTAAAATACTTGATTTTTGGCCCGATTGTCAACAATAAAAAATCTACAATTATTAAAATATTAGTTAATACAACACAATGGCTTTATATTATTAAATATTAAATAACTTATTTTTAAAAATGTCGATATATTATTAACGATATATTTAAATATGTGATTCAAGAAATTGAATAAATATATATTACTCATAAGTACGCACGTTCTAAAGTACTAAATAAATAATCCACTGATAGAATAACAATTCTATCAGTGCATCACTTATTGTTGTACATTCAGTGAAAACTCTACAACAAATTGCATTTGACACAAATCTGATTGCATAGGGTGTTCCTACTTCCACTGGCCTAACTGAAAAAAAAAGCTTATTGAAAATTACTGTCTCGAAGGAATATCTTGGAAGAACGAGATGAGAGCGATGAATACGGAACACATCCGAAAAAATCAGAAACTAGCAAGATATTTGTAAGTTGTATACCTACATTTTAAGATATTATACGTTTCTATAAGTGACGTTAACAAAAATTTCACGAAAAGAATAAATCCGTGTTGATGAAAAAATAATTCATGATATTATGAAATAAAGAAAGAAATTACTTTGATAAAAAAACCTTTAATTTAGACGGCACAGATAACTTAGTTACTGTGTCCACAATAACGAAAAGAAAATCAGACATATCTCATATTAGGCAAATAGAAAATGAAAGCTTATCAATGTTGAGTACAATAAGTAGAGCGTTTTCTCTGCCTATTAGGACCTCAGAATCTTACGAAATTATTCCTAATAAAATTATTTCTGGTTACCTGAAGTCTTTTATTGGTACCCATACCTTTTCTGATCAAAAGTACCTACGAAATTATATCACTCTCGTTTAAGAGTTTATGAAAACGATCCTGTGTTGCCATTTACTGGAATTAAATTAAAATGCATTTTTTTCGAAATTCCCTAGATTTAGGACTTATTGCATACCATACTTTTATTGTTTAGATTGGTGCAGGTATCACCTAGTTCAATTTTAGTATTTATTCAGAGTACGTAGGGGAGACTGGAGACACTTGATCCTTACGGGAGACTTGATACACAAGATTTACAGAACCCCTGTGTAAAATATATAATTTTAAAGTGGCCAGAAAGGTAGTTTATAGTACCCGCTAACTTTCTAAAGTTGGTACACCTTTCAGATTTCACCTTTTTGCAAATGGTTGACGATTGAGTGATTTGTGTTGCTGAAACATATTTTTCGTAAGTTTTTATTTTGATTAAACAGTTATTTAGAAACGGTATTTAAAATGTGTATGACTTTAATACAAATCATTATCTATGTTTGTAGCCTTCTAATAAAAAAAAAAGTATTATTTGTGATAAACTTTTATAAATTAAATTTTTATAACCTCAACCTGGTTAGAGTACACATGGTACACCTTCTTATGGGAGATTTGATCCCGCCGGATCAAGTGTCCCTTATTGCTTTCTTTTATTCATTGCAGGATCCGATATCGGTAGAGTTTACAAAACACGAGAAGGTGCACGAAAAAGAATACCGAACGATAAAGATATATTGCAGTCGGCTGTGAATCATGTTATCGCGGGTAAAAGTATTCGTGGTACGGCAAAAACATATGGTTTGTCAGTTATGACTTTAAAAAGGTACGTTAGGAAGAGAGAAAATGCTACTAATAAGATTGATTACACTCCAAATTATCGTCAGTCACAAATTTTTTCAACCATTGAAGAGACAGAACTTGTTCATTATCTAATAATGGCCAGTAAATTATATTACGGATTAACACCTATGACTGTACGACAACTCGCATTTCAATATGCTGCCGAAAATAATAAAAAAATATCACTAAAATGGGCTGAACGTGAAACAGCAACTTACGATTGGTTTTACGGTTTTATGAACTGTCACAAAGAATTATCATTGCGAGTTCCCGAAGCCACAAGTTTGTCGCGCGCCACAGCATTCAACAGACACAACGTTGGTAATTTTTTTGAAAATTTGAAATGCTTATTACTGCGGTATAATTTTGGTCCGAACCAAATTTGGAACGTTGATGAAACTGGTATAACCACAGTTCACAAACCAAAAAAAATTGTGGCATGCAGAGGTCTTAAGCAAGTGTCTAAAGTAACATCTGGAGAACGTGGGCAGCTTGTTACGGTATGCGGAGCTATAAATGCTATTGGTAACCACCTTCCACCATTTATTATATTTCCGCGTAAAAACTGGCAACAGCGAATGATAGATGGTGGACCACCAGGTACAGAAGGAGCTCCACATCCCAGTGAATGGATGACTGGACCAAACTTTTTACTTTTCTTGAAATTTTTTCTTAAGCATGTAAGATGTCGCAAGAACAGTCCATGCCTCATTATATTTGACAACCATGAGTCACATATTACCATTGACTCGATAAATTTCTGCAAAGAGAATGGTATCCATTTGTTAACTATACCACCCCATACCTCTCAAAAACTACAACCTTTGGATCGAATACTATTTGGAACGATGAAGTCATATTATAATACTGCATGCGACAATTGGATGGTTCGTCACCCAGGGCGGTCATTAACCATCTATGACTTGTCTGAATGTTTAGGCCATGCTTATCCAAATGCAATGACACCAAGAAATATTCAGAAAAGTTTTTCAATTACTGGGATTTTCCCCTTTAATCCTAATATATTCAAAGATGACGAATATTTAAGCTCCTACGTTACTGACAGAGAAAACACGGAACCTGACATTGAGAACGCAATAACCTCACGAACTTCTTTGGTATCTATTCTTCCTGGCCCATCTTCATCTGCTATATGGGCGCCTTTAGCCAGCAATGAAGAATCACCTCTACTTGCTCCACCTGAACTTGTAATAAATACTGAACTTGCTACGCCAGTTCCACTAGCTCCTATACCAAATGACTATGTAACTCCTGACATTTCTGTTAATGAAAAGAAAAACGATAATACCATATCTCAGCCAAAATACACTGTTTCTTGTTTGCTCCCATTACCAACACCGACCCATTATGCCATTAGTCAGATTCCTTCTACATCAGCTTTTGTAGGTCCTGAAGTAATAAGACCACACCCGAAGGCAGGACCGAGAAAAAGCTCTGGAAAAAGAAAAAAAAAAGGTAGTACCAAGATTTTAACCGACACACCTGAAAAACTGGCAATTGAGAATGAATGGGAAGCTAGAAAACACAAAAAAGAAAAGAAGATTCGCAAAGTTAAAACAAAAGTACTGAAACGTAAACTAAATTTTCAAGAGCAACAAGTAACATCAGAAGATGAAGAATTACCGCTATTTCCAGAATCAGATTTAAGTGTATTACACCAAAGTAAAATTTTTTGTAGCGAATCAGAAAATAAAAATGATATTCGTGACTCGATTATCAGTGGAGATTGGGTTATAGTGAAAATGGTCTCACAAAAGAATCTCGTGCATAGATATGTTGGACAAATACTGAGTGAAAGTAAAGCAGGATTTGACATTAAATTTGCTAAAAAAATTAATCATAAAATGTTCAAGTGGCCGGATAAAGACGATATCAGTGCTATAGCAAAATATCAAGTAGTGAAAAAACTACCACTTCCAAAAGTGAATTCATCATCAAGAAAAGTCATTAGCTTTGAGTTTCCAAAATCATTAAGAAAGTTCAAAATTGAATAAATGAAAAGAAGAGCACTTAATTGCTATGAGATTTTATTATCTATAAGATAACTACGAGACTTTGGTGAATATTAAGATTAGATGAGACCAAAATTTAATAAGATTTTATTTTTTTTAAATTTTTAGTTTTGGTATATCTACAATATTATTTGTTTATTGTTTTGCTAGAAAACCTACAATAATTTGGCACTAAATAAAAGTTGGACGAAATTTATAATTTGTTTAAAAATCTTCTCAATTTAAAAATTGAATGAATTTAAAGTCTTTATCTTAACTATGGTACATTTAACTTTTGCCTAAGGTGATCGTAATCTTAAGCAAGAGAAATTTAAGTTATTTTATTATTGAAGATATTATTTTATTTTAATGTTCTAGATACATATTTTATTTCATGTTTTTAGTGCTAAGCAGAAGTTACGTAAGAATATTGAGTGATTTTTGTAGAAATTAATAGAAAAAGTACCTATGTGATTTAAATAATAGTAGATAAGTTAGTTTAATGAGCAAATAAATCAATGTGATAATATCAGTTTTTAACACTATTTTTAGTATTCTTCAGTAATTGTATTATGTAACCCACAAATATGGGAGACTTGTTCCCCCGGGATCAAGTCACCCAGAAGGAGAGGATCAAGTCATACGTATATATGAGACACTTGATACGATTCCTTATACTTACTTTTTGTGAGATGATTACCAAATTTAGACACTGATATCATTGTCTATCATACTTAGTATAGGTAATTAAATTCCACGTATTTTGGTACCAACATATTTAAAATTTGATCTATATTAAGGAAATTAGAGATGAAAAACAAAAGGGGGGATCAAGTGTCCCCAGTCTTCCCTACTTCAAAATGCTTAAAAAATTCAGGTAAATTTTTTTATTCCACCGACCGGCAGATAATTCTCATAAGGTATAACTGCGCATAATTCTGAGATTTTGATTTAAAATTTGATTACTATGACCATGCGCATTATGAGATGGTCTAAGTCACATGACTCGAGTTGATAATTGTGTAGTGAATACGGCTTCTTACTTTTGTTCCATAAGTACAATGTGCTGGGGCCCTTAATTATTTATCAAGAAGTTGAATGATTCATTCTTTTACTTGAAAATAATCATTTTTTGATAAGTTGCTTTTTTACTTAAATTGAATTAAGGACGTATGGAAGGTATAATGGTAGGCAAAAGTACTGAAAATTAAAAATTCGTGGATATCCATGTTTTACCGCATATCATGAAGTAAATAAATATTATCAATACTAAAACATATACAGTGTGTCCCAAATAGAGTAGGCTAACATGGGTATCTTTCTTATTAGTGAAGATAGAAGTTTGGTTAAATGGGCAATGTTTTGCAGTTTTAGGTGCCCATTCAGATTCTGTTAAGAACATTTTAAAATTCCGAATAGTTCCGAAGTTATTGTAAAAAAACTGAAAATCGTCATTTTCTTTAATGTCAAATAACTTTGTAAGTATAAAAATTACAAAAAAAAGTTTAATATAAGAATTACTAGGTTTCATAAAATACAAATAGAAATTAAATCAAAATTAAATTCAAAATGGCTGTTTCTAAAATATTGATACCAACTTTCTTATTTTAAATAGACACCATATTGGATTTTTACATAGTTAAATAGAATATTATTTTCTCTTTTCAACCATGTGTAACAACTTTTATTTAAATAAAAAATTATTAACAATATTAAATTTTTCTGTTTTAAATCAAGTAGCCATGAACAATAAAACAGCATAATACAAGCCAACGTCATTATATTTATTTTTTGATTAATATTGTAAGTTTTTTGAATAATAATTATTATTGCCTTATAAATAATTCAAAATGAGAAAGCGTGGCGCAAGTGGTTTAGTGTTTGGGCTGCTGCGCTAGCGAGGTGGATTCGAAGTGGTTCGAATCCCCGCGCCGACCATCGAAAATTTCACGCTCCTCTTCTCTTCGCAAGGCTGAGCACCTGGCAAGAGTAAAACTGCTCGAAAATTTCCCTAGAAATTGCCGTGGTTCGCAACCCACGTAAAACTGTAGGTGCCTTGAATCTTTGAAACACTACAACATTCACAACAAAGTTTCAAGCGGGGAAAACGCCTAAACCTGATACAGGTATAAAAAGGCGCCAACTACAACAACAAATAATTCAAAATGACAAAGTTTTGAACTGAGCAGTATGGTATGTTTTGTGCCTACATTAAATGTTACAAAAGCTCCTGCGTTGCTGCACAAACATACTTTAACAGTTTTCCAAAATAATTCCAAAATAATTCATGGCTACTTGATTTAAAACAGAAAAATTTAATATTGTTAATAATTTTTTATTTAAATATGAGTTGTTATACATGGTTGAAAAAAAAAATGCTATTTAACTGTGTAAAAATCCAATATGGCGTCCATTTAAAATAAGAAAGTTGGTATCAAAATCTTGGAAACCGCCATTTTGAATTTAATTTTGATTTAATTTCCATTTGTATTTTATGAAACCTAGTAATTCTTATATTAAACTTTTTTTTGTAATTTTTATACTTACAAAGTTATTTGACATTAAAGAAAATGACGATTTTCAGTTTTTTTTACAATAACTTCGGAACTATTCGGAATTTTAAAATTTTCTTAACAGAATCTGAATGGGCACCTAAAACTGCAAAACATTGCCCATTTAATCAAACTTCTATCTTCACTAATAAGAAAGATACCCATGTTAGCCTACTCTATTTGGGACACACTGTATATATACAGTGTGTCCCAAATAGAGTAACTTTGTAATTATAAAAATTACCAAAAAAAGTTTAATATAAAAGTTACTAGGTTCTATAAAATACAAATAGAAATTAAGTAAACATTAAATTCAAAATGGCGGTTTTTGAGATATTGATACCAACTTTCTTATTTTAAATAGGCGCCATATTAGATTTTTACAATGTTAAATAGCACTTTTTTTTCTCTTTTCAACCATGTATAACAACCCATATTTAAATAAAAAGTTATTAACAATATTAAATTTTTCTGTTTTAAATCAAGTAGCCATGAATTATCAAAGAACAATTAAACAGCATAACACAAGCCAACGTCGTTATATTTATTTTTTGACTAATATTGTAAGTTTTTTGAATAATAATTATTATTGCCTTATAAATAATTCAAAATGGCAAAGTTATTAACTAAGCAGTATGATATGTTTTGTACCTACATTAAATGTAACAAAAGCTCCTGCGTTGCTGCACAAACATACTTAAACAGTTTTCCAAAAAAAAGGGACCCAAACGTTAAAATTTTTAAAAGAATGGATGTGAATATGCAGAAGTATGGATGTTTACAGTAACCAAATTGAAAGAATGTAGAAAATGATCTTTATCATTTTTTTTTCTTGGAAAACCGTTAAAGTATGTTTGTGCAGCAACGCAGGAGCTTTTGTAACATTTAATGTAGGTACAAAACATATCATACTGCTTAGTTAATAACTTTGCCATTTTGAATTATTTATAAGGCAATAACAATTATTATTCAAAAAACTTGCAATATTAGTCAAAAAATAAATATAATGACGTTGGCTTGTATTATGTTGTTTAATTGTTCTTTGATAATTCATGGCTACATGATTTAAAACAGAAAAATTTAATATTGTTAATAATTTTTTATTTAAATATGGGTTGTTATACATGGTTGAAAAGAAAGCAAAAAAATGCTATTTAACTATGTAAAAATCCAATATGACGCCCATTTAAAATAAGAAAGTTGGTATCACTATCTCAAAAACCGCAATTTTGAATTTAATTTTGACTTAATTTCTATTTGTATTTTATGGAACCTAGTAACTTTTATATTAAACTTTTTTTTGTAAATTTTCAGTTTTTTTACGATAACTTCGGAACTATTCGGAATTTTAAAATATTCTTAACAGAATCTGAATGGGCACATAAAACTGCAAAACATTGCCCATTTAACCAAACTTCTATCTTCACTAATAAGAAAGATACCCATGTTAACCTACTCTATTTGGGACACCCTGTATATAATTTAAAAGAAAATAGGATATTTTACCAATAGACAATATTGAATTAAAGATGTTTGGAACGTACAGTATTACATTGGCATTTTACAATTTGGGAACTTCGTAAAATCTTGAAAGGCAGTGTAAAAGTTCACTACTCGCCAATCTAGCATGAGATATGAAAAATTTGCCGATAGTGCGCAAACTGGAAAAGAAACGTATTGGGAATAAAGAGATGCACGATACGTTCGCCGATCGTAGTCTCTTAGGTTGTGCACTCAGGTAAAACCTTTTCTCAAAAAATCATTCGTATGGTGGCTAAACCAACACCAGTTGCTAATCCCATACGGTCTTGAACTTTTTTAAATGCTTAGTGGGTCTATTTTGACTTGATTTACGCGGCACAAAAGTAATAACATTGGCTATTATTTCTCTAGCCTGTCCTGATAAAACTTTGTATTCCAATTTTGATTTAAAATCCATAATCTAAGATTCTCAATATTTTTCCAGACTTTACTGCTTTTTACTCAGCGAAGCTGATAGTAAAGGGTTTTCCAATAAGAGGTTTCATTTTGATATTAAAAAAAACGAGTATTTTTTTAACAGAAATCAGTGGATGTTTATATCATTTTAAAGAGGAAGGTATGCCATTAACAATGGAAAACGATATCTGCCAAATGGCCGCCACGGCTGCGCTTGCAGCAGCATATCCTTTTCATAAAATTTTCTATTACCAATTCGCACATTTGCGGCTGTATGTTCGCAATAACTTCACGAATTCCATCTTTAAGGTCTTGAATCGATTGTGGAGCATTGGCATAGACCTTATCTTTCACGTGACCCCAAAGAAAAAAATGTAAAGGTGTTAAATCGCAAGATCTCGGTGGCCAATTGTGATTACCTCTTCGAGAAATAACACGGCCAGGAAACTTTTCTTGCAAAATTACCATGGTTTCGTTGCTTGAGTGGCACGTAGCACCGTCTTGTTGAAAATAAACGTCGTCGACATCAATATCTCCCAATTTCGGCCATAAAAAAAACATTAATCATAGCTCGGTAGCGCAATCCATTCACCGTAACAGTTGCACCAGCCTCATTTTCGAATAAGTAAGGTCCAATCACACCGCCAGTCCAAAAACCGCACCAAACATTGACACGTTGAGGATAGAGAGGCTTTTCAACAATCATTCTTGGATTTTCGGAGCCCCAAATTCGACAATTCTGCTTATTAACATAGCCTCCGAGGGGAAAATGGGCCTCATCACTGAAGATAATTTTTCGATGAAAATCCGGATCATTTCGATGCATTTCAAGAATCCAATCAGCGAAGATACGACGTTGCTGGTGATCGACCGGCTTGAGTTCTTGTGTTAACTGAACTTTAAAAGCCTTAAGAGCTAAGTCTTTATGCAAAATACGGTGTAATGTCGTTTGTGGAATGCCTAATTCCAAAGATCGACGAGGAATCGACAAACCTGGGTTTTCTTCAACACTATAGGCTACAGCAGCAATATTCTCAGTTGTTCTTGAGCGACGCACACGGTTTCCATTCTTCACATCACTAATTTGTCCCAACAGCTCAAATTTTTTTACCAGTTTCACTATTGCCGGCCGAGAAGGTGCTTCGCGACGACCCAAAAGTGCCTTAGTTTTACGAACCGTGACTGCAAAATTTTCACCATTTTTATAATGGATTTTAACCATTTCAATGCGTTGTTGAAGCGTGTATCGTTCCATTTTTAGTAATGGCGTAGTTTTTACTTGTCAAATGTCAAAAGATGACAGCTTCAAAAGTGACAGCTGCCCAAATAGCGGGCTATTCAAAATGAAACCTCTTATCGGAAAATCCTTTATATATGACAAAATTTAGTCGCAACAAGTGAGAGTGACCTATTTGATATTTTCATATATCATGCTAAATTAGAAGAGTAGTAAAAGTAGGTATAACGTATAATATACTAGAAAAAATGATAATAAAGAAAAGATAAAAATTTTCATTCATTGTCATTTAATGTTAACTTAAATTAAAATTAAAACACATACCAGAATCAATGATGGACCCTCTGGAACTGGCACTAGCACTGTCACTAACATTAATTCGATTTCCGACACAAACACTAGTTAAGGCTTCCGGATAGATGCAGCGTCTTCTTGTATCAATATGCCGACGTTTCGCAAACGTTTCAGTTTGCATCTTCAGGGCTGGATGCTCTGATACTTAAAATATATTTAAATTATTTTAATTGCCGTTCAAATAGTTACTCATCACACGGATGCACAGTTAGGCACACTAAAAAACTTAGGCAGCAATAAAATGCTTCAGGTTGCCAGAAATAATTTTTGCGGTTTTAGATTTGAGCCAAGATCATGAAAATGTTATAATTCGTTTGATTCTGAAGTTTTAACATGAAAGGACAGTAGGTACTGTGTGTCAAAATGCTATAAGACATATTTCACTAAATTTTTGTTTGTAGATATTTAAGAATTGCTCATTTTTAGTACTTTTACCTCCTATTTTATCTCCCATACAAAATTAGGCTTTTGTCTAAATGATTAAAACTCTATTATTAGTGTACTGTTTGATTACGTACGAGTTTGAGTTTAAAAAAATAAATGGCTCGATTTTTTTACTCTCTGATTTTTATCCCCTAATACAAAAGTCACCCACCGCCACTGGAATGTACGTATATTTTATGAAAAATTGAATAATCGTAGTCGAATTGTATAAAACCAAGGACAATTGTATATTTTAGTTCGCCGAATTCATCTTCTCAGCAGTATCCGAGCTTTCAATATCATAGTAATGTTACCGACTGAAATTCAATTCTCAATGCTTCTATAATATAGTTTCGTAAAGGAATTCAAGTCTTGATAACAGACCAAAACCATAGCATTCTTCACTTTAGTTTTATTCTCTTCATAAATTCGGGGAATATAAAAGTAGTCCTCTACCTCTTATTCAAAATTTCAAATTGCTTCAAAACTAACTCGATTTTATTTTCTTTGTAGGTAATTTTATTTTTTGCCAAAATCTGTTTTTCTAAGCCGTTGAAGAGAAAATAAGACTAACCCCTAAAATCGATCGATTTAATATTTTGAAAGCTTGTTTGACAGATCATTGAACCGCATCCTTACATAAAGCATAAACCCAACGAAACATAAAAGTTTGTGATGTTGCAATACCTTCCATAAATATAAACAAACAAAAAATATTCTTCGATAAGCGTTTAGAAGAAATGGGATTGTAAATCTAAAAGTAAAATCGCCCTCTCATTGTTTGAACTTAATAGCTTTTACAATAAATTCGATGCCTTCTAATTAAATATCTTAATAAGTAAAGCTCTTATTTTGCCCCAAAAAAGCTCATCTCGAAATATTCTATTACCGTGAAATATAAATATAGACATCGGCAAGCTCTTCACCTACTTTACGAGTCAAGTGCTTGCATCTCATTATTTTCATTCGATATCTCCAAATCCTTTGTTATACTTCAATGTATCAACCGGAAACGATTTATTTTTATTTCGTTTTAACTGCGATGTTCAGCTCCAAACACAGACATCGGCGTTTTATAAAGGCATGACAAATAAATTAGTTTTAAAACAAATATGAAATGTCGGGGAATGATTAGTAAGCCCGATGCAATTGTATGCCCAACTGCTGTGCTTATCTTTGAATTTAATTTACTCTTGTCTCCTGCAGATACACTTATCATACCCTACACGTGTAGGGATTAAACAGAATGATTTCCTAGATGGAAATTAATGAAATGGTAAACTAATTAAGTGACTTCATTTGTAACATAAAAATTCTCATAGGACTTTCGAACAACAAAAGGTCATGAAATTGTATTAATTAATAAAAAGCATCAAAACAAATACCCTTTAATAAAATTCAAAATTAATATCTTACATCTTTGTGGACGATGTTGATTTTATTACTTATTAATTAAAAGAGTAAACGTGGGAGTTATTAGTAATTAATTAATTTAATTAAGCTATTTTAGAATTTAAGCTTTGTAATTACTTTTGAATTAACTTTTTTCCACATTAATTTATCATTATTTTAGTTGATTATTTTGCGTTTTGCTAACTTTTCTATTTAAAATTCTACATCTACACCAACTGGTAAATAAAATGATTTTGTATAATTTTGAACAATATATCGATTCAAATTTTTATAAAGTAAGACAAAATATTTTATTAAAAAAATTGTTTTATATACACTCAGTGACATATAAATTACAACACTAAGAAGGAGTAGGAATCTTATGACAAAATTTGGCAGAAAGGTTTAACTATTTAAGGGTAATAATTTATTAAAATTTAAATGAAATTCATCAAGTAGTAATAGAATATCTAAGAATTATTGTTGATTACACAGCCACACAAAAAAAATTTTTGTTTGGGTCTGCCGGTCAGACCATGAATACTATATGTGTATTGAGGTCACTAAATCCGAATCCGATGTCAAAAAATCCCCTGCACGTCCGACATAACCTCAAAAAACCTATTTTATATATAATTTAACTTTATAACATTTTGATCCAAGCTGTGAACTAACCAACCGATGTGTTAAACCTCATTATTTCATAAACCCTTAACCTCATATTCCCATAACCTCACAATTCAACAACCTTAGAAAACTCGTAATCGTACGTATTAAACACCAATTAAATAAGTTGTAAACGAATCAGTGAAACTCTGTTTTTCTGTAACTTATAACCCTATAACCCCACAATCCCATAATTTCATAACCCTATAACTCAATAACCTCAATAACTTCAGCAATTAAAGACCGATTTTTTTTTACTTAAGCTTTAAGAACAAGTTACAGATTGCCAGACCGTTGGTTTATTTGTCTAATATCCAAAAAGTAATAAAGTATATTTTTGTACTTCTTTTGGTTCACCACTCCTTTAACGGTCACCGCTTAAACTATACGTTATTACCCTTAAGTATTTAAACGTTTCTGCCAAATTTGATCATAAAATTCCTAATTCTTCTTGTTTTTGCAATTTCTATATCACTGAGTATAAAATAAAATAAACAGACTTTCCATACGTCGAGTGGTTATGTTATTCGTAACTTTATTGGTGGAAATATTACAAACGGACAAAATAATTAAAAAAGTTAAATTAAAAAGTGTATAAAAAATATATTCAGAAGCAAAATTAATTTTTTTTTAAAACAAAAGGGCCAAATTAGATATTATTTATATAAATATCACTTTCAATTAAAGAATTATACATTCAAAATCATAGTTGCTTTAAATAAATATTTATTGTATTATCAGTGGCTTAGCTTCTAAAGGAAGAAAAGGCAATATTGAAACAAATATTTGAATTTGAATGCATTTATCAAAACTTATCTCAATCTATTGAAAGTAACCCTTAACAAAGTTTAAGCTTGAATTCAACTTAATTGTCTACGTTTACATGGTAACTTCTTGTTGTAATAAACGTTTCAATGCCAATTGAGAGAAGCTTAATTAAGCTTAGCTTTGACTATAAAAGTAAAGCCTTATTATTATCATTATTTACTAAAGCTGTAATACCCATTTTAGCTATCTACTTCAAGCTGAAGAGTTTCATGATCAAATTTAAAAAAGTTAAAATATATTGCTATTTTATTGAACAAGTGTCATTTTGGTATTAATAATTCTAATTTTAAGTGTGCACAATGTATAACTAATAAAACTTAACTATCTTTAAAAACTAACCACCATTCATTAGTTAATGTTGTTTTTATACTATAAAGTGAGTAATTTCGAAACATAAATCATACTCATAATAAATTAAAATTAATATCTTCGAAATGTATACACAATTTCTAAAATGACTTTCGAACGAAATTGAAACATCAACTTTGAATTTGTAAAATTAATGGTTTAACCAAAAATGTTATATGTATAAAGTATCTACAATTAAAAATTCTAATTGTTTTTTATAATTGCATAAATTAAAAAAAAATTGATCTGACTTAAAAACATTTTTTCATTGTGAATTCAGAGATACTGATTAAGCATTTATATGCTGAACAAAAATGAACTAGTCATATTTTTGAAATAAAGGTATATTGTTTTTTTACCTAATAATAAAATTTGTTCATTTTTTCTGACAATTATACCCTCTTTTTGGCTATTTCTTTTTCTATACCAATATTATAAAGAGGTAAAGTTTGTAAGTTTTAATATAGGAGGTAATCTCCAAAACTACACATCAGATTTCAAAAATTGTTTTACCAATATTTAGAATTGACCGTTAGGGTGGACATATCTTCCTATACCCGTGTGAAGTCGGGCGGGGCAGCTATTTTCTTATATGGGTGATTATGCGATAAGAGATAATGTGTCCCCCAATAATTATAAAACATTTTTTTTTATTCTACGTGTTGTCCTTTTATGCAATAAATCACAGCATTTTAATGTATTTTATAAATAGCATTATGATTTAATACCCAATTAAAGTACATTTTCCTAAAATTCCATGTTTAAGTCTCAAAAAGTCCCTACCCTGGCCTGTCCCCATAACGTTTTTACTTGAACAAACTGACAGTACATACGTTCTTTAACGTAGTTATCAAATTAAAGTATATTTAGCACAAATTTAAACAAGTATACTTAAGTATTATAACGAGAAAATATAACAATATTTGTTTTTTTTCAATAATTTTCAAACTTCATTTTTGTCCCGTTTGTTTTGCGTATCTCCCCTGGCAAGTCGTAAAATTTATAAAATTTACCTAATTTATTTGAATTTACTGCCTAAATTCAACAATACTGTAATAGTTAAGGTGTGATATATTATTAGTTCAATATTAACTTATGTCAATTAAAAATTTTAAATTTGTCACAAGAACGTTTCTTTCCTGCCGTACTTGCTCTGGTAAAATAACTACCAGGAGAGATACTCACTGACCAGGGGATATAATTCGAATCATAAGATGTTTGTGTAAAGTAATCCAGATATATATCAACATTCTCAAGAAACGTTTTAAATTATTCTGGTAAAAGAAAAGGAGTATGATAAAAAATAAATGACAATTCTTCTTTGTTTATAATCCGATTTTACTTTAGTTTATATCATAAGTAAAACTTGTTTATTTAATTATTAGTTTTATTTAATTATTAGTATAGGTAATATACAAATTATTCTAATTATCACTTAAAAGGCGCTAGTCTCTACCCTGGCGGATGGATTTACCCTGGCTTTTTAAAAAGTAAATAAATATGTATAAAGTGACTTGCCCTTACATGAATGTGTAGATAAAAGAGACAAAAATCGTAATATATTTGTTAAATAAAAAAAGTCGAATTTTTTTCCTTGGCGCATTCTCTATGGTTTCAAAACCGTTTATCGTAGAATCACCCATATACGTCCAGCATATACAGTAGAAAAAATAAATATTGCCGCACTAACATTTTTTTAAATATCTCAGGAATATGAAAAGATTTTGATTTAGTTTTTTTCTTAATTTTATTAGCAATATATTATGCGTACATCACAAAAATATTTATATGAAATAGCTTTGGGTTATTGGATTTTTTTAGATTATTTTGATTTTATACTATCTCTAAGTGAGAAATAAATATAGCCGCACTGACAATTTTGAACAATATAAACAATGATGGTTGCATTTTTGACTTTTGTGGTGATAGACTGCGCAATAGCTTTAAGTCGGCCCGTCAATTAAAAGATGAAGGTAATTTATCTATTGGTGTTCGACGTGTTCGCCAAATTTTGAAAGGTTCTCCAAACTTAAAATTCAAGAAAATGAAGCGCAAACCAAGGTTGTCACCAGACAATATTGAGGGTCGCAAAAAATTTGCATTCAACCACATTCAATGGGCAAACAAATGGCATAAAATAATTTTTTCAGACGAGAAAAAGTTTAATTTGGATGGCCCAGATGATTTTGCCTATTATTGGCACGATTTGAGTACTAAAGAAAAGATTTTCAGTAAGCGCCAATATGGCGGTGGTTTCGTTATGGTTTGGAGCGCAATTGGTTACTTAAAATGTTTTCATTGTCATACATATCCACCAAAATGAACGCAATACGATATCAGGAGATGGTCGGTCCACATTTTCCAGCATATGGTTACGAATGTGCCGGTCTAGGCTGGCAATTTTAACAAGGCAATGCTCCAATTCATGTGGCCAAGTCTACTTTAGTCGATTTTGAAAAGCGTGGAATTTCTCTATTTGATAATTGACTGGCCAAATCACCAGATATGAACATTATTGAGAACGTCTGTTAGCTCAAGAAGTATACAAGGAAGGTCGTGAATTCAATACAAAAAAAGAACTAAAGGTGGTCATCGAGAAAGGTTGGCAAAACATTCCTCAAGGCAAAATCAAATCATTCTAAGACAGTCTACCGCGTCGGATCATCGCATTGCATGATGCCAAAGGTAAATGGACTAAGTACTGAAGAAAATTTCCGACAAAAATATGATATTTACATTAAAAATTGTTAGTGCGGCTATATTTATTTCGCATTTGAAGGTAGAAAAAAATCTAAAACCCTAAAAAAAATGAATAACTTAAGGCTATTTGATTTAAATATTTTTGTAATGTACACATAATATATTGCTAATAAAATTAGTAAAAAAACTAAATCGAAATTTTTACATATGTAAGAGATATTTAAAAAAATGTTAGTGCGGCTATATTTATTTCCTCCACTGTATGTGCAGGGCGGTTTTATAAGATTGAGAACGCTTTGAATTTGGCGCCCCAGCTTTAGGGTTTTTATTTTTTTAATGTGGTTTAATTGTAAAAAATTCTAGTACTATCAACATAAAAAGTAATTAATATGGCGCCAAATTCAAAATATCTTCAATCTTAAAGTATCATGCTATACATACGTCTACGTCTACAAACATATTTCAATTCTAATTTTTTTTGTAGTGAAAAAACGCTTCTGCTAGGTAGAATATAGCGACTCCCAAAAGAAGAATTGTAACGCGCCAAAAAGTACAATGTACCACTTTATCAGGGCTGCTACACACAAATATAAAATTCAACTCTTTACCTCCTACCGTATCTTTTCTGACAATTTGCGTGTAAAAAATCGTAATAACTCAAAAAAGTGCGTTACCGGCTTCTCTAAAACCTCTGAGAAAACACTTCTTAATTTTTTTTTCTAATTCTTTTGCGAAAGTTTAGAAATCCTGGTCCCAAAACCTGGACGCTATCGCGCAAAAGACTTCAAAACGGGCAAAAATTGTATTCTCTTTTTGTCAATAATGTGATGTGATTACTATCTTATATATAAAAATGAATTGGCGAGTGTTAATCTGACTAAAACTCGAGAACGGCTGGGCCGATTTGGCCAATTTTGGTTTTGAAATATTTGTAGAAGTCCAAGGAAACTATAGGTGAGAAAATATGAAGAAATTTCAAGAAAAATAGTAAAAACAACAATTTTATTTTCCCATACAAACTGATCGTATTGTAAGAGTGTTTTTATCGGTCACGTTTTATTACCAATTAAGATCCTAAGAAAATAAAACAAAGCCGGATGTTGTCACAACTGAACGGCTTACATAGAAGATTTGGAGTATTTTAAATTAGTATCTTTTGGTATTACATATTATTATTTGATACTTTCGAATCGTGTTAGAATTTTATATTTATTAATGAAGAGCTCAAATAATTTTGTATTTTAAAGTTATTATATACAGTAATGTAATACATTTTTAGATATGCTTTCTAGAACAATAAAATGATCGTAATAATACATAAAGTGTGTTTATAGTATTAAAATTTGTTTATTATATGTTAGATAAAATATTCTTCTACTCGATTTATTTATTTTGATTAAAATATAATTAAAAATGTTTACACAAATAAAATCTGAAACACAAACACATTGAAAGAGGCTGAGAAAAAGTTCTTGGAAACCACAATAACCGTTTAGTTAAAAATCTGCAAGGTACAATAAAAATGCAATATTACTATTTCAAAAATACACTACGGGCTGTTAGGGTAAGGTAGTTTGTTTTTGCAATTAGAGCGATGAGAAATATTTTTTCAAACTGTAAAAAAAATAAAATAGTTAATACCAACATTAATATTAGATCTGTTGTCATTTTTTATAGAGAAAACTAGAAGTTTGCCGCTTCGCGGCTAACTTCTAGGCAAAATCGCATTCGCGATTTTGCTAAACGCTATCGCGTTTAAGGCCTTCGGCTCCTAGAAAAATTCAAAATATGTCGGTATTTTTTTGATAAACGCTATCGCGTTTAAGACCTTTGGCTTCTAGTAAAATTCAAAAATTTGTCAAACTTTTTTGACATTTTGATTTTTCTTAAAGTCCGGTACTTCTAGGAAAAATCGCTTTGCGATTTTGCTGCATTTTTATTGTTAGCATCGATTCATTAATATCTAATTTGACTTGTTTGCCGCTTCTCGGCTAACCTCTGGGCGATTTTGCAGCATTTTTGTTAGTATCAATTTGTTGTTATTCAATGTGATTTTGTTTACCGCTTTTGATAAACGCTATCGCGTTTAAGACCTTTGGCTTCTTGTAAAATTCAAAATCTGTGAGTGTTTGTTGACATTTTGATTTTTATAAAGTCCGGTACGTCTAGGCAAAATCGCTTTGCGAGTTTGCTGCATTTTTATTGTTAGCATCCATTCATTGTTATGCAATGTGACATGTTTGCCGCTCCGCGGATAACTTCTAAGCAAAATCGCTTCGCGATTTTGCAGCATTTTTGTTAGTACCGATTTAATGTTATTCAATGCGAACTTGTTTGCCGCTTCGCGGCTATTTTCTGGGCAAAATCGCTTCGCGATTTTGCAGCATTTTTGTTGGTACCGATTTATTGTCATTTAATGTGAACTTGTTTGCCGCTTTGCGGTTAACTTCTAGGCAAAATCGCATTGCGATTTTATTGCATTTTAGCTTCACTTACGCGTCTCATAACATAATTTAAATTTTTAAAATTGTAATTAATATTATTTTATTGATAATACTACAGAGCAATTTATTTAGTTTTACTCTCAATATCCAATCAACTTTTGCAAAATATTTTATCAAATGAGGAAATTGAAATAGATTAAAACCTCTTTTTTCAGTTAACGCAATAACATAATTTTTTAATTAAAAGAATATATCTATCATATACATATATATATAATATAATTAATTAAAATGAACAAAGGTAAGCATTTTTAAAATATAAGTAAAAACACAGTTTTCTGAACCATAAAATTAAGGTAACGAATTACCCCCTTGTTAAAAAATGATAAAATTATTCATGGGCGTACAGAAATATTTTCACTATAATCCGATTTTAGTTTGATTAAAATACATTGAGTGTTTTTCAAAACCTGGGCCTTCAAAGTGAGATGACGATACTTTTTACTTGGATAGTAGATAGCCGTAATCAGCTGCAAATACAGCATATACATTTTTGTTTATTATTAGCTCTAAAATACTTTTTTTTCTAAACTGGTTTCGATGACCAGTCGATGAGCGTTACGAATTTGGAGATTTTAGCCGACCCTACATTGTAAATATCAGCTTTTCGAACGTCCCTTCATTTGAGCGTTTAAAAAGAAAGAAATTTAGTTTGTGATTTTAGTACAGTTTGTTTTTTCGATAGGTAAATACCTCTCTAAAATTCGTTGTTAATTTTGTTATGTGGAAGTGTTGTTTGCTTCTTTAGTCAGTTCTTTTGTACTACTATAAAAAAATAAAATTGAATATGTCTGAGATAAGACATGAGAACCATTAAAAATGTTGTATTTCGCTAAATAAAATATTTTATTTCGTAGCGTAAAAAGTTTGTTTTTAAAAGTGTTACAGAATTGGTCGCCTTGGCTTCCTCGCATTCGAGTTTCAAGGTTTCAAAAGCCGCTCTGTTTACGCAAATCTGCCCGTTAATCTCTTAATTTCGGAAATACAGTCAACTCGCGTTATAACGAATTTCAAGGGACCCACGAAAAGTTCGTTATATCGAAAGTTCGTTATATCGAAATTCCTTATTATAAAAGCATAAATTAACAAATTTTACTTTGTTTAGAGATATAGAATTAATCAATCCAAAACACCACAAATTCGTTGTCGTTTATTAAAATAACCAATATAACGCAGAAATGTAAAAAAAATAATAAAACAATAGAAAACAACAATAAAAAAAAAACAATAAAAATAATACAAATAGAAACACGTATAATCTAAAAAAACTCCGTAATTTTAGTTTGTATGCAGGTGACTGTACGTGTCCGTTCAATTGCGTTCTCCAGATTTAAGATACTTGAGAATACACTGTCGTCAAGGTCATGGCTTTGCAAGTAATTGATAATTGATAGTGTTAAGTTTGCATTTCTTTAAGATAAAAAAATCAAAAATTGTGTAGAAACACATTATGTAAATTATATAACATACCTACAGTACTTACTTTTTTAACAAAAATTATTAGACTTTGGTCAAGAAAACTTCGTTATATCGAGGGGACCAAAACCCATTAAAATTTTCGTTATAAAGCGAGATTTTCAAGGGACCGGCAGTTTCTTTCTTTTTTCAGTTAACGCAATAACATAATTTTTAATTAAAAGAATATATCTATCATATACATATATATATAATATAATTAATTAAAATGAACAAAGGTAAGCATTTTTAAAATATAAGTAAAACACAGTTTTCTGAACCATAAAATTAAGGTAACGAATTACCCCCTTGTTAAAAAATGATAAAATTATTCATGGGCGTACAGAAATATTTTCACTATAATCCGATTTTAGTTTGATTAAAATACATTGAGTGTTTTTCAAAACCTGGGCCTTCAAAGTGAGATGACGATACTTTTTACTTGGATAGTAGATAGCCGTAATCAGCTGCAAATACAGCATATACATTTTTGTTTATTATTAGCTCTAAAATACTTTTTTTTCTAAACTGGTTTCGATGACCAGTCGATGAGCGTTACGAATTTGGAGATTTTAGCCGACCCTACATTGTAAATATCAGCTTTTCGAACGTCCCTTCATTTGAGCGTTTAAAAAGAAAGAAATTTAGTTTGTGATTTTAGTACAGTTTGTTTTTTCGATGGGTTAGTTTATGTAAATACCGCTCTAAAATTCGTTGTTAACTTTGTTATGTGAAAGTGTTGTTTGTTTCTTCAGTCAGTTATTTTGTACTACTATAAAAAAGAAAATTGAGTATGTATGAGATAAGACATGAGAACCATTAAAAATGTATTTCGCTAAATAAAATATTTTATTTCGTAGCGTAAAAAGTTCGTTTTTTAAAAGAATTGGTCGCCTTGGCTTCCCCGCATACGAGTTTTAAGGTTTCAAAAGCCACTCTGTTTACGCAAATCTGCCCGTTAATTTCTTAATTTCGGAAATATTAGCAATCAAAAATTACCGAAAAAAGCCCGCCTTTTAAGATTTTTGCAAAGCTCCCGGTGGTTTTGGCCTTTCAAAATTTCATATTTCCAACCCATAATGCTTTGAATTCCGAATTTAAACATTTTTTTTGTTTCATAACGGTTAAAGACGGGAAGAAACAATACCTTCATTAAGAAAAACGTCTGTCCAAGAAGAAAACCTCTTGTTACTCCATTATTGGAGAGTATTTTCAATACATAATTTAAAAGGAATAAAATAATTATTTGTAGTGATAGTAAAAAATGTAAATCGACGTTTTAAAATTGCAAGTAGGCGATCGAAGACGCTAATTTAAATAAATATGTACGAAACTGCAAAAATTAATAATTAATCCATTTTATGCATTTTGTAATCAAATTTGTTAAAACTAATTTACAAAAATTTAATATTTAGTAACGTTTTTTAGTAAGTATTCTAATAGTTTAATATTAAAAACCGCATAAATAAATTGCTTTGTATAATTAGAATTAATTTCATTCATCTGGCAGTTCAACGTCAAATTTTGAAAAATTCATAAACGCGGGGGCGATCCGTCAATGCCTTTAAAATCTAATATCTCGAGAACCTCTGAACCGACTTATAAAAACTTTTTTTATTTCAATCTGTAAGACCTGATGACTGTTAGCATCTCAAAAGACCGCTCTTTCTATCTGTGCAAACCTCACCTTTCTATTGTTATTAGTTTCGGAGATATTAGCAATTAAAAGTACATCAAAATGCATAATTTGTAGAATTATAATAAATTTCCTTCTGTCAGATGAAACGTCAAATTTTCAAAACTCGTGCGCGAGCCGTCAATTTTTTCTTATTAATCTAATATCTCGAGAACCGCTGAAGCGATTTACAAAAACTTTTTTTTACATGAATCTGGAAGATCTCATGACACTTTCGTTCGCTTTATGTTGGGGTCTATCTTCAACCCCTAAGCCGGTATGCTGCATCAAACATACCCCTATTTCAGAAATTCCGCCTAATTATTTAGAGGCTCCTAAGGGCCGAACGCCTACAGAATTTTTTTTTTAAAACTAACAGTAAGAAGCGCTCTTTTTTGGGCTTTAAAGCCAATATAAATTTAACCCCTTTTAAAAATTTCAAGTGTTAGATATGACGATCGGAAGAATTAGAAATGTTGTATTTGGTGAATTAAGATAATATCTTCCGTAGCGTAAAAATGAACGCGTTTAAAGGTGTTGGTAAAAAAATCGAGGCGGAGCCCTACGCAGTCCTAATGTCCTGAAAGATGACTATTAGTATCTCAAAAGACCGCTCTTTCTACCTGCGCAAATCCCAATTTTCTATCGTTTTTAGTTTCGGAGATATTAGCAATCAAAAAACACCAAAAAAAAGCCGCTTTTTAAGATTTTTTTGCGGAGACCCCGGGGCTCTGCCCCATTCAAAATTTAACTTTTCCTACGTAAAATAACGCGTTCTATTCGAATTTAAATATTTTAGGCAGCCTGCGGATATCGTTTTCGAGTAATTTAAGTTTGAAATTTTGCTCAAAGCTGGGGCCTTCCAGGGCCGTATTCTTAAAAACAAAATAAAAGTCCGATGGGCAGGTCTTGATTTGGTTTCCATAGAGGAAACTCTTTTGATCCGACTACGGAAAATAGCCGAAAATCGCATTTGAAAAAAGGGGTAAAATTTCTTGCGCAGAAACGGTTCTTTGAGGCAGATATCTCGGCCCCGATAAAGATATCGCGGCGCACAAAAACTAAAACGTGTGCCTTTAATGGGGCTACCACATATCCAAAATTCAACCCTTTAACCCCTTCCCTCTCCCTTCCAGTGCGATCCGCGCAAGAAAAATTAAAATAACTAAAAATAGTGCCCCCCTAAGCCCCCCTCGAACCCTTTTCAATCCTAATCTCTTGTAATTTGCCACCTTCGTACCAAATTTGAATGGTCTAGGTCCACGCCATCATAGTAAACTGGAAAAAGTGGCTTATTTTTTTATAAGTATATAAAAAAAAGGAAAAACTCTTTATTCAATAGCGGATATGTTTGAATTAAAATTAAGTACAGTACATGCTACATGTTGCCATAATTTAAAGAAGATAATATTGAAGATAAACCACGTTATGGGGGCCCTAAGATATTAACAACCAGTAATAAAAAATTTCTCGAGAAATTCGTAAAAATTTACGGTGTTGAAGGAGAAGCAGGGAAGAATGGCTCCGGCTATGTCGTTTTGGGGTCTATAGAAACGTGCCGTAAAAATTTAAAGCAAATCCATTATATAATTTTTTTTTCTCATATTTAGCAAAGGGGTTAATCCAACGTTGTCAAACTGAGAAGTGCGTCATATGATTAAATATTTTAGAAGGGAGGCGAGGTTACATATAGTTTGGAAACCGCTGTCCTAATGCCTAATGGACTCAACATTGATCACAATAAACGAAATATTGATAATAATAAACAAACAAATTGTAATGCTTTTGTATTGGGTGGACCAATTCAAAGACAGTTTGAACACACTAAGCGATTGATAACATTAACCGTGATTACATTAAGTGGCGTCTACTGTATTTGTATATATACATAGGTATATATTTGTATGTTACCGTTTCACTCCAACACCGTTCAACCCATAACCATGAAAATTGGCATGTATATGTATTTTTTGTGGAAATAGTGTGTCCGTATTTTATTTTATTTTATTTTTTGGTTTTCTGCTAATTTTTGGTTATTGAATTTTGACACATTATTCAATTTTGAGGCGGTACGCAGTTCGGCGGGCCAGCTATAATTAAATAAAAATAAGAAATAAATTCATTAATCTTAATGACTGCTAGAGCAACAAACAAATATATTCTTTTTGGAAAGCGTCGCAAAATTACAACCTGTAAAGGGAGTCCCAGTATAAAAAAAATTGGGAACCCCTGACATAGGCTATATTTTATTTTGAAAAAAAATAGTTTTTACTTCGAAATTTGCAAAACCCGTGCGAAGCCGGGCGAAACAGCTAGTATAATATATAAACAACATTTAGAAAAATCACCTGCTTAATCAGAGAACGATTTTTTGTTAGCTTGTATTATTATAATATTTTTTTATTATTATTTAAAATTGCATTCTATTTAATTTAACAAAAATCTATTGTAACAGTTCTCGTCTAACAGCAGATTTAAACCCAAGTTTATTAGCACGAATGTAGACAATTTCAGAAGACATAGAAGTATTAAAACGTAATCCTCAGAGGCATTTGCTGCCTCATTTAAAGTTGTGTAGTACGTAAAAACATTTACAAGACAATACGATGAAGTTATATAGGTTTTATCTAAAGACATTCTTTTCGGTTGTTTTACTATAGTCCATAAACAACTTCTCTACATCACTGATCCTTAATTTTTCTGCTAGTGTATAAATTTATGAAGCTTAAAAGTAGGTTTAGATTGCTCTTCAAAATTAACTATCTGTAACTTTGTGTAAAAACATTAACAATAGGATTTTGAGGTACCTACCTCTATATTTGTTTTTTTTTTATATTTATCTATAAATGTATCTTTTTTGACTTGTTAACTTAAATCGAATATATGTTTGATTTAATTCATATTTACACATTTTTGAAAATATTTTAAAACTTTAAAAGTATCCACCAAAAATATTTTTCTAGGGACTAAATCGCAATATATCGTATTTCGTCGTATTTTTAAATCGTGTAATTCGTGGTCCGACTTATAATTGAGATGTGTCTTATGGGTAATTCTCATTTTTGAAAAATAAAAGTGTGACTATCATTTTTCTAAGCTGTAGTACTTAAATACCGGGATAGTGATTTGTGTTAATAAAGTATAGATAAAACATTGTAGATTAAGAAAACATTTGTGTAAATTAACTGCATAATTATTTTTTTATTAAGTGTCAAATATGTCCCTTCCGTGTGTGTGATCATTCTGAGTTTGTAAGAAAAAAAATTATAATTGCTATTTTTTCTTATAATAAATACGTCAAAAACTATACTAATATTAACTACAATAAATTTACTACTTAAGTATAAAACATAATGTCTATATAGCTATACATATTCTGCATCTTTTCATATTTAAGTTTGTGATCAATTTATTTGTCCCTTCCGTGGATGTGTGTCACACTACTCTTTTTTTGTAAAAATATTGTGCGTATGATCAAATGCTTCTTGGCAGAAACAAAGTAATAATTTGTCATTGTGCCTCAGTTGTCATTTCCTACCGGCGTTGCAACCATCACGTAAAAATCATATTTAAATTTCCATCTCAAAACTCGTTACGCATAAGTGGTCACTACTGTGGAGAACGTCAAAGGTAGGTATACTTTAATTATGAACTTTGGTTTTGTGGGTTAATTGTGTTTATAAATCAAATACACTCTGCTAAATTTGTATGTTCATTCTTAATTTAGAGATTGTGTTTTTAACATTTTAATGAAAAAAGTCACTTCGATGGACGTCACTTCCGTGGATATGTGAATAAAAATTTACACATGGAAGTTGATTTGTGTTATTTTTTTTTTTATTGTTATGAATGTTAAGTTAATTGAGGTAAATAAAGATGACGGTGCAATTTATTTCCAAATTTTTATCGTCCATGGATGTGACTTTTTTTATTATTATGAATGTTAAGTTAATAGAGGTAAATAAAGTTGATGGTAAAATTTTTTCCAAAAAGTGTCACCTCTTTGTAGCATGTCATCCCCATGGATTACATTAATGTAAGAAATATCATATCAACGAATATGAGGTCACTACCATGGAGGACATTTTTTCAAACCCCTATAATTGTCTAAATTGGGGGCTGCAAGCTCGGTGAATATTTTTTTCTTGAACAAAAAGACCAAAACTATTGTGATCCATCGTCACTTTTATTAGAAAGACGTTTTCATTTTATTACATATTTTTCTAATAAAAAATGAGAATTACCCTTATAATAGACGAGTAGAAGTCGTAAAAACTAAAATACCATTTTGGGTATAGAATTATCAATATTTCTATAAGATCTGACCTTTCATCGGAAAATCATATCTGTTAGGTCATCAAAATTTGCCACCTAATTTGTAATACCTAAAATTAGTTTTTCCTAGAAAGGACAACCCATGTAGAACTCCCAAGCTTGGATAAGTATTGGGCCAGTATTGGGAAATCCAGTTTCGGGGTACCAATGTTTGCCCACGCTTGAATGAATACTGACTAACCTATCTTTGACCCTCCGAGGGTTACCCAAACTTGATATAACAATGAGTCGGCTGAGTGACCTTCTCCCTTCTCTAAGTATTAGTGAATACTAGTGAAGACTCACAAAACAAACAAACGTTTTCTCAACTGTTTCATCAGCGTTAGTTTTCAAGTAATACTTTGTTGCAACGAACGCGATCACATGTCTAATTCTTAATATAAAATTAAAAAGTGTCATGCGTTAAGAAAAACAAAGAAAACAATTTACATATTCACGATGAAAGTTAAACTGATCAAAATGTTAACAGTAGTGCGAGTGAGAATACTCATCCAAGTGCTACAGAATCATGAGGTTGTTGTATTTATTTACCTCTGTATCTAAAGTATTTGGCGGAGTTACCAGGTGTGCAACCTTAAAACGGCCGTTTTCTAATAGATGGCAGTACGCGCGCATTAGGCATTAGCCAACCTTGCCTGCCATTTTTTCTCATTGCTTTGATCTTTGCCATTAGTAAACAAAAGACAAAGTCAGCAATTTCGGACAATAACGTGTCCTTTGATCACGATAAACATGTCGAATTTTGTGCCAGATAAAGAGCATTTGCGGGGAGCACTGCTATTCCTCTTCAATTGGAAGAAATCTGCCGCCGAAGCGCATAGAATTCTTGTGGAGGTCTATGGCGACAGTGCTCTTAGTGAAACTCGGTGCAGAGCGTGGTTTCGGCAATTCAGAGACGGAATTTTTAACGTCACCGACAAGAAGCGCGAAAATCGACCAAAAGTTTTTGAGGACACCGAATTGCAAGATTTATTGGACGAAGACGATACCCAATCGCAGAAACAACTTGCCGCGAAGTTGAATGTTAGCCACCAAGCAATTTCGAAACGCCTTTTTGCTATGGGAAAGATCCAAAAGATCGGGAAGTGGGTGCCACATCAATTGAACGATCGACAGATGGAACGACGCCAGACCGCGTGCGAAATCTTGCTTGATCGGCACAACAGAAAATCATTTTGCATCGAATCGTCACTGGCGATGAAAATGGATCTTTTGAAAACCCTAAGCGCAAAAATCGTGGGTGGACCCGGAGAACCCTCAACATCGTCTGCTAGGCCAAATCGATTCGGGAAAAAGACAATGCTGTGTGTTTGGTAGGACCAGAAGAAGGTGGTTTACTACGAACTGTTGAAACCTGGTGAAACGATCAATACTCAACGCTACCAACAACAAATCATCGAATTGGATCGTGAATTGTGCAAAAAAAGACACGAACACGCGGATCGGCATGAGGGTATCATTTTCCAGCACGACAACGCACCATCACACACAGCAAGATTGGTCCGGGATACATTGGATGCACTTGGCTGGAAGTTGCTACCCCACCCGCCCTACTCTCCTGATCTGGCCCCTTCAGATTACCATTTGTTTGCGTCGATGGGACACGCACTTGCTGAGCAGCACTTCAATTCTTATGAAGATGTTAAAAAATGGCTCGATGGGTGGTTCTTATCCAAATTCTTTTGGGGTGGAATCCACAATCTTTCTCGAAGATGGGAAAAAATGTATAGCCAGCGAGGGCAATTACTTCGAATAAAATATTTTTCACTTTTCTGCGTTAATTATTGTGTTTTGCTAAATAAAAAACAGCCGTTTTAAGGTTGCACACCTGGTAGATAACACAATGGTTTGTTATTACAGTAATTATCACAAGGATATTGTTTTTATTATCAATATTGGCCCAAATCTATAATTCACCTTAGAACCAAAGTTGATAATCAGTCTAGGCCCAGGATTGGTTTTAGTATTGGATCACCGATCATGTCTTGCCTTAAATTTCCAAACCAATGTTGAACCAACTTTCGCCATTAAGCATGAACTAGTATTGGCTGCTTAGCAAGGCACAAAGTTATTAAGCGAGACTTTCATCAAGACTGGACCAATGTTGGTTCGCAAACTTGAACCAAATTCTACAGAGTTGACCCAAGGCTGGACCCATCGTAATTTTTTATATAAGAACACGTGAGCGCATGACCCTTTTTTTTAAACTTTTCTTCTACGTATTCGTCTTTTATTCAATGTTCAAAAAAAAACTAAAAATTTGCCGTCTCGACATAGGGGTGTACCTTATAACCGAGAACATCCTATAATTGAAGAAACACGGTATTTTATAATCAGTGTTAGGCAAAAGCAAGACCAAGACCAAAACCATGAAGGCCTATTAAATCTTGGTTTTGTTTGTAAGATTTTTGCACCCTTGTATATCTCTACTCCCCCTACTATAGTCGCTAACTTATTTACCTACTCATATTTAATAGTTTTTGTGGGTAAAGTGAACAATAGATAAATTAAAAACATGGCAAAACAATAACAAAGTTATTTGTATTGAATTTGACCGTAGATTCCTTATTTTATTGTTTCATTAGCGGTAGTACAATGGGCCAAACTATGCGGTCTAAGTAAGTATGTACCATTGTTCACTCTTCTCCCCATAAATGCTAATCCTAGTGATTGAGTGACGTGAGTGTAACTGAAAAACGGTATGGAATTTTTTTTAAAATTGACGATGAGATTCGATACTATCAACTTCGCATCCAGACTTCTGTGCGTTCACCACCGCACCATTCTAATAAGATTCTTTAAAGAAGGAACAACTCCACAAAACAATATTTTTATTTGAATTGGCAAAATAGATAAATATGAAAAGTTTATGATAACGGAATTAATTAAATAATAATATTGAAAAACAGTTATTTATTTTTATTACAGTAAGTGTTACTTAAATGCTTTGGAAATAAAAATTTTAGTACTGGTAATAGAATAAATAGGCAAAATTAAAGTAAAAAAATGATTTGAAAAAGTACAAATTTGTATAGTAATTGGTCTACTTCTAGGCCAAGTCTTGAAAATTTGGTCATGGTTTTGCAAAAGATGCACGGCCAAGACAGCAAACCAAAACCGATTCTGCTCATCACTATTTATAATTAGTTTAACGTTTTTAGTTTTAGGATAACCAATAAACACATTATTTTATTAAAGAAGTAGTACAGTTTCTAAATTGTCCATTATGTCCTTTACCAAATATATTCACTATAGATATAACAGTGAGTTAGAAATGTATATGTTTAAGTGTATATTATAAACACACAGAAAGTATAGAAACCCTAGTTAACATTTTACTATCACTTCAGTGCATTGAATTAATCGAAAGCATAAAATACAAAACACAAAGTGACCCTTCCTCGCGTTTCTAACCAACATGTTCATTGAAAGTTTACCCTTGCCTTTAATTAGTTTTTGGTGAAAGTGAAACATGTTTAAGTAAGGTAATAAGCTCGCCTGCTATTTATGAACACGGATTAGTTCTTGTTGTATTTGATTAGCAACTTCCGAAAGACCGAATCCTTTGTATGAGTTATTTAAGTTATTATTTTCAAAACGAGACGCTTATAAAAAATAATTTGTGCAATATTTTTTAATATTAAAGATTATAGAGTGGAAGGAATATTAAGTAACGTGTTTAATTTTTCCCGTATTTTATGCAAAACGAAATTTAATGAAATGTGAATATGCTTTTACTTTTATCGGAAAATATTTTGTTGCAAATCGAATGTGACGTTGAGTGAAATTGCATTTATTTCTATCCATTTTTTTTTATTAAGGTATACACATTGATACCTATTTTTTATAGCAAAGAGATTGTTTAAAATTAACGTATTGTATTGACAAATTTCAAACGTGTATTAGATACTAATCTACTACACTTTTAAATTTTTATTAATATTTAAGATAAATAGATTTCTATTGGTTTTTTTATTTTAATTTTAAAAAATTGAGTCAATTCTTGAAGTAGCTAGAAAATACGCAATTTGGATTATATTTTTGTGCCATTTTAAATAAAATTGTCGAAAGTTCTCTCCAAACATTTACAAAGCTATTAAGCAGCTGACATAAAAAGTTAGATATTCATAACATATAACACAATGCCATTTATCATGCAAACTTTTTTTGAATACCAAACATGTGTTTAAAAAACAGTTTTACTGTTGAAGCAATGAACTTTATATGCAAATCTTTTTTATAAAATTTGATCGATTTTACCTAAGATAACACCATTTTTGCGGTTTTTTGTAGGATGTTTTTTTCTAATACTGGGAAAAATGTGAATTGTTATCGCTAATGAAGTTTATAATGTGGTAAATTAAAAATAAACTCAAAACATTCTTGAACTAAAAAATTGCCCAGAAGGTAGGTAGGTACTTTAGTTCAAAATTTTAATGAAACAACAAAAATATGATGCCAACATTTCTAAAATTGACAATTACAACTTAAAATTATCAAATAAGATAATAGGTGAATTCGTCTTTAAATATTTTTAAAGCAATAAAATAAAAAATATAAATATCTAACAATTATGAAAAAGGCATAAATAATTCCTGCTAAAAAATTAATAAAGAAGACAAAAGATAGTTATTAAAAATTTTTATACTGTATCTTTAACTTCTTATTTTGTTTAATATAGGAAGAATCAAATTCAGCCGATAGATGTCAAAATATATTTGCTTTACTAAAAATTGTTACAAGCCCTTCGGTTCCATATAAATAAAACACGAAAATAGAATAATTCTTCTGGCGTTTCATACTTTGTTTTGCATTGAAAAAAACTAACATTTAAAATTTGTATTTCATTTGACGTTAGGGATGTTTCGATAGACGCCTTTAGGGCGTTATTTGAAACAGTGCCAATGGCTTTACGTGAAGCCTATTGCTACATATGTATATGTGTAACTGTTAGCAGCGTTTTCGTGATCAGAAATTCAGTCCCTTCGTGAATAGATATATGTCACCATTAATACCCAAAATACGTTATTATGCGTCATAACTAAGCATTTTAGGAATTATAGATAATTACTGAAATCTATCATTAATATTGATGTTAACCATACCTACAACCGTCCCTCAATTTACGCGATTATCCGTACCTCGCGTATTTGATTTATGCGAATAAAAATAAAAATATTAGCAATAAAGGATAGTAAAAGTTTTAAAAATACACGTGTACCTACATATAATTATTTCACTTAACTTAACAAAAAAATAATTTTGACATTTCAATAAATAGAAGTATGTAACTTTTATTCACTATCCTTTTCACTACTGTAATTCAAAACAATAAGCCTTTTATTTTTAATTGGCATAAACGCCTTACCTTCATTGCTACACTTCGAAGTTCGTCTTCATTTTTGTTTTGACCGTAATTTTTCTCTTCGTCACGCGTCAACCAATACCATTTCACAATCATACGATATTATCTTTGAATGGACTAGAAAAGTTAAAACGTTATATAAAAGGATTCGGAAGACAAAATTAAACTAATGAGGTGCAGGAAGATTAGGTCTTTCAGCTGCTGTAGATATGGAACAATATGCGGTTCGACATGCCAATTATCGTATCACTGAATGTAATATTGTCTCGGATGGATACCAATTGAAATTCACTTTTATATGTTATAGAACTTTACACCATATCTCTAACAATTTAGTCTACGTGATGCTCAACAGAGAAGGTAACATTGCGCCGCTTTGCGTCGCTTTGCGCGTATTTGTTAAATCTTCTAGCGGCCGTCATGTATTTCCAAAAAGAATCTAGTTTTGTCACTAAACACCACCCTATGTTAATCCAAGATTCAAAGCATTTTTAACGTGTACCTACCATTCCAAACGTTGCTGCCCGTGTTGAGCTATCGTGGCTAGCACAAAACGGCGCCCATGAGATTGCAAGCCAAACGTTCTAATTTGACGGAAAATCTTTCCTAGATTTCCTTGATTAACTTTGTTCAAATTTTAATCAATCATTACTCTTCGTTTCGGCCAAATTTAATCAAAAAGTTTCTAGTTTTTCTTAATGTTACAATTTCTATGCCATTGAGTGTATTTTATTCGTTATTCCTATAAAATTTAATTTAATGAACCATGTATTAAAACTAAATTTATTGCATAAAATTTCAATAGATTAACTAATACATATGTATGTATATAGAGGGTTTGTTATGTTGAACATTTCGAAATATACGTAAACATCACGTTCCAGGAACATTAATCATATTTACGAAGATATTACGAGCAAATGCATTAGTCCGCAATGCTTATGTTAACATTCGTTGCAGAATTTTAAAATTAGGTAACCTATAAGTATGTAAATTAAAAACCCACCGGCTTTTTAACATATAAATTCCCGCCACAACGTTATGCGTTTATAGAATAACGTTATCTCTAAACTTATTTTAGGATACATTTAACAAGAGTGTTGCTTTCGCATAATAAATAATTCGTTGTAACAAAAAAAAGCTCTCGCAGTAAAAATAACCAAAATTTGCGAATCAGAAAAAACAAGTCCAAATTGACGTTCTTCATGTCGGCTTTCGAAATAATTATCATGAACGAAAACTGGAAATGAAGTTAATTTGAAACGAAACGAATAACGCGTTTAACTAAATACGAAATTGTGTTTTTGCAACAATAGAGAATATTACATTATATTTTTTAATAATGTTGCTTATCAGTTTTTAAAACACTTTATTCAAGTTAGAAATGTCATAAAAAACATAATAAATATCAAATTAAAAGTTTGGTCTATAATTTTCGTTTGCGTGCCCTTTAAAATTGAAGCAGATTGACAAAAGTAATTTTTCCAAAATTTATTATAAGGCGAATTACAAAAGTGATTTAATATTTTTCGAGAAAACTTTTGTCGCCATGTGCAGTCTTTAAAAGAACACACACAAACTTTTAAATGTTTCCTAAGAGAATTACAACTACGAAAATGTTTGTGAGTTGCTGTTTATTTAATTTTAGAAAAACGTTTCAACGCTTTAATAATTTATTTATGAATGTTTGCTTTATTTAATAAAACTGGCTTTTATTGTAAAATAGGTATGTTTTAATTACTGCCTTCTAGTTTTTGTCAGGGCAAATTTAAAAAGTTTTCTTTGAGATCCACTAAATTTCAGTACTTTGTCAACAAGTTTATCTAATACAATATATATAATATATATATATAATATAATATAATATAATATAATATATATATACTAAATAAGTACTGAAATTTAAATAATAAAAGTTTATATTCAACATGTCCTAAATCCAAGAAATTTCGAGAAAAATGCATTTTAATTTTCCAGTAAATGGCAACACAGCATCGTATTCATATGCTCTTAAACGAAAGTGAAGTCATTTAGTACGTGCTCCATTGCTAATCAATTATATCCTTTAGATATTATATTTCACAATAAACATCAATTAAGATTTATTATTGCAGATTTATTTTATCGTTTATATATCATATTTCAGACCAAATGTAGGTTAACAATTGTTTAGTTTTGATAAATACGAGATAGGTCGGTGATTTAAAAGCAAATCTTCTTAAATCTATTCAACTGTTTTTGTATTTCAGATGTTTTAATTATATTATTATGGTGAAAGACTAATAATAGTCGTGTTTTAGTCTGAAATAAACGTATATCACATTCCAATAATAAATAAAATTTAAACTATTTTTAATTTGATATTTATAGCCAAAAATAAGTCAAAATTACTAAATAATTCTGTTCATCAGTGCTAAAGTTTAAAAAGCCCACTGTTAAAAAACATAAATATAAAATCAGATAAAAACTATTAAAAGCTTACAACTGCAAAACACAAATATCTTAAGCAATTCAACAGCCTCAGCTAAGGAAATTGTTAAATGTTGGAGGGAAATTTAAATGTTTATTTTGGACACAATAGGATGAATTATTTAGGCTATAACGCAGAAATTAATAATAGTAAAAAGTATAGAAACAAGGGTAAGTATTGGTTTTTGGTTATTATTTATATATAGATTACGGGTAATTCGATATGGTTTTTTACAAAAAAGTAATAATAGAGTTTCAAAATGTAAAGTTTATAGCTAAAAAGATTATTTTAACGTAAAACTTGGTTAACGAGCAAAGTTTTCGTAGAACATCTTTTAAATGCAATAAATATACATATAGGTATAACCATAATTATTTTTGTGTATAAATCAATAAAAAAAAACAATAGAGCCATTACAATGTAATTAAATGAAATAATTACGATTCCAATTATTTGATTGATTTATTTATATTTCGTGATTTAAGCAGCAACATGACCTGACACATTTTTTTTCAAAAATGAATATTGAACGTTTTTTAATAAGAAATCATTGAAAATGAATGGTGTTTTATTACCTGTAAAATGTTTTTCTCTCGAAAATCATATTAAATTTTTTTGAACATTCGATGTAACTAAAATATTATGTGTAAGGGTAACAATTAATTAGACAGTTTGGCAAAAATTTGTATAGGTACTATGAACGCAGGATAAAAGTTACCTATTCTTGAGGATTTAACTCCTCCTTAAGACAAATCAAGTCAAGAGTTTATCATATTAAAATATGGTAGGTTGGCCTTAAAATTATTAACAGTGTTTTATTATTAAAGTTTATTTTTCCGAAGTAATTGTAGAAATGTTTATTTATCAACCACTTAAGATATTATGAAAACAAAATACAACCAGCCCGTATGTTTACAGTATTAGGAGATTGTGAAAATATAGAATTAAATCAGATTGCTCTTTCATTCTACAATGACTAGAAACTGCTTATGTAGTATTTTTGCTCTTTATAGTATTTACAATTTTAGTTTCTCGATTAGGGATTGTTTTTGCACGATGTTATAAAGAATGAAAGCTTGTAATTTCAAATTATCTAAGACGTGTCCGCTAAATAAAATAAAAAATAAAATTCCGTCATCATGATAAGACCCCCTTGCTCTAAAGATTAAAGCAGTGGTCTAAAGAAAACGTATTTTCGGGTTCGAATCCCAATGACAGCCTCTTTTTTATACGCTGTTCAAAATAATTCGAGTTGAATATGATGTGTCTGCAGTTATCTAGATTAGTACGAAATATATTGTTTTCTCTGTTTTTGATAAATATCATCTTAAAATATGCAACATTGAAAAATAAACTTATTCATATTTTAAATTATAGTTAAAAAAAAATGTTATGATTTGTGTCATATTAAATATAATTTTTGGCAAATACCATATTTACTTTTAAATGATATTTGGGACAAAGAACAAATGCTACGTAATTAAAAAAAAACAATTGTTTTTTATTTAACATGTACCGAAAAAACAACCTATCAGCAAAATTCGAACCACAGATTTTAATGCTCCGTATACAAATGTGTCGACCCTTACTCTTAACAAAATGTGTGATTCACCTTACATGAGTTTGTCCTTTTGAATATAATGAATACATACTATGTAGTATTATTCTTATTGTTTTTAGAAGTTATCAATAAGTCATACATTTTTACCACCCAGTTTCAACATTTATAATTAATGTTTGGATATTTAACTAATTTAGATTTTATCAAAATCAAATTTTAATATATCTAAATAGGTGTAAAGAATTATTTGAAAAGCTGTATACATCCATAGATAAATATTTGGTAACTTTAAAATACACAATTGTATGACCTCATCATTATTTAATATGAAGCATGTAGTCGAGATTTTACTAAGTTAAAATACTCCAAATCTGCGATGTAAGCAGTTCAGTTATGACATACGATCCGGCTTTATTTTATTTTCTTAAGATTTTAATTGGTAATCTAACGTGACTGATAAAGACACACTGTATGATAATTGTAAGACCAACCCACCATATCTTATTATGATAAACACTCTGACTTGATTTGTCTTAAGGAGGAGTTAAACCCTCAAGAATAGGTAACTTTTATCTTGTGCTCATGGTACATGTTAAATAAAAAACATTTGTTTTTTTTTTAATTACGTAGCATTTGTTCTTTGTGTCCCAAATATCATTTAAAAGTAAATATGGTATTTGCCAAAAATTATATTTAATATGACACAAATCATAACATTTTTTTTTAACTATAATTTAAAATATGAATAAGTTTATTTTTCAATGTTGCATAATTTAAGATGATATACCATATATCAAAAACAGAGAAAACAATATATTTCGTACTAATCTAGATAACTGCAGACACATCATGTTCAACTCGAATTATTTAGAACAGCGTATAAAAAAGAGGCTGTCATTGGGATTCGAACCCCAAAATACGTTTTCTTTAGACAACTGCTTTAATCTTTAGAGCAAGGGGGTCTTATCATGATGACGGAATTTTATTTTTTATTTTATTTAGCGGACACGTCTTAGATAATTTGAAATTACAAGCGTTCATTCTTTATAACATCGTGCAAAAACAATACCTTATCGAGAAACTAAAATTGTAAATACTATAAAGAGCAAATATACTACATAAGCAGTTTCTAGTCATTGTAGAATGAAAGAGCAATCTGATTTAATTCTATATTTTCACAATCTCCTAATACTGTAAACATACGGGCTGGTTGTATTTTGTTTTCATAATATATTAAGTGGTTGATAAATAAACATTTCTACAATTACTTCGGAAAAATAAACTTTAATAATAAAACACTGTTAATAATTTTAAGGCCAACCTACCATATTTTAATGTGATAAACTCTTGACTTGATTTGTCTTAAGGAGGAGCTAAATCCTCAAGAATAGGTAACTTTTATCCTGCGTTCATAGTACTTTTAAAAGGCACACGCGTTGAGAACCAGTCTCAAGTGACGATTTCATATTTCTTAAAACTTCGCAATACGTACTCTCAGAAACTTTGTATCTTTCGGATCAAATAACTCTCTTCAGTTAAATTGAAAATTTCTTTCGCCAAATCGCGAAAAGTTACCGACTTTAAATTTCTCACAAACTTTCTAAAAGTTTGAATTACTCACAGTTGTTTATCAAAGGTCATTCGGCATAATTTTTTGTTATTTTAACTTTTAAACACAATTAGTGCGAGCGCTATTAAATAATTTAAAAAAAAATAGTAAAAATTCGATAAGGTTTTAAAGAGAAATACATATTATTTCTTGAGTTTGTATTTGGTTGTTTGGGAGTAAATTAAGACGAAAACTTTGCAAGCGTGGAAAGTTTTAATATGAAAATATTAATATTGCGTTGGACTACTGAAAATTAATTGGAATTTATAACAATACGGATTGACATACTTTCGCTGTACTAAAACGATCAATAAGGTCTTTTCTATGCAATAATATTTAAAGTATGAAACTTAATAATTAATTTTCTGAATCGATAAAATTTCTATAATTTTATTACATGTCTGGAGTATTGCTTAATCATTTCTCATTACTCTATTTCAATAGTTTTTCACCATTTCAGAGTTTTACACAACACTTTCTAAATTTTTTCGGTCCAAAGACGTCAAATAATACTGTAGGTATACTATATATACATACATATATATATATATTTTTCATATTGCCTAATAAATAAAAAACACGTACATTTAACACTGGCTTTTAAACAGGATTATAAATATCAATTTTTTCACCTGTTTTCGGAACCATGGATTTTATTTTAAATTGAGGTCCAAGTGATCTCTTAAGAGATCACTTAATATAAAAATATAAAAATATAAAAATATAAAAATAGTTTCCGAGTATAAGGAGTCAAAATATTTGAAATTGTAATTGTAAGTCATCAAATTTTTTACTTTGCTTTTCTCAAAATATAAAAGTTAATATAAATCATGTTGATATTTACGAAATGGACTAGAAGGTTGTGTCTCGAACGGAATTCTCTGGAAATACCAGAGCATCTAAGGTGCTTCTCCTTCTGCACATATATAGGCAATCGGAGGCCCGATGGTCGAGAATCTCCAAAGGAGCCTTCTATTTGGAGTGCTGACGGTTATGTTTAAATCTTGGAAGTAAATATGAGCAACAGTGGAAATAAATAGTTTATAAATAAATTAGTTAAGTAAGTAAGTAACCAATATGTAGGCTAGCTTTGGCCTTCAATATTAATTCATTATTACATAAATTAATTAAAATAAGGGACCGCTTTATAATATTCAGAAACTTAGTTTGAACTCCAGTACGAGCCCGTTACAAGATAGTTTAACTTTGTAGCATTAGTAGTCACCTTAGAAACTCAAAATTGTTTTTTTAAATCTTTGATTTATTTCTATTACTTAGCGTATTTTTATTTCTAAAAATTAATTTTCATATTTACAAAAAAAAGTATATATATTCTTTTGTACAATGCAATAAACAACTACACTATAGTGACGCATTCGTTCTTAATATTAGTTAAAAATACATATTTGCATGGCAAAACTTAATTGATAATTTAGTTGACTTTACATAAACTGCAAATATGTAATAGCTTTTAGAAATAATTCTAATCACTAGTTTACACTGAATAGTTATAATTACTTTGACCCCTTATATTTTTGTAACTATTACTATGATCATTTTAAAATAATTTTGTGATTAATGTCTCATCTTAAAACATTATTAAGACTACAAATTATTAAAAATTTCTAGATTACAACTGCGAGATTTTAGGGTTCTTTTTTTGGCGGAATGCTTTTTTTACGATCACACCGGTTAAGGACCACTATTCTATTCAAAGAAAATTTAGAAAATAAATGTGCACATGGTATGACCACGTATTATTTAAAATTTTGTTTAATATTACAATTTAATACAAGATGTAATTCTAGAGCGGATATACCTATGTAGCTGACATAATACTCAATTAGATTCTTTTATTAATTAAGCCATTTTTCCCAGAAAGCACTTTTTGCTAAAATCAATTAAGTATTGAAATTTCGCTTTTCAACCAATTTTTATTAATAAACAAAAAGTCAGTATCACTCTCAAGAGTTAGAAACAAACAAAAATCGTTGCTCAATAAAGCCCGTGGCACATAAAACGTTTTTAACTGCGTTTTTACTTATACATTTCGTCTTACTTTTTGCCTCTTGACCTGCTCATTTTTTATACCGTCTGTAATCTTTAAGGTTTCTAGCTTCACACGATACATTTTGCATAATTAGAATATTTCCAAAATGTATGGTAACATGTCTCTTTTACGTACTACAATTTAAATTTATCTAACAAGAACAATTATATGTTATTTTTTTTTTCTATAACAAGAGTGATCACATAGATGTTTATAAAATAATAATATGGATTGCTTTAATGCAACAGCAATAGTACCAATAATACTTAAGGACTGGACGATAACCAATTATTTTTTTTAAATTTTATGAGAATATATTGTAATTCATAAAATTTTTTAACATACAGGTAAACGTCGTTTTGCGCCGGTTCGTTTTACGCCGATTCACAATTACGCCGGTTAGTACCGGCGTGGGATTCCCCGGTTCGGACGACACCAGAAGACAGAAATTAAACCCAATGGTAGTGTATCATTCCCAGAATCCACGGGTTTTTAAAAGTTTTGACAAAAGCTTCTTGCCATTTTTTTGGAGGTCGAATAAAAAGGGCTGGGTCACTCAGGAGATTTTCACAAACTGGTATAAAAATTATTTTTGCCCTAATGTGCTTAAATTTTGTGACCCAAATAACCTTCCAAAGAAAGCAATCCTCCTATTAGAAAATGCCCCAGGACATCCGCAAAATCTTGACACCTTAGACATGGGATTGGACGTCAAGGTAATTTACATGCCTCCTAACACTACCCCCGTATTACAACCCATGGATCAGGGGGTAATTTTTACCTTTAAAGCGTATTATTTGCGCATAACATTAAAAGCACTGATTAAGGCGATAGATACTAATTCCTATATCGTCCATTATATTTGTGTTCATTTTACGCCGATTTTTTTTACGTCGGTGTCTCTTGGAACGGAACTCCGGCGTAAAACGACGTTTACCTGTATTATGCTTGCATACTAGATAACTTAATCTTTTAAATTTAAATTGTTGCTTAATGCTTGGTATTATTTAAGAGGCCTCTTCGCTGTTTCGTAATTTTGTACTTGTTTTACTCCGTTATAAATCAATATTTTTTGATCGGGTTTTCACCAATTGATTAGTAGGGCCGTTGTCGATCCGGGTAAGTCATAGAAATTAATATATAATAAAAATTTGAATTTTCTTTTTGTTATTAAAATAATTTTTTGAAACATAATACCTTACCCGTAAGTATCTTATATTTTTAGTCGCATTGGCGCAAAATTTAATATTTTTTAACATTTAACAATTAATTAAATTCATTATGAAAATATTAGAAAATAATTGCCAGCAAGTGCTGCCCGGTGGTGGATAAAGCTGTAAGCTTGCGTGAAATAGCATTTGACAACATCGTCAAGAGTTTAGGCTTGGACGTAAGATAGATTCTGAATAAGCACATATCTGACCAGCTTCGCGAAATAGCGTTTAATTTACTCTGCTATAATCCAGTAGTATTTCATAGGGTTTTCACCAATAAATTAATTAGCTTTTTGTTCATATGTGAAATTAATAGAAAGTAATTTATAACACAACTTTTAGTTTTCTTTGTTATTAAAGTACTACCTGAAACTCTTATTATTTGAATAATACCACAATCAATCAATATTTTCTTATGGAGTTTAATAATAACTTATTATGTGAAATTCATGAAAAGAAACTTATGAATAAAAATACTCCTTTTTTTATTATTAAACTTTGTGTTGTTACACTTTTACAAAATAATAAATATGTATCTATAAATGGCCTTTTACGTTACATGTTTAATATAGTATATTATTACTTCCGCTTTTATACCTATATACAAATCTTCTATTACACATGAATATGAGTGCAAAGATAATCATCTTTCCTGTAAAAACTGTAAATATGTTTTATTAGGGTACTTCGTTTTAAAAAAAAATTTGCTGTTCACAAACAAAATAATAATAATAATAAACATCGAAAAATAAATTTCAGTCCTGAATTTTAATTCTAAGTAATCGCTAGTCGATTTTAAAATTTTTCCATTTATTTAACATGTAAATTTTCAGTTTTTTTTTTCAATTATCTATATCTCTGTTGTATTTTATGCAATAGTCTTGTTCTTTATGGAAAATTGTAGAGAAAATATCAATCTTTAAATGTGCCCAAAGTGGAATCTATGAAAATTGAACGGTTTTATTTCTAAATAATCTTAACATTATTTTTTATCAATTTTAGCGGGGATTAGGGCAAAAACGAAAATAACAATTTTAGAGGAAATTTAATTTGCTACAAAAAAAGGTCATCAGAGTCTAAGCTGTAAAACTCTTAGTTAATCTAAAATATTACTGTATTATGGAGTTTATCGTTTTAAAAATTACATATTTAATTTTCATTTAATTTAATTTTTATTTATCAGCTTTACAGCTTACACTCTAAAGACCTTTTTTGAAGAAAATCGAGTTTCCTCCGAAATGGTCATTTACGTGTTTTGCTCTAAGCGTAGCCGTTTATGAGAAAAATACAAAAATCGATAAAAAATAATATTAAGATTTTTTAGGGGTGAAACTGTTGCATTAGTTACATAAATCCCATTCTCAGCACTTTTAAAGATTAACATTTTTTGTACAAATTGCTGTAAAGAACAAGATAATTGCATAAAGTATAGCAGAGATATAAATGAATGAAAAAAAACTATAAATTTGCATGTTAAGTAAATAGGAAAAATTTTAAATCAATTATGAAACACTTAGAATTAAAATTATGAACTGAAAATTCGTGAGAATTACTTTTTCGATGTTTAGAACAACATTTTGTCTATAGCCGCCTAAAAAATGTTTAAAAACGAAGCGCCTTAATGTTTTATACAGGTAGAGGTGTTTGAGATTCATCACAATATTATTTTTAAAAATATGTACCTATTCAGAAAAGTGTTTAAAGATCTCTCAATAGTTGTTTTTTTTATTAATATAAAGAAATAAAGAAAGAACTATTATTTTCCGTAATTCGGACTTTTCCCCGTAAATAAAAGTTATTTTAATCAATTACTGAAAACCGATAAGAAAATATTGATGAATGGTCGAATTATTCAAATACCGTTTACATGTATTAATTTCTGCTCTAGTAGAATTTTATTTTGTAAATGAAGGCAGCGTGATACGCGTGAATACAACGTTGCCACATAGTGTTATTGCTTTTTTTAATAAAATATGTACGTCGCTTGACCAGTGGATATCTCTACATTCGTCAATGTCACCCATATTATAGAATAGTGTCTGAGCTAGATCGGCGCGTTTGCGTTTGTGTAGGGATGGGTATAGCTCCCAGCGAAGACGTAAGGTGACTGTTTGTTTACGTCGGAAAAAGTCACGTGCAAGAGAGGCCTCTTAAAGCATTGTATTTTATTACTTAAAATGTTATGTTTAGAAGCTATAAATTCTAATTTCTAGATACTTGCGAATTTTAATCGTTCTAATTAGTATAAAAAGATTTTAAAACGTATCTTATTTATTGTAGATTTTAGATATTGTTATGTAGTGCCTAATTAATCCTAAAATATGTATTAAAGGTACGCTAAATGAAAACTAACAATCAGATCATTTTAGATGCCATTCGACTCCGTCAGATTAAAAAAAAACGATTTCAAGTCAACAAGTTCTTAATATCCATCTAATATCGTTTAAAAAATGTTATAATTATATTTAAACTAAGTACACGAGTAGATTACATAAAGTCGTTAGTTACATAGTTTTCAAATAAATTAGCGTTTGTAAAGATCAAAACAATTTTATAAGAATTTTGCAATGTAATGGTTGAAAACTTTATGCTGCATTATTTACGGTCTATTTACATTATTATCTCTTTACATAACCACATGTGCAGAACTCGCGAAATAACAAACTGGGCATCTTTATTTAAAATTGGCCTGTTAACAATAATCCATTATTTATATTAAGTTTTATGACGTTAACCTTCTAGTTTTCCATTCTCATTAAAAAAATTATTAATGATTATTAAAAAAGCGGTTTAAAACCAAAAAGAAGGCGAGCGTTATTTGAAAATTTAATAATTTTAAATCCTCGAAGCTGTCAAATTTGAAGAGAAAAAAATAATTAGGTAATTAATTCTCTAAGCTTTTCGAAATTGAGATGACTTAAAAATACGGAAGTTCATAAATCAATCAAACGGTTTATTAATGGAACAAAAGTTGGCAAAAGTTTTTACGAACTTCCTGCGTTGTATATATTCTTCGAGATTAATCTCGTGTTTTACATGCTTTCAAAACTTAGACACGTGTAACTTTAAATCCAGCCAAAAACTGAGAAAACGTAAAAGATAAAGTGAATAAATTGTGTTTCAGTTATCATCCCCTACACGTGATATCTAAATTTCTCGTACGTGTAGTTCCAAGATTGAGCGCTTCCAGACAAAATCTTTCCGCTTGTTTTACTCATAAAACGCTACTCGAATCTTAAATCAAATATTTTCTACCGAAAATGTACAGTTTTTTTCGTAAAAAATGAGGTAATTTTTGAAAGGCGTTGTTTTATACGACAATCTTTTATCAATTTTGTGTGTTTGTCAAATTTCTTATAAAATATGAAACTTTTAATATCGAGCTAAAAACAAATTTAGTATCGGTAAGCAAATGTATAATTGATTAGCCGGTACTGAAAATCTAAAATTTATATTTACTTTAATTAGTTTGCTATACTACATCTATCAGGCGTTTGTAGTCAGGAAGAGTAAAAGGTCCAGTGTATGACCGATTTGTTGCATCGAAAGCTATTTTGATATAAAAAATAGCAAACAAATTAATAAACACGAAACAACTGTTACAGTTAAAATGATATATTATTTTTGGTTATGAATTACCTAAGGAAAACATTATCGCAATTGAGTTATAAGCTTTGTAAAATTTATTATAATTAGTATGAAATTAAGAGTCTAGTGAATGATCACTTTCGTCTAAAGACTGCCGGATTATAGCTCAGTGAATGACCGATTAATTGATTCATTTATTAAAAACAAAAAATTCATAAAGCTTTGTAAAATGTATTTTAAAAACTAGGTAATAGGTAATTAGCAAATATGTAAGTATGGGAGTGTACCCGGGTATGACGGGTTTCGTTTATGAGACAAAATTCTTTACTGGTTAATTAAAGTCGGGTGTTCTATTCACTGTTGGAAAGGTAATGAAAATACAAAACTTTTATCCGCAGAAAGTTTTGTGATTCCATTAACATGCAAAATTTTATGAACAATTTTCTAACCATCATTTTTTTGACAAGAAAAAAATTTGTATCTAGGTATAAGACACCTACAAAAAATACATTAAAAATTGTAAAATATAAAGTGAAAACCTCATATCTATTTCAAATTTTTAATTTTTTATGTTTTCCATAATTTTTATTTATCAATTTCCTCTTCATAATCGTCGCAATGTTTGCATGTGTAGATGTTTGCACACATGTTTGCGCACTTCAAAAGAACGGGCCGCTTGCAAATATTGCATTTGATGTTGTTAACAGCGTTCAATTTGTTCGGAAACAACTTTATATTAATGATGTTTTTGCTTTGGAATCCTTGGGTGGTGGTAATATGCTGTGTCTCATACCCGGACAATGACGACATTTTGATAATTTAAAAAAAAATTGTTTTTTAAACCACATATTGGCCTAATTCAATATTGTATCGTAAAATATAAAAAAAATACTAAATGCTATACATTACACTTTCCTTTTTCAATTGATTTATATGAAAAAAACAACACTTTGAAATAAATCAAAAACGTTTTCCCCATGCAATTTCACATACGATGTTTGCAGGTGATATAAGCAATGCGTCGATTCATTTCAGTGTTAGCACAAAAACTGACTGATGACCAAAGAAATATTTGACAGTATTCAGATCGGCCATATTGACATTTTATAATGAAAATAATTGAATGTCTCATATCTGGAGCCCGTCTCATACTCGGGAACACTCCCCTATGTAAAAAAAATAAATCTTCAACATTTTATTCAAATTTCTATTTTTATAACTATGTAATTCCTTTCTTTTAACATTTTTTTGATACGAACAGTGGCATTATAATTTCTTTCATATATTGCTTCTACCTATATTTTAATTCTAACTCAATCTGGATTTCCCTTTTTTTATTTTTTGGCTTCTAATTTACTTTTATTGTGGCACACGTCATGATGTGTAACCTTTTCAAACGGGAACGGCAAGAAAGAACCATTAGCGGGCGTAAGAAATTGGCCGTCCGAATAATACAACCTGTCAAGAAGATTGCTATATGGTCCAACTCGTCATGAAAACCCCAATTGTAGCACTAGAGATACCATGGCTTTTGTAAGTAAGCAATCCGAAACTTAAATCATCTCCAAAACCGCTTCTCGAACAATCAGTACCCCAGGTTTGATGGCCCGGCGTCTTGTTAAGATGCCATTGAAGACTGTAAAGCACCTCAAAATCGGTCTCACTTTCGCTGGTATTTACAAACATTGAACAAAAAATGATTTAAAGAAAGTTTTATAGAGTGATAAAATTAATTTTTCAATCCTACTGGTGGCCATTCGATTCACCTGTCGGTTTGGTATGGGGCACAAACTGCGGATTTGTCATGATTTGGGGTATGTTAAAGAAATAGTTATCGTGTGGGGCTATTTTTAATGTTAAGAGACTTCGTTGGACTGTTGGTGCGCATCACCAGATTATGGGCGCCAAGTAGTATCGGGGCATTCTCGAGGATCATAAGCCACCATTTCCACGTGATCGCATGGTCCCGAACGGACTGTTCCAAAAGATTGACAATGCCAGGCATAGCTGCTAGCTGATGGTGAGACTTCTGTACATTCTTAAAATCGACCAAAAAATATGAGAACCTATTAATAAATCTATATTATTTGAAATATTATAATTTAGATCAGCTAACTGAAATGCCGATGAAATAGGAATGCAACTTTTATTGAATGAACATTTTGGTAAATTATTCGTAATTTGTGGAATCACTAAACAATTCATTTTAACTTTAAAATCATCATAACGTGAAGATAATACAACATCAACTTTATTTTCTAATTTTATATGACTTTGTCCAATTCCATTAACAATGTGATTAGCTTTAATTTTCTTTGCATTTAATTTATTTGCAAAATTCTCTGTTATAAAATGTCGTTGGGAACCCGAATCTAATAATGCTCGTCTTGTAACTATGGTTCCATGAACTATCACATCAACTAAAACCGTTGCTAACAATATTTCTGACTGAGAAACCTGCTTATTAGGATATATTCCTTCATTTAATAACACATTAGTATTTTGAATACTTTTATAAACACTTTGCCCTAAATAAGCTGATGTTTTATCAGTATTTTTTACATTTTCGTCACTTGCTTTCGATGTCTCTTCTTTTAACATTTTTTTGGTTTTATTTGAAAAATTACTTTGCAGCTGCTCAGAATTACTACTATTAAAATGAAGTAATATATTATGATTTTTGTTACATTTAACGCATTTTCTTGCCTTACAATTGCAACTCATATGCGTTGCTTTTAAACAATTTAAGCATAGTTTAAGATTTTTAATTGCTTCAATACGCTTTTTATTGATAGTTTCAAAAATATATTACATTTATAAATTACATGAGTTTGTTGACAATAATGACAACGTATTTGCTTATTTACATCACTATGTTCTAACATAAAACTATTGGATCGTTTATTATTAAAAGACTTGTTTTGAAATTTATCTAAATTTGTAATTTGTAATTTTTCTAATATTTCGCATTTATTCTTTAAAAATGTATGCATATCTTCCATCGAAGGCAAGTTTTCTTTATATTGAAAAGATTCCCAATCTCGCTTTGTAATATTATCAAATTTATTAATTAATATATAAATAATTCTCCTATCCCAAGCATTTACATTTTCACCAAGAGATTTTAACGATCTTAAATGTTTTTTAAATACATCATATAAATTTCTTAACCCTTGATGAGATTCTTTTTCTAAACTTGGATATTCAAATATTGCTTTCAAATGATTATGTATCATTAATGCCTTATTCTCAAATCTTTCCTCTAAAAGTGACCATGCAATTGAATAATTTTGTCCGGTTACTTCTAATGAATTAATTATAACTGCTGCTTCATTTGATAAAGCAGAACGTAAATAATAAAATCTTTGTGTATCAGTTATCGTGGGATTTTCATTTACTAAAGCATGAAATCCATCTTTAAACTCTAACCAATTTTGATACTTTCTATCAAAATTGGGTATTTTAATAGCTGGTAATTTGATAAACTCTTGTCTATTATTACCAGAACTTTTACTCGTATTCAATTCTAACTCCTCATAAACAGTATTATTCTTTTTTTCAAAAGAAACACATAATTGTTTCGCGTCTGACATTAGTTTAAAATATATATTTTCCAAAGATTCTCTTTCCGTAGAATTTAATTCTTCTGTATCTATTTTTTCAAGTTCTGATTGAATCCTATCAAATTCTTCTATACAACCCTCAATATTAATAATACGTAACTTAAGTTGTGCAATAATAGCATCATTCAAATTGTTTTTATCTATAGAATTTAGAAAAGAATTAAATCTGGTTAATTTTGATTTTATTTGACCTCGAATTATTTTTAAATTATCCAACATTTTGCTGACAGAGTAATAAAGTATCTAAAATCCTACCTTTGTCAATATATTTCTTCTTTGACTTTGAAGTAATTTTCTGTCAATGTAGATTGTCTTTCTGTTTCCAAAATTGGTACCAGGATTGTTGTAGTTTTTTCTTTATATCCAAATTCTATTTCCAGACTCCAACACAAGACTCCACACAGGCTTCACACAGGCTCCAACACATATAACACAAGGCTGCCCGAAGTTATAAAAGCAAACTCTTCTTCTTTTCCAAATACACACAATGCTGCCCAAAGTTATAAAAGCAGACTTTTTCTTCTTTAATATTCAAATACACTGCTGCCCAAAATTATAAAAGCAGACTTTTTCTTCTTTTCTCCAACTAACTCAAATATTTATATCACAATGTTGCCCATAAGTTATAAAAGCAGTCTTCTTCTTAATATCGGGCTCGAAGGACCAAAATATGTTAGTTAAATATAAGAACTTTAATTATAAAATGTTACAATTTCTTAAAAACTCGTAACTATCTCGTAACTAACAACATTAATTAATCTAATGTTTCTAAAACATTCCGATATGCCTATTCATTATAAAATATACATTAAACATACAAAACAACTTAAACAAATACTATTAAGTTTAAATATTATATTAAAATTATAGAAAAATGCTGGAAATGTGTTTCGGCTGATTATCCAATATTGACCCAGATATACTTTAACAGACCGTTTAAATCGAAAATTATTTTATAATTAAATTTAAATAGATTGCTCTGAAAATATTATCATTTGTTTATCCCAACATTTCTTTAAGGTTATAATGGCAAAACATTTTTCTTACATCAGTATTGATTGAACAATTACGCAAATATAAAGTTTACGTTGTAAAAACATGAATTGGGATGACAAAAATAATAATTCACTCTCGATTTTATAAACCACAATTTAAATATTAAAATCTTCCAACCGTTTCTTCGATTTACTTTTACGATAGTCATTTCCGGAACAAACATGAATCACCGATCCAGAAAATGAGAAGATTTAAGGCACCTCAAGGAATTAAACTTGGTGTACTCAGAAATCGGGGAAACATATTTACTGTGATTCCATTTCCGAAATCATTATTATTAATATGCAGATACATTTCTGCGATACTTCCAACCATTACACAAATAAAATTTGTTGAAAGCATAATTTTAAATTGAATAAAAGATCCGTTTGCAATTTATGGTACTCTAATCTATTTTTAGAGTGTTTGCGTAAATAGGCCTTTAAAAGAAGATAAATAAAAAGCCGCGTTAAAATGTTTCTAAGTGTCTAACAATCAATTTTATGCTTATTCAGAAAATGGTCTGGAATATTTTAACAAAATTACGTTCTTTTCGATAAAAATACTTTTATCGAACTAGCGTAAAAACACCAGTCAAGAAACATGTAAGATAACTTCTTTTTAAAATTGTCAGAAAATTATAAGATTTATTTTGACGTGGAGTGGTATTTAATAAACAATTTATGCTTCAACCTCTTATTTTTCACACTTCATTATTTCACATTTTCCTCAAATTCACAGTTTTAATAGGTCTAAAAACGAGAGATACGCATTAATATAAAGGTAACTTTACATTCAGACCATAAATCGTATATTGCGGAAGTATCTGTGAGGCGGATCAAAAAGAGAAGAAATGAAAAAAAAGAAATAAATTTGTAATTTTTAAAATACCTATTAACTATACCGGCTTGGCTAGGGCCGCGGTCTGTAAAAGTCCTGCTCTTTTTCTGAATCGGCGAATAGTTAAATAATAATAGTTAAAAGTTAAATCTGCAAGGAACAACATCAATCTTTTCGTTTTATAGGTACATTTGTATTAAGTATTAGTTTTAATAAAAAACTGATAATCACAAAAGCAATTCACAATATTGGAAAACGTGGCATTGAAAATTGAACACTAATATTCCTAATAAAAATTTTGCGTATGCGCCATCTATTAGAATATAGTCAAAGTTAATGTTGAAAAACATAACCCAACAACTAATATTTATAGTGGCTCTCTAGTTCTATTCGTACATTATTATAAGATACCTGTCAGTAACAGTTTTTCAGGAATTGATACAGAAAAGTTACCTCTACAGGGTGACATATTTTAAAATGAGTAAGAATTTTTAGTTTATGTTTAATTATACTTTAAAAAGGTTCATTTTTTCGCTCCCTAATATAGGTTTGATTTCAGCTAGTTTGCTTTTTGTTCTACAATATACAGTGTGTCTCAAATAGCGTAGGCTAACATGGGTATCTTTCTTATTAGTGAAGATAGAAGTTTGGTTAAATGGGCAATGTTTTGCAGTTTTAGGTGCCCATTCAGATTCTGTTAAGAAAATTTTAAAATTCCGAATAGTTCCAAAGTTATCGTAAAAGTACTGAAAATTGTCATTTTCTTTAATGTCAAATAACTTTGTCATTATAAAAATTACAAAAAGAAGTTTAATATAAGAATTACTAGGTTTCATAAAATACAAATGGAATTTAAATCAAAATTAAATTCAAAATGGCGGTTTCCAAGATATTGATACAAACTTTCTTATTTTAAATAGACGCCATATTGGATTTTTACATAGTTAAATAGCATTTTTTTTCTCTTTTCAACCATGTATAACAACTCATATTTAAATAAAAAATTATTAACAATATTAAATTTTTTGGTTTTAAATCAAGTAGTCATGAATTATTTTGGAAATTATTTTGGAAAACTATTAAAGTATGTTTGTGCAGCAACGCAGGAGCTTTTGTAACAATTAATGTAGGTACAAAACATACCATACTGCTCAGTTCAAAACTTTGCCATTTTGAATTATTCATAAGGCAATAATAATTATTATTCAAAAAACTTACAATATTAGTCAAAAAATAAATATAATGACGTTGGCTTGTATTATGCTGTTTTATTGTTCTACTTGATTTAAAACAGAAAAATTTAATATTGTTAATAATTTTTTATTTAAATATAAGTTGTTATACATGGTTGAAAAGAGAAAAAAAATTCTTTTTAACTATGTAAAAATCCAATATGGCGTCAATTTAAAATAAGAAAGTTGGTATCAATATCTTGGAAACCGCGATTTTGAATTTAATTTTGATTTAATTTCAATTTGTATTTTATAAAACCTAGTAATTCTTATATTAAACGTTTTTTTGTAATTTGTATACTTACAAAGTTATTTGACATTAAAGAAAATGACGATTTTCAGTTTTTTTACGATAACTTTGGAACTATTCGGAATTTTAAAATTTTCTTAACAGAATCTGACTGGGTACTTAAAACTGCAAAACATTGCCCATTTAACCAAACTTCTATCTTTACTAATAAGAAAGATACCCATGTTAGCCTACTCTATTTGGGACACACTGTATATTATCAATTTTGAGCAAAACAAAATATGTCAATATAGCCCTATCTTCCTTTGGTCTATTTCTATTTAATTTTGTATATGTTAATATCTGCAATTCCTTTTCGTTTAAAACATTCATAAATATTTTTTAAGATAAGAGTGTCAATATCAGATCACTTGCATTATTTTCGTATGTATAAAATTATATTTAGACTGCCACAGAAAAAAAATGCTAAAATAGGTATTAATAAACCCAAATTAATAAAGCCAAATATTTGTTTTATGTTATTAATATCGTATAGAAGCGTGATCTGGTACTGGTGTCATTTTTTGTATGGAATTAGCATTCACTCCACTACGATACAAATAAAACGTCAAAATATATAATGGAACATAAAATGAAAGACGTTTTTTAGACGTCATTATCTGTCAAGAGGTTAAACTCATTATTCTTTTTTTTTAAATAATTTAATTGTAATTAGTAAGTAATAATTATTTATGAATTTAATAAATACTATTTTAAATATGTAGTTAATAAAATTAAACTAATATACTTTGCCGGTTTATAAAAATACTTTTTAGTGATCAGGTACTGGGCATACTGATCGACTTGTAACTCGCTTAATTTTAGTGTAATCGGCTATTGTGGTAACCGAGTAATTATTTTGAAATATTAATTTTACTAATTGCTGTTTATTTACTACTAGAACTTTTATTAATTCTACATCTAAAAACACTTATTAATCAATAACAATGATTATTTTAATAAATAAACATATTTTTATAGTTTTATTTCGTTCCACACAACATATGTATATGTTTAAAAAAATAATATAAACAAAAAACTTCTTTAACAATTTAGATAATGTTTGTATAGTATTTGTTTTAAATTTTATTAAAAAATATTTCTACTCAAAATAAAAGGCAAAATTGAAAAGTAATTGAAGGAACGTTATCGCATTTCGGTAAATTGAAACCAAATATGCTTTTCGTGTACTGCAGATGTAGAAAACAATATTTGATTATCTTATTAGAAAATAGACTATATTTCCGATATATTGATTCAGAAACGGAAATAAATTTCGATACAATTTTAAAATTGTGTAGAAATAGAAACAAACTTACTAAAAACAGAAAACTTCATTATTCTTTAACCTTATCGATTCCCTTTACATCTTTTGGGACGATAAATTTTTTGTGTCTCTTAAAAATCACGTAACTACAATTATTTCGACATAGCTACAAAAAAAATTTTGTTTTTTATGTAAATTACCTAGGAAAGTATTCCGGTAGACTTGATTTTATTTTTGAATTCAATTGGAATTTTTATGGAGCGAATCAATTGAAGGTTCAGTCAGACCTTTCGCATTCTTTCTTTTCTTTTATTGTGTATTAACGGGTAATAAAAAAACCACCCCGTATTTACCAAATAAATCAAATATACCTACTCAATACATTCTTCAAAAACAATTTTGCGAAATCCATCAAACTTCTAAAAGTTCTTATTTCAACACTTTACTCGTTATTGCTGTTTAGATGGTGTGCAACAAAAAAAATCCAAGGCTAATAAATCGAAGAATTTTAAATGAATTTGAGCCGTGCATTTTTTAGCTTTTATAAAAGGCTCCCTTTGCATATTTTGCAAGAAATTAATTAATAAAATATTCACCTTCTGACTTTGGTGACTTTTATATTAAAAGGAAAAATTGGATATTTATGAAAGGAAAAAACCTGTCTGAAAATTTTTATAATCTGCAATGTAGTAAGAATTTCAGCTTTCTTCAAAACTACTTTTATAAGACTCGAGGGTGAAATACAAATTATTTATCTCACGATTTTCTTTTAAAAATATGTAGTTGGTAGGTAAGGTAAAAGTACCAGTTTTGGACACGTTAGGTCCAGTTTTAGACATTTGAGTAATTTTGATAAAATACCTTAAAAAATACAAAAAAAACATCATTGATGTTTCTATCGTAGTTAAACATACACTTATGGCAAGTAGCGATAATTCTTATATTTGACATTTATCAAAATAAAGTGGAAAATGTCCACAACTGGTACAGTGTCCAAAACCAGTACTTCTACCTTAGTGCCCTTCCTTTTCATAAAATGTAAACAACTTAATTGTGTTTCGAATTTTTAAAGGTGAAAAACCAAAAAAGAAAGGTCATCTGTAAACTTTCATCTTTTACGATTTATACGCATTTAGCGTAGTTTTATTATTTATGAAAATACTAAAAAATAAACCACGCTTTACAAAGATTGTGCTTTTTGTAATCGTAAAGCAAACTGACCTTATGTTAATACAAGTTTATGTAATTTACAAGCGCTTTTAAATAATAAATTTTCCATGTCGCTGTCAAAAAACAGAAGCAATAAAATAAACGTAGGGGGAAAGTGGCATGAAACAGCCATGTTTTGAAAAAGCCATTATCAATTACGCGGTAGTTTTCATACGAATCGTTTATGTATTATTATTTTAAGATAGCAACACTATCCAGATATCCCCCACAAAAATTTGACCGTGCACCGGCAATAAACGGCGCCGATACGACGTATTGAAGATTTTGTCGTCAAAAAGTAAGGTTTTGAGTTCAGTTTATTTGTTTTCTAACGCCTATACGTACAAAACTAATAATAATATGATTACACTATAATTTTATAGATATATTAGGCCTTCTAATAACGTATATATTTTGTAGACTAATCTTTGATTTCATAGTAATTTTCGAGATTATGTTTCTTGAGAGAATATGTTTTGAAATAGCCGGACTGCAGTGTAATGAAAAAGCTACCTTTTAATTGTATAAAATGCAATAATAATTGTAGTAACAGCAATCAAGAGTGATACCGATGCAAAATTGTAATGGTTGGGCATATAAATCCTGTGGCGTAAAAAGGAAATTGCATTATTTTTGCTAAAAACGTTTTTAAGTTTTTGCAATGATTGATCTCAAACGTCAATTTTTTTCACAGTTTCTTCGATTTATGTAAGTAAATATTTTATCGAGAGTTTGCGTAATTTATAACGTTTTATAATTATATAAGATCTAAAATTATAGCTTAAGTTTATTATTAAATAATATCTTCGTTAATGTGCAGTTTTAATCTTGTAATAAGAACATGGCTTTTTCAAAAATTGGGTTGGCTGTTTAAATACCTATAGGTTATGAAAAAGCCAAATTTTATTTTATTTATAAATGATTAAAAGTCGAAAAATATCGTTAATTTTGAAAAATGTTTTATGACATTACGTACATAAATGCATGAACAATTACAGATTTAAAAAAAATATTGATTTATTTATGTCCTTCTATATTATTTATCCCTTTTTTTAAAACTGGCTGTTTCATGCCACTTTCCCCCTATACTATTTGAAATGCGTGTGAAATTCGACTTTGTGAAAGCAACTAAATTTTACAAACCCTCACATATTAAGAGGATTATTCAAAAGGAAGTAAACACGACGTGTATTTTAACCCCTACTGGGCTTAGACGACTGAAATATGTAGTTAGGGTTGTTTAAATATTAAACGATCTTCAAACTTGCAACTTTGCAGTTAAATTCTTATTACAGCTCATAAATTTTTAACTACCTAACTTTTTTTTCTTTTTAATTAAGTTGTAATCAAAGTAACCATAAAGAATAATCCATCATAAATTAATAAAAGAATAAATAAAGAATATTTATTATAAAACTTGACAAACTTATTTCAGTAAACTTGTACAATATGCCAAATTTTAATTTATGGAACTTTTACATAACTGATTTGTTAAACTTGTAGGTATTGTGTTCAGTTTTCGTTTAATACGTACTCACGTATACTAAGCGATGTCTAAAATTTAATTTATATGTGAGATTTAAAAAAAAATTGTAATGTAATACATATCGTCGGCGATACTGCAATACCGCGTAGGGGTAAACAGTACAGTTGTTGGCCAGTCGACAATGATTGGCCATATTTAAAAAATTATATAATTATAAATTTATATTTTAGCCAGATAATTTTTTATCAATACCAGAAAATTCTTTATTCCTCTCTGTACGGGATATAACAAGTCATTTTTTTATAATTTCCTGTTTTGTGAGTATACTCAATCATTAAAATGACCAGGCCGAGATTCTTACAAATTTACTCCATTTTATACAAAAATCTACAAGCGGAGAACTTACTATTCTTAGATTTTTTTATGCTTAAAAAAAGCTTTTGGTACAAATTTTTCAGAATTATAAATCAATAAAGGTCTAAATTCTTTGAAAAAAAATTATTTAAACTAAAATAAAGCACAGATTACAAAAAAAATTAAAGGCCAATAAATATCGTGCGAAAAATGGTATCGACAGTGATTAGCCATGCGGCCAATTACTATTCTATGGTTAGAGTGTCTATGTGACATTTATTGGCAGTATATTTTAAGTAACAGATATGAGCACAAAAAGTTAAACAGTTTTGTTTTGGTTAAAATATGAATTTTATTTATATGATTAGTAAAATATTTTATTTAAATAATTAAAAGTTAAAAACCTATTTCACTTGTATTAATTTATTTATTTTTAGATTATTTCCAGCATTATTGTAACTTAAATGAAAATTATAATAGAAAATTATTATAGTTTTTTTCTGTTCCCTAAAAAGTTTGAAATTTTGAGATACGAGTTTTTGACTTGGCAGCAAACAATAAGCGTTCTTAAATATCGTAAAGTTAATTATTAAATTCATATTTAAATTGTTTTTCTTTAAATAAGTACTTATACAAAGAACGAAAGCTGGTGTGCCCTGAAAACTGCCTCTATTAGTGGAAAAATTAATGACTAAGTTTTTATGAACCGGGCATCAAAAATCAAGTGGAGTAGTGAAAGAATTTTTCTTATCGGATAATGGGAACATTGTTAAAAACACGTGTGAAAATCAGCCTAATAACCTAACTTTTGGGCTCTCAACCCTAATAAAATTATATTATAAACGAAACCAAAACAAATATTAAAATATTTTTTGAAGAAATATGATAAGGATTAAAAAAAATTATTATATTTATATTTATTTGCATAAAAAGTCACTTAAAAAACTTTTCAAGCGTTTGGACGCAGCTCAATTTTCGAAGTCGAAAAACTCCATGTTCCCAATACTCTTTTTTCGACAGAAATAATCAGCATGGTCTTCTTTACAAAATTAGTGGGGTCACAAATTTTTCCAAAAAATAGGCAGTTTTCAGGTCAAACCGGCTTTCATTCTTTATGATTATCTTATCTTTAGTATGTGGGAAATAATTTTTTTGTTTTCTAATAAATTAATTATTTCGTTTCAAAAAGGGTAAATCACTGTACTGTTTACCACTATAATAATAAATCTATATTTCCTAAAAAGGTTTGAATTTTGAGATACGAGGTTTTGATTTCGTAGCAACGATATGCCTTCTTAAATATCATAAAGTTAATTATTAAATTCATATTTAAATTGCTTTTTTTAAATAGTTTGTGTTTTTTTGCTAATTTACTATATTTTATCTTAAGTAGAAAATTATGGCCAATCACTGTAAATTCACTGGCCAATTACTATATTTCTATGGCCAATAACTATGCTTTTTTAATAAATCAAATATTTTAATTTTTATTTTATATAAAACGTTAAATTTTTTATTCAAATTTTTATTTATATTGAAAAATATAGTTTTTTACACCTACTAGCACGATAAAAAATTATAAATACATTTTATATAAGTATGAAATTTAATATTTTAATTATTTAGTTTCTAAAAGGGCCAATTTTTGTACTGTTTACCTCTAACTAACTTTTTTCATAAGGTCGAATTTCCAATGTTATTTGGTACAACGTTAGTCTCTATGGAAAAAGCTAGTTACGCGATATTGTAGTATCGCCGACGATATGTTATTTAAAATATTTATTTCTATAATTAGTTATTAAAAATGACGTATTAAGATTTAATATATCAATATACATCATGCATTTTTGAAGAAAATTGTACGCTAATAACATTTTTGTGGGAATCTAAGCAAGGTAAAAATTTTAAATTACTGCCATCAAGTATATTTTTTTGTTTTAATTAAAATGGATCCTGTAAAAACCAAAAGAAAGCTATGAATTCGTAAAATGGCAAAGTTTCAGACCACATAGAGTATTATATTAAAAGATAGATCAAAACTAAAGGCATTAAAAAAATTTCAATATTCAAGATATAGTCAAATGGATGAAAACCTATGAGAAACAATAGCTTAAACATGTATGACCATTTACGAGAACATCCATCACTTTTCTTCTTACCCTGAAAGAAATTTCACTACATCTTCCGAGTCCGATGCAGAGTGTCGGAGTCGCAAAATGCATGCAGGCTGAAACGCAATATATGATTACTTGAGATTTCTCCCAACTTGACTGAAACGTCAAGATCGAAATTTTGCATGGATTCTGGGGATAGAAGAAAAAAAAACCTGAAAACAGAACAAGTTAATTAGTATGCAAAGTAACTGTATCGGATGAATCTTATACCACCTATTATCTTAATCCCCGATTTGGTAGGTTCGTTGAGTTAGAGAAGAGGCCTTTTTGTCTTTGTTAATTGTAGACGTTTTCAAAAATTGAAATAGTTTATTTTTAGATAGAAAACTAGACACTATATAAATTCTTAATGATGATCTGGGGAAATATCAAATTGAATCGTAGTTGAGATTGGAGGTTCCGCCTAGGTGTTGAAGTAAACGATACTGATGTGGTTGTCGCTGAAGTGGGCGGTATTGAAATTATTTTCGCCGAAGTTGACGGAATTGAAGTGGTTGTAGCTAAAGTCAACGGCATTGAAGTATCTGTTATATGTCTAATTATGCTACAAGATTTTTGCAACATTATTTCAGACTCGATGAGGCCACATTTTGAAAATATGTTAGTATTTAGTGAATATAGGCCTGTATACTTACAACCATTTACTGTTACGTCTCGTTTGTACTGTAAGGTAGAGATGTTTGACTTTGTCATGGTCTATGACCTTTGAAACATCTGCGCGAAAGCGGAATTCTAGAGCCGGATAAAAATAATTAATGCAAACTGAAAACATACTTACAGTGAATAAAAACGCAAAATAAAAATTCTCCTGAAAAAAACTGTTTTAATAAAGTATTAAACGGCAACATACACGTGAAACAAACAAACTCAATAACAAACCACAGGTATAAACAACTCCGCTACAATCAAGAAATAAAACAAGAATGGTGATGTTTTTAGGACAGAGTGTAGCAGTAAGCTAGAACCATTTTCTGTCTTTTGCACACGCATGACTCATAGACCATGAGAAAATCAAACATCTCTAATCTTTTCCAAACAAGTCCATGATATCGTACCGTGTCAATGGCCGCCTTGAATATTTAAACTACTGTTTTGGTTCTTCGCTGTACGGTTGTTTTAAATAATAAACCTCAATAGATATTAACAGGACATTGTTTTTAAATTAATTAGATACTTTAAAATATAGTGTAAAATAAAAATAAATAATATAAATTGTGCAAAAATTATTATCACAAAAATTTTTGTTCAACACTTAACACACGAGAGTCGGCTTATCCGGCTCTCTCACTCAAGCTAACTTATTAGATAGTGTTTTCTACCAGTTGACAGTTATTATATTGCGGCAAAGCCCCAGTAGCCCATAATTGTCCGTATTTAAACTAACTCCTCTAATAATAGGAAATATATCCAAGTATGCCTTTCTTGGATATAATTTTTCGTATCAAGATTTTAGTGACGCTAACTTCATATGGAACATGAGTAAAACAAAGGTTAATCCTTGATTAACCCTTGTTTTTACTCATGTTCCATATATTTATGATCTTGATCAGCGGTTCTTAACCTCTTTTGATCCAGGAACTCTTTTGACAGAAAAGTAAGAGCCACAGACCCTCTTTTAGAATAATCTTCTCAAACTCATAAATGCAAACGAATTTAAAGAAAATAATTTTTATCCAAACAAATATATAATCAATCTTATGTAGGTACATAAGATATTAAAATTTTTATTTGTATCACCTTATTACATACCAGATACTTAACAATATACATATACAGTGTGTCCCAAATTGAGTAGGCTAACATGGGTATCTTTCTTATTAGTGGAGATAGAAGTTTGGTTAAATGGGCAATGTTTTGCAGTTTTAGGTGCCAATTCAGATTCTGTTAAGAAAATTTTAAAATTCCGAATAGTTCCGAAGTTATGGTCAAAAAACTGAAAATTGTCATTTTCATTTTTCATTTTGTAATTATAAAAATTAAAAAAAAAAGTTTAATACAAAAGTTACTAGGTTTCATAAAGTACAGATGGAAATTAAGTCAAAATTAAATTCAAAATGGCGGTTTCCAAGATATTGATAACAACTTTCTTATTTTAAATAAGCGCCATATTGGATTTTTACATAGTTAAATAGAATTTTTTTTCTTTTTTTAACCATGTATAACAACCCAAATTTAAATAAAAAATTATTAACAATATTAAATTTTTCTGTTTAAAATCAAGTAGCCATGAATTATCAAAGAACAATAAAACAGCATAATACAAGCCAAGGTCATTATATTTATTTTTTGACTGATATTGTAAGTTTTTTAAATAATAATAATTATTACCTTATAAATAATTCAAAATGGCAAGGTTTTTAACTACGCAGTATGATATGTTTTGTACCTAAATTAAATGTTACAAAAGCTCCTGCGTTGCTGCACAAACATACTTTAACAGTTTTCAAAAAAAAAAATGATGAAGATCGTCTTCCACATTCCTTCAATTTGGTTATTGTAGACATCCAATCGAGCGTTGACGGGAAAGATATAAGGATAATTACTAATCTCTATTGGCGACAGAAAGCAAAAATAATACGGGATGGAAATGAATCCGAAACAATTGAAATCAAAAGAGAAGTTCGCCAAGGGTGCATACTTTCCCCACTAATATTTAACCTTTATTCAGAAAAAATATTTAAAGAAGCACTTGAAGATGTAACGCACGGTGTCACTATAAACGGAGAACTCACCAACAACATAAGGTACGCCGACGATACGGTACTGGTAGCTGATAGTCTAGAAGGGCTTCAAGAACTTGTCAATAGAGTCACCAATACAAGTAGAGAATACGGCTTAGATCTCAACACTCAAAAGACCAAATATATGATAGTCAGTAAAACACCAACCCGACAAAGCACACTTCTATGTAACAACGAACATCTTGAAAAAGTCAACAGCTTTACATATCTCGGTTGTAACATTAATGACACATGGGACCATTCTAAAGAGATTAAACGACGGATAGAAATGGCAAGAGCAGTATTTATCAAAATGAGACTTCTGCTTTCCTCTAGAGATCTTAATGTGGAACTCAAAAGACGCATAATAAAGTGTTATGTCTTCTCAACATTATTATACGGCGCGGAGGCTTGGACGCTCTCAGAAGCAACGGAAAAACGCATTCAAGCCTTCGAAATGTGGACTTACAGGCGAGTACTTAGAATATCCTGGGTCGATAGAATCACCAATCAAGAAGTCCTAAGAAGAATGAAATGTCAACCTGAGCTCATGTCACAAATCAAAAAACGTAAAATAGAATATCTTGGACATGTAATGACAAATTCCAACAAATACCGGTTATTACAAGTTATAATACAAGGAAAGGTGGAAGGACGAAGAGGACCAGGAAGGAGAAGAATCTCCTGGCTCGCAATTCTTAGGAAATGGTTCGGAATGACATCTATCGAACTCTTCCGTGCCGTAGCTAACAAAGCACGTATAGCCATGATAGTAGCCAACGTCCGGAACGGATAAGGCAGAGAAGAAGAAGAAACATCCATACTTCTACATATTCACATCCAATCTTTTAAAAATATTAAGGTTCCGTTGCTTTTTTTTTTGGAAAACTGTTAAAGTATGTTTGTGCAGCAACGCAAGAGCTTTTGTAACATTTAATGTAGGTACAAAACATATCATACTGCGTAGTTAAAAACTTTGCCATTTTGAATTATTTATAAGGTAATAATTATTATTATTTAAAAAACTTACAATATCAGTCAAAAAATAAATATAATGACCTTGGCTTGTATTATGCTGTTTTATTGTTCTTTGATAATTCATGGCTACTTGATTTTAAACAGAAAAATTTAATATTGTTAATAATTTTTTATTTAAATTTGGGTTGTTATACATGGTTAAAAAAAGAAAAAAAATTCTATTTAACTATGTAAAAATCCAATATGGCGCTTATTTAAAATAAGAAAGTTGTTATCAATATCTTGGAAACCGCCATTTTGAATTTAATTTTGACTTAATTTCCATCTGTACTTTATGAAACCTAGTAACTTTTGTATTAAACTTTTTTTTTTAATTTTTATAATTACAAAATGAAAAATGAAAATGACAATTTTCAGTTTTTTGACCATAACTTCGGAACTATTCGGAATTTTAAAATTTTCTTAACAGAATCTGAATTGGCACCTAAAACTGCAAAACATTGCCCATTTAACCAAACTTCTATCTTCACTATTAAGAAAGATACCCATGTTAGCCTACTCAATTTGGGACACCTTGTATATACAGTAGCGCCCAAAAGTGAGTGCCGAAACCGTTTTTCACGCATAACTTTTTGCAATCTCGGCCAATTAACTTCAAATTTCAGTATATTGTACAGTTTGATGTTGGAAAATATTATTAATAGTTAACTGTTGCGCAGATACGGTATTTTAGGTTATGTTCCATTTCTACTGCAATAGTCATTTTTTACATATTCCGCGCCGTCACATTATTGGTTTTTTCTTGAATATTTGGGTTATTTTTTTTGTGTTCAGTAACAATTGACCAAGTTTTAACAATGCCAAGGGTTGAAACTTCTCCAGCCATTCGGAAAGCAATTATAGATATGAAAAACTCTGGCATGAAGGCAGCTGCCATTTCACGGATTCTAAAGATGCCAGCTCGTACTGTCTCAAGAATTATTCAAAGGTTTGATCAGAGAAATTCTGTTGAGAATGATAAAAGAACTGGTAGACCACGTGTTACTTCTTCCCGGCTTGATACACGCATTGTTCGTCGCTCCAAAGCGGATCCGACTCTCTCAGCTGTGGATCTGGCAGCAGAATTCAATCAAAGTGAAGGTCTAAATATTAGTCGAATGACAGTTTCCCGAAGATTGAGTGATGCTGGTTTGAATGGCAGACGTCCAGCTAAAAAAACCTTTCATCAAACTCAAGAATCGAAAGGATCGCGTGGATTTTGCAAAGCGGCACTTGCATTGGACAGCAGCCGAGTGGAGTCAAGTACTTTTCACAGATGAATCTAAGTTCAATCTATTTGGAAGCGACGGAATACAATACATAAGACGTCCTCCTGGAGAAAGATACAATTCAAAATACATAAAACCGACAGTAAAACATGGAGGTGGATCAGTTATGGTTTATGGAGCCTTCTCTCGTAATGGCATGGGCCCCATTATTAAAATTAACGGAATAATGACTGGACAAAGTTACAAAGATATGCTGACTAATGTCGTCTTACCATGGGCCCATACAAATATGCCTCCTAGATGGATTCTACAACAGGATAACGATCCTAAGCACACCTCCTCGATTGTCAAGACTTCATTGCAGCAGCAACAAATCAGGATTCTTCAGTGGCCTAGTCAATCTCCCGACCTCAACCCGATAGAACACTTGTGGAAAGAGCTGGCAAGACGTTGTCGAAACAAAAACATTAAGAATAAAGATGAAAAATTTGCCGAATTGGACAAGGAATGGAATGCAATGCCTGATTCAGTCTTTGATAATCTTATTGATTCAATGCCATCTCGCTGTCAGGCAGTTATAAAATCTCGTGGTTTCCCAGCTAAGTATTAGGCATTTTTATGATTATAAAATTGTTTTAGTGTATTGTTATACAGTTATTTTTCATTAAATCGTTCTTAGTGTTCTGTTCTGAAAAATGCGTTTTTTACACAAATAAGTCTGAGCTCGTTTAACTTCCGTAAATTTTTGTTTATCACGTTTTAAACTTAATAATTCTTTTTCTCATACAAAACTGTATAACATACTCAAAAATGAAATAAAATGGCCCATATTTTAAAAAGTTCTTCTCGAAAAATCATTTAGGCACTCACTTTTGGGCGCTACTGTATGTAGCTTTTTTAAACTTTTTGTTCAATTAGAATATTACTGGGCTTAAATTGGCAACCTATCCATACTTCATCGTTGTGTTTTTCATGCTTTGTTTTGTTAAAATCAGGAAACACTAAACGGGAGAGGATAGTTCACCATAAATCATATGGAATTATCAGAGGGTGTCTTAAACTTAACACCGATCGACAAACTACACTGGCTTAAACGCCACGCATAAAATAACAATGTTACAGAACGTTAAAAAAAAGTAAATATTTTATACATATGTTCTAGTTTAAATCGTATAAATCTAAAAATTTGTTAACATTATCTAAACTTACAAATGTTTTGTATAGTTTTATACGTGGGTGTAGATCCTTGAACTTGTCATTATCCTAGATTGATTATATTTTAAATTAAGTTCATGGTTGGTGGCTAACAACTCAAGTTTGACTGTAATTAAGTAATAAACTTCAATCAACGGTCTTCATAAACGATTTAATATTCAAGTTGTAAATCTATTTCTAAACAACATAATTATTAACGATCTTTATTTGCTTCGTTACGGCTAATGTGAAATATAATATTATTTTCAGGATTGTAAGCTGAGATAAGTCTGAAATCAATATAAGAAAAGCTCGGTAAATTTTTACGGAAAGCTTCAGTGTACGAGATTAGCAAAAAAAATCTGATAATTCTTAACGATCTATCACTTTTATCGCCTTCAGGTCCAGATTTGTCTAACTATAAGTTTTTCGCAGAAAAACGTCTCTACCTAAGTTTCAGATTAAATCATCGATTATTATGTACAATAAATGAAATAAATGATTAGATTTCGTGATATCGATAGTACGACCTTTTAAAATAAAACCTTGAAAATAAAACATGGCATTTTTTTGTTACCGTAATTAAAGCCACCGATTTTCGAACTATTTTTAAGATATAAATTATCTCTTTCAAAAAAGCAAACAATTTTTTTCCGGTCTTAAAGTTGAATTATTAATTAAAAATTAATCCTTTTCAAAACATTAAAAATTGCTCTTAGCTATCTTAATAATGCACCAACTTGAGCTTCGAATTTTAAACAAAACTTCAGTTTATCTCAAATAGCAGACCTAATTTTAAGGGTTGGGGTTGTAATTAAGATTAGGGCGTACATCATCACTACCACCACCACACAAACTACATAACTTTTTCAAGTGCTATAAATTTATTTCCTCCTATGACTTTCAGACTTGGTAAAGCATTGCAAATAAATAATGTTTAGAAAGAGAAAGAAAAAAAGCTCCAATGCAACAAAATTGAAGTAAAATTTACTCGAGGGAGGTTTTGATGCACGTTATTAAGTGTCGCCTCCTGCGATATAAAGTTGAAAATTTTATTATATCAAAATGGATGTATGACTCTCGGGGGTGTATTTATGTTTAATTAAATAGAGGTATCGCTTATAACAGTTTGATGCATGCCAGTAGCGACTCGTCGGATACAAAGATTGCTTATTTTAAAAAAATTATAGTTATTTGATTTTGATTTCATATTTTAGAATAATTAATTATCTAATGCTCTTATTATCATGTATAGTAATAATATTATTGCTGTTTAGCCAAAACGGATTCCTTGTCTTTATTTTTCTAATCTGAAGAGATGTCAAATTAGTGGACTTAAATTTTACCTACTGAATTTAATAAGAATATTTTGGAATAAATCAAACTTAATAGAACATTGTATATTGTGTTCTATACATAGATACTCAATTTTAGAAATTTTTACAGAATACTCAATAAGTATGTTTAGTATATTTAGAAAAAAAATGTTTACAAGGTAATATAACGAGATGCCAAATACCAACCTATACCTCTGACCACGGGAAAATGTAGAGCACAACACCAATTGATTTTCCAGGCCACTTTTTGGCAAAAATTATTAATATGATACTTACCATCTGTATTCAAGACGCACTGATAACTCCTATCCAACAGATTTCATTCAATACTAACAACATAAAAATAAATTAGTACGGCTCCAAATTCAAAATATTTTCATTCTTTAAATATCCTGCTATTCATACTGGGTTAAAATCTTTTATTTTAAACGAACAATTCTTGTATTTATATATTCTCTTCTTAAAGTGCTGTTGCCGAATCCGGGCGTAGGTTACTTTCCAGTTTGTGTCTTTTGTTGTGTATGTCATAGTATATTACAAAGACACAAGTGGTGTTACTGGGGAAATTGACCCGAGGTAGTTTTACCTTTGCTGGTTGCACACTACCTTGAAAGGGGAGAGAAGCGTATAATTATAACATGGGATTGAACCCAGGTTGCTTAGCGTATTAGTCCAAACACTCAAGCTTTTTGCCACGTTACTCTCATTTATACAAGGTGCAGCAAAAAACTCGGTTAAACTATTTGCAATATAATTTCATTAAACAAAAGAAATTCAACATATTTAACAATCAATAACCATAATATGAACCTTTAGAATTATTATATTCAGGCGCGTTCAAAGTGGCCTCCTACAGAGCTCCAAACCCGTCTTAAAATTTTTGACCATTGGCCACAGTTCTTCTGGCGAAAATCGGTTCCACTTACAATGCAGCTATTTCTTCAGCGACTTCAAACTATTGTGGGGTATAGTACAGGCTCTGGCCTCTATAATGGATTACACGCTCTAATCTATCAGGTTGAGACCGGCGAGTAAGGTGGTGTGGTGAAACCCGTAAAATGTGCCTTGCAATCCTCAGTTGTTTTTGCCTTCTGAACCGAAACAGAATCCTGTTGGAACTTCCAGTCTTGCTGCCCAAGTGCTGCTGAGCGTAGGAAAGTACTTTACTCTCAAAAATGTCAATAGGATACACTTTTTAATTGATTTTTACCCGTTGATCTCCGAAAAAAGAAGGTCGTGTCGTTTACGCAAATACCGCCTCAGACCATGACTGAGTGCAAATTTTGGAGGTGTTCAACGATGGTCAACGATGACAATATCCAGTCATCTTGGTGGTTGTAAAGTTGACCCACTGCCAAACGCTTCTCATCTCTGAAGATGACCGTTCCCATCGTTGGGATGCGGCCTGGTTTTTGAGTTGGCGACATCTTTGGAACCACCCGAACTTGTTCTATTCTGTTAGGAGTTGAATTTTTTGGAGCTTGTACGGCTTGAGACCGAGCACCTCTTTTCGCCGCACTAATCGGTTGCTGATACCGGTTTCACAAGCAATCTTCCGAATGAAGATCATCTAATATCGTTATACTCGCTTCTTGATAAGCTCACAATTCTTGGAAGTGTTGATAGTTTGCTTTCTTCTACTTTCTGGACGGTGAGCATCATGGCCAAGCTCACTGAAACGGCGAAAAAGCTCCAAAATAACAGCATGTTTGTTTGACAGCCGAAAAAGGAAAAAAAGTGCAATATTTTACCTAAACCAAGTGACTTTAGTACAAAAAAATATGGAGAATTCAATAGAACACAAATTATTTGACTACATTACAACACTTTTTTTCTAGGACGTAATAAATTTCAACCGTTTTTTTGCAACGCCCTGTATATAGGTATATATATCTATAGTCTATCTATCTAGCCCTCATTCGTCCATTTTTGGACGAAGGCCTTCCCCATTCTCCTCCAGTTTTCTCGGTCTTCGTTGTTTCTCCACCCTATTCCTGCTACCTTCTTAATGTCGTCAGCCCATCTGTGTTGTGGCCTTCCTCTACTGCGTTTAGCTTCTCATGGCCTCCATAGCTGTATTTTTTTGTTTCACTTGTTGCCTTTTTGTCTCATGGTGTGGCCACAGAATCTCCACTTTTGTGAAGCTACTTGTTTTGCAATGTCTATTACCTTAGTTTTTTGTCTTATCCATTGTATTTTCTTTCGGTCTATTAGTTTGATGTTCAGCATTTGGCGTTCCATTGCTCTTTGTGTTTTGACGCATTTATCCACATTTGCTTTTGTAAGTGCCCATGTTTGGGCGATATAAGTCAATACCGGGAGGATGCATTGATTATATACTTTGCTTCAAAGTTCTAACGGTATCTTTTTACTTTTTAGTATGTAAGATAATTTTCCAAATGCAGCCCATCCCAATCGGATCCTTCTGTGTATGTCTTTAGTTTGGTTTTCTTTGTTTATTTTTATTACCTGTCCAAGATGTATATATATATTTATTGACCCTCTCCAAGTTGTTTTCGCCTGCTTTAATGGTTATTTCCTCTTTTGTGTTTGACATTACCTTTGTTTTCGTTGTGTTAATTTTCATTCCCACTTTTTCCGACTCTTCTCTTAGATCTTCGAACTTTTTTTTTAGGTCTTGCAGGTTATCTGATATTAGAACTGTATCATCTGCGAATCTCAAGTTATTCAGTCGTTCGCCATTAATATTTATTCCCATGTTTTCCCAGTTCATTTTTTTGAAGACATCTTCCAAAGCTGTAACGAAGAGCTTTGAACTAATTGTATCTCCTTGTCTCACTTCTCGTTTGACAGGGATTGGTTTAGTATCTTGCTGTAATTCTATTTTACAGCAGGCTTTGTCATATATATTATGTAGTAGTCTTATATATCTGGAGTCAGTTCGGCTATTTAGTAGGCTTTGCTCAATTGCCCACCACTCTATTGTATTGAAGGCCTTTTCGTAATCTACAAATATGAGATATAGAGACAGATTGTATTTGTTGGTCTTTTATATTAACGTTCTGATGGTTAGAAGATGGTCATTTGTAGACTATCCTGTGCGGAATCCTGCTTGTTCTATCGGTTGGTAATAGTCTAGTTTTCGCTCTAATCTGGTGGTTATAATCCTTGTCAGTAGCTTTTATAGTTGCGATAAGAGGGTTATTGGACGATGATTTTCTAATAGTTTTCTATTACCTTTTTTGAATAGTAGTAATATATATATATTGATTGGTTGGAAACGGCTGTAGCAATTTGGATAAAATTTTGTATTTAGATGATGTTTTACTTTCCAAGTTTACCTAGGTAGGTAACACTCCGAAAAATGTGTTTTTACACAAAAAAAATTTTTGTAGCGCCATCTCATAGAATATTGAAATACTAGTAGGCAGAAATATCCATGCATTGATACACAACAAGAGATGGTACTAGATTTATATTTATATTTGGAGATTTTTGTGTTACCCTAACGGCAAACACCGAAACCACAAAATATTGAAGTCAGCGCATGGAAAACGAAAAAAGACAATTAAGTTAAGTTGTAGCTTTGCGCTACAACATCGTTCGTTCAACATGTTACTTCATTCTTTTGCATCTAGTGACTTTTAAGTGTAGTAGATATATAATAAATAATATCTTAAAGAGTTGTTTTGATAAAAGATTATTATATGTGCGGTAACTTTCCTCCACATTATATTAAAGTATCTTGCGCACCGAAAGCTATCACATTCTCACGCCAAAATTGAAAAACTCCAAGCTAAGCTCGATCGTCCAGATATTAAACATTATTGAAATTTAACGAGTTATAAAGAAAAGATAATTTTTAATAGAAAAGGTCGTAATTTTAATAAAATCTTATAAGAGAACATCCTTTTAAAAAAGTCATAAATCAGCTGAACCTTAAATGTAAAGCGGCTGTAGCGTTTGCAAGAAGTGGATTATAATAAATTTAGTTGCTTTTCGTGAAAATCGTAATACTAATAATTTCGTGCTAATGCAAAGTGGAAAACATCTGTCATAGAGATAAAACACACCTTTATTTAATTAGCTAGTGTTGTTATCTTCATAATTAATTAAAACTACACAAGGTAAAAGGTTGTAATAAATATTATATAGTATAACTTTTATGTTTTAATGTTTTCGTTGAGTAATTATATTTTTTTCTTAATTCGCAGTAGAATTAAGACACCCTCGCTTTTAAAGGATAACGGTATTAAACTTCATTGCAAGTAATTTCATTAAATTAAATTACTTACATGGGAAGCGTAGAAACTTATCTCATGTTTAGCTTTGGTAAAGTGCTAAAGACGTATCGTAAAATTTAATTTAATGGGTCTCTTTCTACATTTATCTGGAAGACAATTTTTCAACTTTTATCAACTATTATTTTTTAAAAAAAAGCAGAAAACGGTGTTTATTTGTATGCTTTATTCATGTTTTAATATTTAAAAGGTTAGTTTCTATTTACAGATATAAAAATTTCGATTGCTTATTCATGAGTTTCATTCAAACTTTTATTGCTTAAGTCTAAATTTAAATAGAAAAACGGAGGCAGCAACCTTACATTTTTTCGCTTTGGTAAAAGAAGTGATTATGGGATTTTTCTCGATTTATGTAAATTTTATATAAGGATATGTTGATTTATGGATTTTATTATAAAGTTTAGAAACAGAAATTTGTTTCTGCAAATATTAGAGACAATTTGTGATTCAAAAAAAGCGATAAAACGTCAACAACAATACAATTTATTTAATTAATACTTACACAAAGGTCTTTCTGAAAGAAACGCTTTGCAAATTTATAAAATTCAAAAGGTCCTGCTTTTCAAAAACTGATAAAACCTAAGAAATAATACAAAGCTACTAACATAAAAAATCGATAATTTAGTTTCTATATTAGTTTGTTGTAAAACCATTAAAGAGCTTTCAAATTTAAATTTAGAACGAAACAGTTTCAACTAAAGTTGGCTAGAAAATCATCATCAGCCACAACTTAGTTAAAACATCACATGTATCGATTTCCCAGAAAAACTTTCGTAAATGAATTCATCTTAAAGTGGCACAGACGCCTCGAAATCCGAAAGTACCCCAAAAATGATTAGCCTTAAAATTTCGATAAATTAGTCGTTAAAATTTATATTCAGCTTTCAGAGCTGTTGATTTTAGAGCTGTAGTGGCTTCCCGATAAAATTATAAGAAGTAATAAAAACAAAACAAGATTACTAAAATTTTAATACTCAAGGATAAGTAACAACACAAATAAACTTTAATTCTGTGCTATCGATTGGGGTCAGGTCTTTACCGAATTTTAACGTCAAACATTTTGAAGCGACTCCATGTCGTTGAATAATTTATAGCTAACCGTTCACGTTTTATTCCAACTATTCCAATTAAAATATTTCGGGCAAAAAGCTCTTGAGTTACTTACCTTTGGTAGTTCGTCATTAGTTGTCTTGTTATTTACTCGAAATTAATAGGTTTGCACCAATTAGTTGGTATCAACCAATTAATGCGATTGACATTTTAAATGTAAACCAATAAAAATATTTTATTTCTCTTTGATTATACCAATCTTATTGGTCATAATTATAAAATGGCTCAAACTGCAGTGTGATTTATAATTAATGTAACCAAATTTACAAAAAATGCCAGATAAAGCTAGCGTATACCGTCCAGTAGGTGATTCCCTATCAGTGAATGACCGTACGAAAAATAATGTTTATAAGAATTCAAAAAAGCAATTTATATTTGTGATATATTCATTTATGCAATCTTGTATGTCTTCTTTTTTATTTAAGTGGAAGATATAAAAGTAATAATGAAGTGAATAGCTAAAATTATTAAATTTATATTGCAGTTTGAAACTTTTCAATACAATTACTACGTTTCCACGGTTATTCAATACGGGTTGAATACGAATTTGCGATCCAACAAGTACGTGTTTCCATAAATAGTTTTGAATACGAATTGAATACATTTACGATACAGCAATCAGCTGTTTTAGGAAAACTTATTTTCTAGGTTAATACGTAGAACAGGTTCGAAATAAAATTGTGTTGTTTATTTTATTGTGTGCTATAATTCTATTAAATTTCATGACAATTTAATATAAAGGTGTATATATTTTAAATTATCATTAGAAAGCGCCAGTGATCTCCAATTTTTCAGTCATTCATTGGGCTATACTTTGGTCAATATTTGCACGAAAAGGTTTTTTACTAAACCTCTCATTTTATACTCTTTATGGTTTATTTTATAAAGTTTACGACCAAATTGGGATAATGTTTTCATTAATTCATAAATAAAAATAATATTTTATTCCAACTGTAACGGTTGTTTTGAGTTTATTAATTTATATATTTTTTTACATCAAAATAGCTCTCGATGCAATAAATCGGTCATTCACTGGGCGATTTACCCTACACAATTCTATGAGAAAAAAGTTTGATTTGTGAAATAGTAAATGTAATAGACACCGTTTGTAAGAAATGACACGCACCGTCTAAATTGCGTCGCTACAAAAAAGAACACTCTAAAATTGCAGAACACTATCTCTTCTGAAATATGAAGTTTTACAAACATAAATGTAGGTATGTATGGGACTATCGACTGATATCAATAACAGCAAGATTGGTTCAATGTAATATTTTTACGTGTTTGGCACTCCTGATTCACTTCCTTGTAAGTGAATTTCACTCTCTAAAGCTCTTTTTTAGCACTAAGTTTTAATGCCAGAATTTATCAACAAACATGGTCTATCATTGCACTAAATTTGATTAAAATTTCAAAAAATCCAAAACAAAGGCTGTAGAGTCTAAGATGTAAAGTTATTAGTTTATGAGACAAATAGATTCAAACGACCCCTTAGAATTAAAATTAAAGAGTGAAATCTATTGAAGATTTTTACAACTAATTAGTTTTTAAAATTCCAAGAAAAAAAGGTATATTTTTCTAAATTTTTTCAAACTTTGTTCTTTGCCATAAAATACTTGTAGCTACCTATTTTAAATTTATCAAGTGCTTATATGTAATAAAACTGGACAGAATAAGAAATTTTCATATTTTAGAGATAAGCTCATTTTACTAATCAAAAAGATAAATTTGGAATTTTGTATATGCTTCATACACGTTCTATTTTTTAGTAGAGAATTCTAAAAGTCAGAAAATCTACATAGTTTTTGCAGCGCGAACGTTCATTCCGATTCGAAATTCCAAATACAAGGGCCAACATACGACACAAATTAACGAAAAAGATATGTTTCGGAAATACTTACATGATGTATCATAGATTTTGTATAAAATTTTTGCATTTAGAGAGCCCGATTCGTTATTCTGATTTGGAAACCGTATTTGCAAAAAGAGTGTAGGTATGTGATGATATAGAAGATTTATATATTTTTATCTGGGGATAAATTATTATTATCATTTAAAGCAGTGAATTTAAATTGTATAGTTTAAGAAGCGAGCAGTTGAAAACGATTTATTTAAAACACATTTCGCGAATGTAAAGGGGCGGAAGAATTATCACTTAAATAAATAAACACAAAAGATGCGAACAAGATTAATGATATCAATTCTTGCAAAAGTGGAAAGGAAGAAAGAAATGTTAAACGATACCGTCAGTGAAAATTGTTTTTCTGTACACAATATTTTAAGATACATACCTCGTTCTATGCTATTTACGACTATATTGATACCTTTTTAGCCGATTTTTGTAGCTACATGCATACTTTACAAACCAACAAAAATTTTTAAAGACCATTTTCATACATTTAAAGCACCTACAGTAGTATAAAAAAAAATGATAAATATTAGTATTATATAGCACCAAAAAAAAAAATTATAATAAAATAATGGATGAAATATTTGCGATTTACTCGCAAGAGCTTATTATAAAAATCTTCTAGTTATTTATAAGAGTTTATAAAAATTTAATGAAGCAATTATTAGTTGTAGTTATTTTTCCTTTTAATCACAAACTTGTAAGCGTTAATAAAAATTAACTAAGAAGACAACTCAAGAAAAGAAGCTTTCAAAATATGAAATACCTGTCACTGTAACTAACATCAAAAATGGAAAAAATATTTCCGAAACTTCTGAACGACCCGATTAAGAAGAAAAAAAAATACAAAACTGTGTCAAGGAAATTGGTGTACATATTTAGAAGTTACTTTCCACTGTCGCTCCGTTTCAATCATTCGTTGTCGATTATACATATTTTAAGATAAAACCTAAAATTTACAAGCTCTTAAGATTGTAAATTTAGTACCCCCTACATTTTAACTTGCTACAATTAAGATGCAATCAACATTTATGGCAAATAATAAAAAATAAAATAGTGGTACTCGTAAAATATGCCAAAGAAATAAGAGATTGAACCAGATTTCTTGTAATAAAATTTTACAACTTTTGGAAACGTAAAATTATGACCAATAAAATAAAAAAGATGTTCTTTAAAAGAGGTTCTGTTACATTACGACAAATAAAGTTATTGTTAAATGTATAAATACGAAAAAAATAATAAATGGAGTAAATTTTTCTTACTGAATCAATTATATCTTGATTTTAAAAATTTTTTATCATTGTTGCCTGGAAAGTACTATTTTTGCGCACGTTATTTAGTGCGCAAAGTAGCTCTTTACCCATTTAATTATTTCGCGTGCATAAATCACGATTGCCACATGCAATTGACAATAAAAAACGCACAAATTAAATTAAACATGCAAATCGATGTTAGAACGCACTCTAAAGTGAAATCTAAGTGACAGATTATAAATATTTCTTGCAATTTGAATACTAAAATTACCGCATGAAAAAAAAATAGTAAGTGCAATTCGTGCAGTAATCTACTGCGGGCTCGTGCGTAAACGACAACTTCCTGCACTTGTTGGATAATAGATATTTTTAAAACATATGCGTAAAAGCGAGGGATAACGGTAGACTTAGATCTGACAAGACGAAGCCAAGGTTATAACGCATTCATTACGGGGTAGAGTACGCAGAATACACATACGAGCCAATAAGCGAGTATGTATGATAACCTTAGACACGCTGATAACTACTTATTTTCAAATTGTATAATTACTTATATAGGTACATAAAATGGTAGTAAATACTAAAACAAGATATAGTGTTTTAAAATATAGAAGGAAAAAAATTATAGAAAGGAAGAAGAGCGAAAGTACGACGAAACAACACTCTGTTCTGATATGGGGAAACGGATCACTTTGCTACCGCCGTAATGCGTTTGAAAATCAAACTTTCGTAGCGGCTATTCCAAAAATACTATTAATAAACTCTTAATTTTTTAATCTTTAGACAGGCGCAATTTGTAATATTAATACACTAATATTTGCTTAGGCTTATGGAAAAACATATTAAACTTAGCTTTCCACACAAATACATTTGCGTTCATAGGTAACTGTTTTGACAATCTTTCTCAGCAATTTAAATAACAAGGTTGAAGAAGATATCAAATTTTCGCAAAATGTACTAACGCAATTCAGCAACGTTATAATATTTTGCAATTATTAAATTAATACTCAAATAATTTTTAAAAAACTATTTGGCACTATAAAGAGTATGTGGTATTGTCACATTTCATAATATATAAAAAGTAGGTATGTCGTATTAAGTGTCACACCTTCATAAGATAGGTGTTAACGTTAATCAAATATACTAACTCAATCATGCGTAATTGATCTGTAAGATTTAGCTGTCCTTTACAGAAACCAGTAATACACTGTAAAAAAATCAAAGCCGCTCTTGCATAAGGGATGAAGTATCAAGGAAATGCTAGACCTCCATTTCTTTGCCTGCAAACGCTACCCTTAGGCATGAAAAAAAGGTCACTTTGTCTCACAGTTTAGTTGCGCCTAGCGGAAGGTTAATATATTGTCAGTGGAGATTAATTTTATTCCAATAATTTTTGTAGTTTGGAATTATACACTTTTATGACATGCTTGTATTGTCTATAGAATTAATTTTTGGGAATTTTTTTCAATAAAATTTTATGAGATTCTACTTTTCTGAATAGATATAATTTAGCTAACAAAATCCTGTAAATTAGATGTTGTTTTAATTATTGAGAACAGCCCCCAAATAAACCATTGGTTAATGTTGTGGTAGTAAAAATTGCAGATTGGAAATGATAATTTGTTCTGATGATATTGACAATAATAGATCTTATTTTTTTAATTATAATGTCTGTAAAAGTAATTAAAAAATTAATAACTATTATTTCTTCTTCGGTTAATCTTCAAATCACAAAGTTGTAAATCGACCAAGACTTTTTGAAAAAAAAAAAAGATATATAAAGTGGGTCACTTAAAATTTGCATTTTTGATCGGCTATAAATAAAAAACTAATGAATATTTTTTAAAAGTTATGAGTTTATTAGAACGCTTGAACTTTGCCATTTATGAATGAAATACGTCAGTCAAATGACTGCCACGACTGGCCTTACAGTACCCCATCCGATCAACTTAATTTTTCAGTACAAATTTTTGGAAACAAAAATTCAAGAGGAAGGCATAGACGACATTTGGTTTCAACAGGACGGGACCACTTGTCACACAGACAACGTAACCAACGATCTTTTGCGCACCGATTTTGAAAATCGAATAATCAGTCGAAATGCTGATGTCAATTGGCCGCCTCGGAGCTGTAATTTGACTCCGTTGGACTACTTTTTGTGGGGATCCGTAAGGATAAGTGTTACACGCTAACCAACCAGAAACGATTGATGCCTTGAAACACGAAATCAAAGTTGACATTCATGAGATTGAGCCCCAAACAATCGACAATGTACTGAAAAATTAAGTTGATCGGATAGGGTACTGTAAGGCCAGTCGTCGCAGTCATTTGACTGACGTATTTCATTCGTAATGGAAAAGTTCAAACTTTCTAATAAACTCATAACTTTGAAAAAATCTACATTAGTTTTTTATTTATAGCCAATCAAAAATGCAAATGTTAAATAGCCCACCTTATATATACAGCCATCTGCAAAATTATTATACACATTTTTTATTTCACATTACTGCAACCGTAATTGTCAGATTTAACATTTGAAAATTTATGGCATATTGTAAAGAAGAATATACAGCGGGTCTCATAACATCAAAAGTGTCACTGCTGAGTGCATTGAAAAATAATGGTGTAAAATAACTGCCACAGTATATAATAGGGTGGTAACATCTAGACTGACAGGGTCGCTGCTGCAATAAAATCGAAGCGTAGACCTACCAAATATTAATTAAATAATTATTAAACACCCCTTTAATATATTTACAGTTTTATTCTAATTTATACACAAATTTAAATATTTCAGGATCGCCTAATACTTTTGAACATGGTTATACGTATGATACTTTTTTCTTAAAAAATTTTTAAGACATTATTTAATCTATATTTTTTATTCAACGTTAAACAATTAATTTCTGTTGTATCAATAAAATGTAAAAAGATACATATCTATCAAAAAACGTATTACTAATCATTAATAAAAAGATATTAAATATTAATATACATATATTGATTAGGTGTCAGATGATAAACTAGTTGTGTAGTGCTCCACGACGGGGCTCTACAGAATTTTCAAAAAGTAAAAAAAATGGTACCCACGTGGTACTAAAAGGCTTCTTTGCGGCGGAGCTACCGCGAGAGATACAATAAACACAAAAAATGAAATGTCCAAAGGCAAATGTTCACACTAGTTACAAAAATTCTTATGGCACAACCGGTCAGCACTGCACCACGATGTAGAATGGCGATTTGTATTGAGTTCCTTCCGGGGCGCGTCTTCTTTACCTGCCGGCTAGGGGTGGTAAAATAATAATACTGCGGCCCTAAAGGAGAGGGAGCCCATCGTCTTACATACTCCCCCTTTAAATTAGACATGGCGTCCTCGCGGTCAATTTAACCAGTTAAAAACATGTTTGCGCGGACGGCCTCGTCCACGGGGTACCTGGACAGGCACCACGGTGGTGTTCGGAGCCTTGGGTGGACGTCCTCGGCGTCGTATTGGCTTCACGGGGATGTTGTCGATTCGGCACTTGGAGCAGGCTTCCGCAGTGGGGCGGCTCAAGTGAAATGACTTTATGTATTTTTGGTGCTGTGTCTTCCACGGCAAACACCCACTTGCTTCCATTCGCAGTTTCGGGTAGGGGACCAAATAGGTCCATCGCAAGGGTTTCGAAGCGCTGTGCTTGAACTGGGGTCTGGATCAAACCTGCTGGTTTTAGGTTGGTTGGTTTGTATCGCAAACACTCCGTACATTTCTTTAAATGTTTCGCTACGTCCCGCCTAAGAGATGGCCAGAAGTAGAGTCGGTTAATACAAGCGACCGTCTTCTCCACCCCGTAGTGACCAGCTTGTGGACTATTATGGTTTTCTGCTAGAATGTCGGGTACCATGCCTCGCGGAATTACTAGCTGTGGTGTCTCTTCCTCACTCTCAGGAGCGTAACGATAAAGGATGCCGTCATGATCAGATAGATACGATCGGTCCAACGCTTGAAGTCTACGCTGTCGTGGTCTGGGTTCTCGAAGCTTTTTATAATGTGCTGCAGGTCATCGTCTTGCAGTTGTTTTTCGCGCACCTCAGGTGACGAGGCTTTCGGCAAGTCAATAGTAACCTGGTGTATCTCAATGAGGTCTTCGTCCAAAGGGGGACGAGATAGAGTGCCCGCTATAACATTGGATCGGCCGGGGATATACTCTACTTGCAGGTCGTATTGTTGCACCTGGAGCGCCCAGCGGGCCAATCGTCCTGTTGGAGTCCGTAAACTCATAATCCACCTAAGCGGTTGGTGGTCTATGTGTAATAGAATTGGTGAACATTCAACATACCCACGAAACTTGTCGAGGGCGTACACCACGGCAAGGGCTTCTCGTTCGGTAGTCGAGTAGTTTCTTTCAGCGGCCGTCAGCAGTCGGTTGGCGTATTCTACAGGTCGTTGCTCTTCAGCCTCCCCCTGGAGTAAGCATGCACTTAATGCATACGCGCTGGCGTCTGTCATTAAAACGAAGGGTTGCGTCGGGTCGGCCTGCCTCAGAATTGGTGCGGTCGTCAGCGACGTTTGCAAGTGTCCATAGGCCTCGACTTCGGGTTGCTCCGATTTCCACGGAGCGTTGTTCCGGGTTAGGGCACAGAGGTGTTGTGCGATCCTGGCAAAGTCTGGAACGAATCGGCGAAACAATGAAGCGGTTTGCAAGAAGCTTTTCACTTCTTTTGGGTTTCTCGGCATAGCCCTGGCAAAAATCGCAGCCACTTTGGCGAGGTCAGGTTGTAGTCCACTTGGGGTTACAATGTGTCCGAGGTACTTCACCTCCGAACAAGCAAAGGAACATTTATTTCGGTTTACCTTTAGTTTAAATCATTCTAGCTGTAAGAAAACTTTTCATAAATCTTCAAGGTGGGTCTTGAAGTACGGGGATAGAATGATTAAGTCGTCGAGGTAGGCCAGAAGAATAACCTCTGGCAAAGTTGTGTGTAGTTTATCCATCAGCCTTTGGAATGTTGCGGGAGCATTTCGCAGATCAAAACTCATGCGATTGAAGCGGTACGTCCCGAATGGCGTGATAAAAGCGGTTTTATCGCGGTCTTCCTTTCGCACGAAAACCTGGTGGTATCCAGATTGTAGGTCGAGGGTCGTCATAAAGAGAGACCTGTATGTCGCGTGCAGCAGGTCGTCTATCCTCGGTAGCGGATAACGATCTGGAACTGTAATTGAATTTAGGCGCCGGTAGTCCACACACAGTCGAGCGTTGCCGTCGGTTTTCTGCAACAGCACAACGGGCGCAGCATACGGCGAATCGCATTCCTCGATGATCTTTAGGTCCAAAAGACGGTTAACTTCGGCCCGTAACACCTGCGTCTTGGGCGGACTAAGTCTGTATGGTGGTAGTGCAATTGGAACATCGGACGTTAAGGAGATGCAGTGTTCTGCAAACGGTGATGAATCCGTTGGTGGACTGAACTGCGTGGATACCTTCTCCAATAGCGCATCCAGCTGGTTCTTTTCCATAGGGATAAGCACGTTGCTTCTCCGGGGTCAGTGCAACCGTTTCGATCGTGGGTTGACCGGCGTCGTCGCTCAAGGCGTTGACGAAACGAAATACTTGGGGATCGTCTTCGAAGCGCCAGGTATTGTGTTTTAAGTTAATTTGCATACCTGAGAGTCGAATGAAGTCCACTCCCAACAATGTGGTGGGTCGTCCAAAATTGGGGACGTCGTAGAAATGTGTCACGAAAGTGCGTTCTTCCAAAACGACCGGCAGCTCGTAGTCTCTGACGACGTGCTGTTGTGGGATCCCCTCTCCCAGCGTGACGCTACGACTTACTTCAACATAGGGGTAATTTTCCGTTCGTAGGTGTTTACGTAGACGGTCTCCAACCACAGAGTTGGTAGAGCAGCTGTCTACATAAACGATTCCTCGAAGGTTAGCGATTTCTACACCCACGACTGGGCGGCTGTGGAGATCGTTGTTGTCATCGGCCATCTCCAGCATCATGAAGCTGACGGCATTCGTCGATGTGGTGCGGCGGTTGCTGGAGGGACAATTTGAAACTATATGTCCGGGTTCCTGGCAACCGAAACATATGATTGCGGGTCGTGGAGGGTCAACCACCTCGGCAGTTGGAGTGTCCGTCCGTGCCCGAGTTTGCGCGGCAAACTTGCGGCATTCCGCTTGCGCATGTCCAAAATTCCGGCAAAACTCACACTTTACGCGCACTTTGTTTGAAGGTTTGGGATCTTTGCTGTGGCTTGGGTGAGGCATCTCGCGCTCGCGCACTAACATTGTGTCCTCTACCGACCGTGCTTTCGTGATGAGTTCTTCAAATGTTGTAAAAGAATCACGTGTAATGGCGCGGCGAATCCGTTTGTGTAACAGACCGTACACCATATCCAACTGGTACACTATTGGCAAATCAGGGTCTCTGGGTAAATGGGCCATCAAAGCACGTGCTTTGTTCACGAAAACGTCCGTTGGTTCTTTTTCTGTTTGTTCCCGCGAAAATAATGTGCGAAACACTTTGTGGGATGGCATAGTGCTGCCAAACGCATGCCGCAGACCATCCAGCGCATCTTTCCACGTGTTGCATGATATTTTGCCCCTTTCCACCAAATAGCGGCTCCCTTGTCCAACAGCATAGCTAGTCCTTTTGTTGAATTTTTGTCTGACACGTTTGCGCATTCTTTATAGATTGTAATGGCGTCGATGAACGCGTCCACATCTTCGTCTTTTTCTCCCGGAAATCTGGAGTTGCACGCGGTAAATGTACCGGTGAGCGGAGATTCTACATTTAGGTGTTGGTTACTTGCGTTGCCCATCTGAGTTGTGATGCTCATGATTAGATTTTGCAGTTGATCGTTCGTCATCACGATCTGGTTGTTCATTGTTGCGATCTTTTGTTCTTTTTTGTGGCTTTTTTTTGTACGACTTTTAGCTTCTCGGTTTTGGGACCTCAGCGAGTAACCTGACGCTGAAGCACGAGGCTGCTTAGTTGTCGACGTTGTAACGTTTCTTACCTCTCAATTTTTCAAAGATGACTCCACAAGTTGGGCGCCAATTTGTAGTGCTCTACGAGAGGGCTCTACAGAGAAGGGGTTCTGCCACCGATGAATTTTCAAAAAGTAAAAAAAATGGTACCCACGTGGTATTAAAAGGCTTCTTTGCGGCGGAGCTACCGCGAGAGATACAATAAACACAAAAAATGAAATGTCCAAAGACAAATGTTCACACAAGTTACAAAAATTCTTATGGCACAACCGGTCAGCACTGCACCACGATGTAGAATGGCGATTTGTCTTGAGTTCCTTCCGGGGCGCGTCTTCTTTAAGGGCCGGCTAGGGGTGGTAAAATATTAATACTGCGGCCTTAAAGGAGAGGGAGCCCATCGTCTTACAGTTGTAAATATCTTTCATTTAAAGAGGCTGATAATTAACTTTTGGTGTGTATCAAATTGAAAAACTTTTATTGATGATGTGACTTATTTTCATCTTCAAATTAACCTTTTAATACTTAATTTAATCTTTTTACAAGAAAATTAAGGTCCGTGGGCTTTCTGTTAAAAAATATTACCTTTTAAGATAAAAACTGATACATCGGTATTTTAATATTAACACCAGATCAAAAGAGAAATAATAACGAAAATAATAAATAAATTATTATTATTTATTGTACTAAGCTAAATAGAAAAAAGAATGTGAAGATCTGTCACCATCCGATTTATAAATACAAAGTTTTCAAACGCAATAATAAATTAAATTATAATATTGCATTCTTAGATTCTGCATTCACAATGAAAGATGAGTAAAACGGGAAGTATATTTCAAACCGCGTCATTTTTAACATTATTGCTATTGGTTTTCCGCCTTAGTGTTGTCAGCACATATTCTGAACAGTTTCCCATTTTGTGAAAAGTCTGAATGGACACAAAAGTTAGCAGATAACTTTTTATAGGAAACACACTATTAGAAACTGGCAAACTTTACGACTTTTAAGTTTCCATAATGAAAACAAAAATTATGAATATTTTTGGGAACAGATTGCTAAATCTAAGTGGAAAATTTTACTATCGAGAAAATATTTTTTATTATACATACATATTTATAAAGAGTTTTGATCGACGTTAATTCGCAGTGAAATTGTCTGAATGTAATTTCGCAATGCTTAACTTATCATTCTAAGAAGTTTAACCTTGAAAGACGACGGCTTTAAGATATTGAGAATTCTAAAGACCTTTTGTATAACTTTGACATCAAACATTTCTGTGAAGTACATTTACACGCTATATCCCCTTGCTAATATCCACTAATCCTAAAAATGAAGCACCTCGACCTTCCATTTTATTTTTTTCGAAACCTGCTTCAATATCTTTTTACACTTAGGTTTGTCCTTGACTTTATTCTTTTATTTTTATTTTAAATTCGCACACCAAACTAAAAATTCGTAATCAAAGTGATAGAATTTAATTAAAAATGTTATTGCGTGACTTTCTACTTTTGTCTGTTGGCTTTTTTTAAGTGAATTAAATGTTAAATTAGCTAGCGAAAAGACAAACAGTTTTTAACGCTTCTACGTTAAAAAAACAATCCGTTATGTAGATGTAACAAGAAATTCGCTCATACAAAGTTGTTATTTCTTATTTACATAACGCTTTTACATTGTAACGTAAGCAAGGCTTTTTTCGAGAGGAAATCTCAACGTTAGGACTTATTAGATTTTGTCGAATAAGCTAAAATTGATCCCAGTCATACATAAGAGGTTTTTCTACCTAAATCCTAAAAAAAACCTTTTTTTGTTATTTACGATTCTTTTCCAAGAAATTAATACAATAAAAGTTCAACCAGTACCCAGAAGGCTGTAATTTTTTTAAGTAGGAAGTCCTGAAAAGAATTAAATTTCTCTTTACGTGTTTTATGAGGTTTGTAATGGTCGCCCTCGTAAAACGTTAAAAAGATGTCGAAGACGTTTTACGCTCGACTTGAAAATGAAACGACAAATTGTTGAAAAATTGCTACACTGTCTAAGATCAATTTAGCAATTATCTTTCGGTTAAATCCAGGTTTCAGAACGATATGACACACCCAATCTTGAGACTAATTGAATTTGAATTAAAACTTTGGAGAGTGTTTGCTGATGCTCCTCGTTTCAAGTATCAGAAACATAAAGTTTAAGTGAGTGGAACAACTTAATCCCATAAGGATATGTTGTAATCCCACTCTTGACACTAGTTTTGTTGTATTTTTGCAGTAGTTTTATTATAAATATAGTATTGCACAAACCTAATAGATTATACTAAAATATTGACTAAAACTATACTAACTTTATAACTAACTTTAACTAACCTTAACTCTCTTTAACTGGCTGTATTTGGGATTTGGAAACAATATATATAGGAAAAAGTCTAATTAGGATAATTATGGAAAGTTATAGAATTAGGGAATTCTGATTGTGGGAAAGTTATTGATTTAGAAAAGAGAATGTAGGAATGTGTAATTTAGGGAATGATTTGGTACTTAAGAATAGCTTAACTTAATAGTATTGTTAATTAATACTAATATGTTGTGGTGAGCATACAACACCTCCCTCCTTAAGATTGAGGACGGTGTCCGAAATTAGAATGGAGTTGTACTTTTTCTTCCAGGTAGTGGTCTCAAGTTGTAATGGTTGCGAGGTTCCTCCTGGAGTGGTATGGCTTCTTCTGGAGCTGAAGCTGAAGTTGAGGTTGGTTCGGTTCTTCTAGAAATAATATTCCTTATAACTGGTGGGATGATCTCATTATTCCTTGGGTTCCGGGTGAAACAGCAAAGTTTGGCTATGACGTTGAAAAGTCCGCACCACTTGCTTAAATTTACGATTAGCACTAGTAGAACAATGGAGCTGATAACTGTTGTGGTGATGGTAAACCAGGAAGATTGAGATGTTATTGATGGTTTCTTTAGTTGTTCCGTTATGATTTCGTCAAACTCGTTTAATTTCTTATTAGCATAACGAAGCTCGTGTAGGTCAACATTAGTAAGTTTAATAGGTTGTAAGTAAGGGAATTTGGTTTTGTTATAACCGTCTTCTATCTTGCAACAGTCGTCGTCGATGATTTTGATGTTAGGGACATAATGTTTTAGTGGTCGATCGTGTTCGAAATTGGTTTCTAGGACGTAATAGTCCGTGTAACCTTTGCAGTGGTTTTCTAATTGTATTAGTCCAGTTTGATGGAGTATTATGTCTTCTATATGAGTTTCATTACATAGAAGAGTTAGGGATGTTGGTTGGTGAAGCACGTATATCCATTGGTTGTTTTTGAGGTGGTGCCAAGTTTCAATCTTGGCTTTTATCATTTTTGTGTTGCAATCTTCTGGGATTGTGGTAACGTGTGGTAGAAAAAGTTGAATTTTGCAAGATCGCTCATCCGATCTCTTGATTGTATGAATGTTGTCGCAAATATAATGTTGATACAAGTATTCCTTGCAACTGTTAATATCTTGCAAGAAGGAATGGAACATTTTGGATTGAGACAAAAGTAAATAAGGTTTTGTTGGTTGGATATAGGTAAAAATAGAAGAGTTAAGTTGTTCGATTGGCAGAGGGATTAGGTTATATATAGTAACTGAAATTGTCTCTACCAATGGCAACTTTAAAGCAAATACAATAAGATTTTCGTGAATAAAAACTTGTAGGCTGATTAATTTATAAAATAAATGAACGTGACTGTAATCAAGCGCAATAAGCAGATAAAATTTTAGTTTACTTTTTTCTTTTGCTGTTATTATGTTATCTCTAGCAATTTTGAACGATATATTTAGTTTATTTTGGATTGATCTGACATAATCGTCGTACTCGTATTCGCTAAGTCTTACTCTCCATCGTATCAGCTTAGAACATGAGTTTTGACAGCTAAATAACCATTGCTGTGGTCGATGATCAGTATATATAATAGATTTCTTACCATATAAATATGGCCTAAAATTTTCTATAGAATTTATAATTGCCAAAAGTTCTTTTTCTGTCGTAGAGTAATTTTGTTCTGATTTATTCAGAGTCCTGGAATAAAATGCTATTGGTAAGTCTTTATTGTTATGAGATTGTGACAATACACCGCCTACACCTACGTTTGATGCGTCAGTGGTTAAAATAAACATTTTCTTAAAATCGGGGTACTGTAATAGGGGTTTTTGCACGAGTTGATCTTTTAAATTACAAAATGCAAGTTGTTGACATTCTGACCATAAAAAAGGAGTGTCTTTTCTTAGTAGTTGTGTTAGAGGTTTAGCCATAGTTGCAAAATTATGAATAAATTTTCTATAATATCCTACCATCCCGAGGAAAATTTTCACTTGTTTGTGATTCTCGGGCGCGACAGGTTTTTTATACATTCGATTTTCTTTGGATTTGGAAGAACTCCTTCATCGGAAATGACGTGACCTAGATATTCACAACTTTTCTTTAAAAATTCGCATTTATCTGGTTGTAGTTTCAAATTGTTTAAACGAAGTCTAGAAAATACATTTATAAGTTTTTGATTGTGGTTGTTTAAAGATGATCCGTAAATTACTATGTCATCTAAATAGACAAAACATTGATTGTTAGTTAATCCTACTAAAACATTGTTCATAAGTCGTTGGAAAGTAGCTGGAGCATTTTTTAACCCGAATGGCATTCTTGTAAATTCGTAATGACCTTGTGGGGTAGAAAAAGCCGTCTTTGTAACATCAGATGGATTCATCGGAATTTGATGAAAACCACTAGCCAAATCTAACGTGCTAAAATATTGTGCGTGCCCTAACTGATCTAATATCTCTTCAATATTAGGTAGAGGTATGCATCTCCGACTGTTTTTCGTTAAATTTCCTATAATCAATGACGATACGCCATTTACGTTCGCCGGATGCGTCCGTTTTCTTGGGTACTACCCAAAGGGACTAGAATAAGGGCTGTTTGAAGGTTTAATAATATCTTGTTTTAACATTTTCCTAATTTGTTTATTTACTTCATTTTGTGGATTTCTGGATATCGATAAATTTTGGAAGATATGGGTTGGTCATCTGTAGTTGGAATGTTGTGACTTAAAGCGTTAGTATAAGATAATTTATCATTTGGTAAATAAAATTGTCATTAAAATTAGAACATATTTCGGAGTTAGAAATTTTCTCTTCTTTATTCAAATGAAGATTGTTATGTAAAGGTTCCGTTCGAGTTTCAACGGGCGATATGTCCGCTTTTTCAAAAATAGGAAATTTTGTTCTGGCAAAAGATCTACATCAAGTGTAGGGATTGGAATTGTTTGTTGGACATTTGATGTGTTAATTGCAGTTGCAATTGAATGCTCTGATTCTGGATTTGTCATAGTGACATCATTATTTGAATAAAAGTGTTAAAATTGCAAAACTTTCTAGTGCAGCTTCTGCACTTATGAGAGAATCTTTTGATGTGGATGGTTCATTAATTGAATGTTGATAGTCTATAGGTTGTGGATTTTGGTTTGGATGAGAAGGTTTGTCGTTTGTTTGATTAAGGTCGTGTGTACAATTAAAATTAGAATTGTGGTTTAAACTAGAATTGGAGTAGGAATTAGAGTTAAGATTTGTATTAATTCTACGATTAAAATTAGGATGTGTTCGATTTGAATTTGAATTGTAATGATCGTGAAATCTAACACGTGCATTAGAATTAGAATTAGAATTGGAATTAGAATTAGAATTAGAATTAGAATTAGAATTGAAATAATAATTAGAATTATTATTTGATTTTGTATAAAAGCTAGACTTAGAATTATGTGGTTTTTGGTTATAGTTATTTTTGTTTAAATTAAAATTAGGACGAAATTGTTGTGTTTCGTTATATTGCCTTTTTCGGCATTCATCGATATTGTGCCCTACATTTTGCAATATCTGCAAATTTTTACATTACTTTTGGATTGGCAAAGTTCGTGTATTACGACTCGAATTTTTAAAACTTGTTCTTCCTGCCTTGCGATCGAAAACGCTTCGTTTATACTATTAAATTCTTTGTGTCTTAACATTTGGGAAATATGAGGTTTTGAGTGAAATATAAATCGATTTTTTGCAATATCTGTTATCATACTAACTCTTCCCAATAATAAATTTTGATTTTGTTCTGTAGAATGAATCTGACCGAGTATTTTTGAAGTAGTGTCTTCGATCATTTCGTAGTATGATGTGATATCTTGATTTAGACCTTGTTTAGCATTATTTAATTCTTCTAATAATTGATCTAAACTTTTCCTATCTTGATATAAATTTATTAATAGTTGTGAAATTTCTTCCCAAGTCGTTAAATTGCAGTTGATATTAATTTGATTTTTAGCCCTACCGGTAATTTTCGTCTTAACAAATAGTAAAAGAGGAAGAATTTGATCTTCCGTTGCCAACTCTAGCACACTGTCCACTTGTTTTATAAAATTTCGTAACTTAGAACTGTCACCATCAAAAGTTTCTGTGATCAATTTTGATAAAAAAATCTAAGGATAATGGTGAGCTTTGAGAGGTAGACATAGTAAAGGAAATAGAAATAGCAAGATAAAACAATTGATATAGGATATGTCAACTTACTGCGAAATGTTGTTTTTGGGCCTTGTCCAAACTTAACAACGGAGTTGTCTCCTGTCTTCTTCTGACGTATTGGAGTTGGAGCAATCCCACTTCTGACACCAAATTTTGTTGTAATCCCACTCTTGACACTAGTTTTGTTGTATTTTTGCAGTAGTTTTATTATAAATATAGTATTGCACAAACCTAATAGATTATACTAAAATATTGACTAAAACTATACTAACTTTATAACTAACTTTAACTAACCTTAACTCTCTTTAACTCTCTTTAACTGGCTGTATTTGGGATTTGGAAACAATATATATAGGAAAAAGTCTAATTAGGATAATTATGGAAAGTTATAGAATTAGGGAATTCTGATTGTGGGAAAGTTATTGATTTAGAAAAGAGAATGTAGGAATGTGTAATTTAGGGAATGATTTGGTACTTAAGAATAGCTTAACTTAATAGTATTGTTAATTAATACTAATATGTTGTGGTGAGCATACAACAGATAAGATCCTTATAAAGACTGAGTATTTTATCCAAATTTTTTAAATGCCATTTGAGATTAACTTAAAAACTACTGAAAGATTAACTACAATTACTTTTTCAAAATTAATTATATAAAACTATGCAATTTATATGTTGTATTTTTTAAAATAACTCTTGTAACCAACATTTTCAAAGTCGCCCAATAAATATTACAAACTTTTATTTAAAAAAAAATTATTTTTAATATGTAATTATTTAGAATCATAGTTACAATCTTTCATACTTTTTTAAAAATCTTTCATTTTGACGCATATAATTATTTAGAATCATAGTTGCAATCTTTCATATTTAAAAAATATTTCATTTTGACACATGTAGAATTATTGAGTTTTAATGGTTAACTTCATTTTTGTGTTGTTAAGGTATTTTATAATTTATATTATTTTATAAAATACTTGTAGTTATTGTTGTTATACTTTGTTAATTTTCAGTTGCTTGATAAAGTTTCAATAAAGACACGAAACGTTGCAAGTTAACAATTTGTTGTTTTATTGTGTCCAATTCCAGTGAGCATTAACATATTATAAGATATTGGACGTAAACATTATGATTAAAATTATTTTTATTAGTTTAAAAATTGCCAAGTTTTAAAACGTGTGAGTATTTGCATTTCTTATTGAATTGCAAATATTTGCAAAATTAGGTATAGTATTTTTTTATAAATTCTCTGTTAAATTTTTTAAACCGTGGATATTGCATATTATACATTGACAACATTGCCTCAAAATTGAGACGTGAAATCAAGTTGCTTATCTGAATCACTTCACGGACAACACCAGATTCTTATAATAGCAAAGTTCCGCATATTTATTCTGAAACATGATAGCTAAACGATAAAATATCTTAATCGCCGTCTTTTGTCAGACCTAATAGTCAAACAATAAAATAAATTAGCAATGAAACACGTACTAAATGATCTCACTTTTTTTTAGAGCATATAGGGACGACATGGTGTTACCATTTACTGCAAAGTTAAAAAGTTTTTTCTTAAAATTCTTTAAGTTTAGGACATATTTCATACTAACTTTTATTGTTTAGATTGGTAAAAGGTATGACCTGATTAAGTCCCAGTACATATTCGTCTGACACATTGTGTTCTATAAATAAAAAAATATTAAATAAAAGCTTATAAAACAATAGAAAAAGTAGTAGGTATATCAACTTTTTTTATAGAATTTTTTTTAGATATCATTAAAATATTATACCGGGTGTGTCACGACGAGCTTAGACTATTTATATATTGGAAACTACTCACATGATTTTTATAAAAATTGATATAGATGGATAACAAGTTATGGCGAATTTATGAAAAATATTTTGACAGACATGTCACTTTTGCTTATACCGGAAGTGAACAGCAACTTTGTTATTTTAAATAGAACACCTTGTATATTATTAACTTTTTGAATTTTATGTTAAATTTTAATGTCACCTTTTGTAGAATACCCTATACCAAAAATGTATACTTTTCGAGATATTAATTTTTTTAAAACAACAGTAGTAGATTAAATTCCAGAATATAAGCTTTATCGAAATTATAATAAATAATTTGCGAAACTTAATTTAATACAACATATTATTTTAGTTCCGTAGACAATAGTAGAATTTTGTTCCTACTGCTACGTTTGGAAAAATCAAATTTTTTGTGTAGTAAAATAATTCAAAATGAACTAAAACAATTAAACTTAAGTATAAAGAATAGGTTTTCAATTAGCAATAAGCATGGTACAAATGCCCTCGTACATATCTGCTTTTGACATGAATTCCCATAAATCTGTATTAAATATACATACATACATACAAAAGTTTTAACAAAAATTCCTGTTATGAACAGGTGCATATAAGAAGGTCACATCTGTTTTTGATCGATTTTATTACCAAACTGTTTATATTTAATAAATTTCTAAATCTATATTTAAAACTATAACATAAAATGTAAATCAATAGGGATGATAACAAATTCACTTTTTGTGCGTTTTATTCTGATTTATGTCTGTAGTGGAAGCACGAAAATTGCTACTAACAAATTTCTTTAATGTTTCTAAATGGCGAAACCATTTCTAACGATAAATGATCGGCGTCGTTATAATTTTAAGTTTTAAATCATTATAGAGTAGGGTGAGTGTACCAGTGGCGAACCAGGTACCAGTAGTTGACCACTCGTATGTTCAATTGAATAAATTAAGAAATTGCGGGAATAATTGAAGAATTCAACTATTTTATTACATTGCCTAGACTATTAGCAACCTTTCAAGCATATTTTTTACGAGAGTGACCTAATTATATGGCTACCTTGCATTTTTTTCCATAACGTTGTGCAATTCACTTGCCTTGTAGCCGTCAATACAGTTAGAAGTTCACGTTGACATGGTAAGTTAAATCTTTTAATATCACCTATTAATTATTAACTATTGTCATAAACTTGTATTATTTTAAAAATTTAGTGTTTATTTAAGAGCTATGAGCTGCTATTTTTAATAATTAATGACATTATCAAGTATTTTTAAAGGTGGTTAATTACTGGTACACATTTTGTACTGAGTTTCTATAGTTGACCAACTGGTCAACTATAAAAACTCAGTAGTAGAAAAAGTGTTTCTATGGTTGACCAGATTAGTGTTTTAATTTTGTTTCTCGTTGTTCTATATTAAAGAAGCCGTCCAAAAAAGACATTTTTGAAATATACAGAGGAAGATTTGTTTAAGTGCCTCAACGAAATTAGTAAAGGCGCGAAAATAAGGCCAACAAGTAGAAAATATAATATCCCTCACTCGACTGTGATAAACAAAATAAAAATGAGACATCCTGTACAGCGGAGAATGGGACCATCAACTATTTTGACATTCCAAGAATGTTTGTATTCGAATTAGGTACTACCTACGTTTCACTGTGCCATTAAAAATTAGTTGTAAATCAAGAGAAACTTTAAGTCAATACATGAAAGTCAATTTGTCTAACAAAATAGTGTTTTATTTTCAATTAACTACCTTTTCTTCATTAGTTTTTCAGTGGTCAACTATAGGTGCAAAAATGGTTATTTATTGGAGCGCAGTGGTCAACCTTAGATGCATTACCGTTTTTGGTATTGTTCACGAAATCTATAAAAAACTGAAATATTTGGATTCAAATAATTTATCAATATTGCAGTGTTGGTAAACAATAAACAATTTTATATATACATTTCTACGTTAAAATTACATAATACCAGTTCAGAGCATTTCAAAGTCAAAATTTGTCCTTAACTGGTTTGAGACTGGTACACTCACCCTAGGTATCATCTGTTAGCCACCGCAAAATTCTTTTATACGCGTCTTAGGAATTGTGTACAACTATTTTTTATTCTTGGCGTTGATTGATCGATAAGACTAACGAACAAACTGCCGAGATAACCGAATGATGACCGGCATTATGGACCACTAAAGTTCCTACTTAATTTTCGTCTTTTCCTCTAACACGATTAAACGCTTTCGAAAAAATTGCTTTAATTATTTAATTAAGCTTTTGAGTTTTTGTCGTTTTATTTAACGCTTTTGGGAATTGAAAAAATAAACTAGTACTTATAAAGGGAAGCTTTTAACCTCCGTATTAATTAATACTACTAGTAAACATTTTTAAATTTGGTTTTTTATAAATGTATAATTACGTGTTGCAATTTTTCGTTTGCCCATAAATTAATTTCTCCTCGTCCATAATCTATAGTTCAAGTTGTCTTTTGGTACAGTCTGATAACTACGAGCAGCTGCTTATAACTTAGGTAATGGACATAGTTTGTCACATTTAGTCGAATTGTTTAGGTTAACACATGTGTACAGCAGCATTTGAGTTCATTATTTCAATTTTGGCCCAAGACTGAGCGCCAGACTTGGCACGATGTTATCATGCCAAAGTTAATTCAGGACTGGGCCAGCTTTGCTTTACAAACTCGGCCCAATACTGAACAGTTCCGTCCCAGGCTTGAACCAATGTTGGCCCGGTTGTTATATCCTATATCGTCGGCGATACTGCAATACCGCGTAACTAGCTTTTTTCATAAGGTCAAATTTTCAATGTTATTTCATTCAATGTTAATCTTTATGAAAAAAGCTAGTTATGCGGTATTGCAGTATCGCCGACGATATGGGTTTGCAGTCTGTGCTTTGGACCAACTAACTACCGATACAAATACTTTTTCACCTAGCCTGGTGAGCCTTGGTTTGATAGTATTGATACCAAACGTACTGGGTAATAAAAGAATCGAGTAAAAACAGTACACATTATATTTATTTTATTCTTGAAAAAATTAAATTAATATTTATTGTATAATTTCGGAACCACTCGGTACACAAGAAATTTAAATTGAATTTTTAATAAAACTTTCACTCGCAATAAAAAGTTGAATATAATTTGAATAATACAGTCGTCTACAAAAAATAAAAATATTCAATTCTTCTGATTTAATAATTAGAATAAGCCTCAAATTTTAATTAGAAGTTTCGAAATACATCGCAATAAAAAGACCAAGCTCTTTAAATGTCTCGTCGAGCTTTCAGGATGTTTAAAATAATTCATAACATTTTCTAAATTTCCAACTTTAAATATTTAGGTATTTTCTTTTAAAGCATTCGTCGACTAACATCAATTTTTTGAGATAAAAATATATTGATGACTTTTAAATTTTTAATGAATCGAATTTAAATCATAATAAAAACTAACAAGATTTAATTCTTTTGAAAATTCCTTAATTAAAATCCTCATGAATATAGATAGACTTCAATTAAAGTTGTTCTCTAAATTTAAATACAAGAAGAAATAGCTGTGTAAAGACCACTAAATAGAGCTAAATATGCATTCGTATTTTATTCGTAAAGCGTATTATTTTATTTGAACTTGGAATAAAAGCAATTTATAAAATTGTGATCTTATAAATAAAACAGCGGATGCAATCTAAAATCTATATATATATATATATATATATATAAATATATATATAAGGCGAGTTTATTTACAGCTGTCGCCGTCTCTCACACCCCTGTCCCCACTGTTTTCTGTCGTGCCAATTCTCTTGAAGATTTCTAGCTAGCATGGCTTCATGTACCTCTTTGTGCCATGTTTTCCTTGGGCGCCCTCTCTTTCTTCTTTCATGTGGAAGCCATTCATTTATCTTCTTTGGCCATCTTTCATTGCCCATTCTTTGCACGTGTCCGTACCATTTTAACCGCTTTACTTCTATCGTTTCTACTATATCAATATCTACTTGCATTTGCTTTCTTATATATTCATTTGTTACTCTGTCCATGCGTGTGTGTCCACAACATCGTCTCCAGCAATCGATCTCCATTGCTCTCAGCTTCTGTTTTTGAGCTTCATTCAATACCCAAAGTTCCGCGCCGTATGTGCTTACACTCTCTATTATTGTTTTATAGATTCTGCGCTTAACATGTTTTGTAATTTTATTGTTCCACAGCACGTTATTCAGTTGTCTTATCACCGTTCTTTCTTGCCCTACTCTTGCTTTTATTTCTTCTCCGCTATCTGGAGTATTTGTTATTTTACGCCTAGATATTTATAACTTTCGGTTGTTTTACTTTTTCCGTTCCTAGTTCTAAGTCTTCTCCCTTTCCTCCCACAACCAGATATTCTGTCTTTTCAAATTAATTTTCAACCCCATCGCTCATACTCGTCTTTCAACTTTCTTAACATGTAATCTGCGTCTTGATCATCTTCTGCTAGTAGCACCTGGTCATCGGCAAAGTGTAGCGTGTAAAGTGTTTCTTGCCCAATATTTATACCCATGGGTTTGCATTTTTTCTCCAGTTATATAGTGCTTCTTTCACATATACTTTGAAGAGTGTTGGGGGATACAACACCCTGTCTCAGCCCTTTCGTTACCATTAAGCTTTTGTTAACCTTTTGCCTACTCTAACTCGTGCAGTCATATTCTTATATAAGGCTTTAACCGCTCCAATAAGAATATTGCTTATGTGATTCTCTCCATGGCCTCCCAAAGTTTCGCTAATGGCACGCTGTCGTAAGCCTTTTCAAGATCTATAAAGATTAAGTGTATTTCTCTGTCTCGAGCTGCTCTCTTTTCGATTACTTGTCTGATACAGAACAGATTATCAATACACGACCGTCCTGCCCTAAATCCGCTCTGTTCTTCTTGTTCCTCTATCTCCTCCTCTATTCTTTCTTTTATTATTTTTCCATAAAGCTTTCCCATTGTTTCCAAAACACTTATTCCTCTATAGTTTGTACATTCGTTCTTCTTCCCTTTCTTTTAGATGTTTGTTATGTAGGCTACATTCCAGTCTTTAGGTACTTCGGCTTGCTGAAGGCATCTATTAAATAATTTGGCTATTAATTCTAGTAGATGTTCTGAACCGTTTTTAATTAATTCTATGTTTATTCTTCCTGGGCCTGTAGATCGTCCATTTTTCATTCTTTTGAGTGCATTTTTAATTTCGTTCGTTGTTATTGGTATATACGTGTCTAGCTCTATTTCTCTTCTCAGGTTATGTTCTTCTATTCTAAACTCCTTCCTCTTTTCTGTTAACAAATCTTGATAGTATGTTTCCCATTGTTCGATTGTTATTGGTTGTAGTATGTTTCTTTCTTGTCTATTTGTCCTTAAACTTCTGATAACTTTCTACGCTTCTCTGCTTCTTGTGCTTTCCAGGTAATTGTCAATTTCTTGGCATCTTTCTTCCCAGGCTTTATTTTTTGCTTCTATTATTTCTCTATATACTACAACCAAACATCATCAACTATTTTAAAAATATTCTAAACAAAAGGGGCTGTTTATTTATTGCTTCGGCTATTCCACATCCCACAAAGTCTCCTATATTTTGATTAATTGTTTGTATAACAACCAACTAATCTGTACAAGCTAATAAACCAACATTTACACTATGAATTATTAAAGGATAAACCACAATTTGCTAGTGTATCTGGAAAAAAAAGAAGACATTGGCAAACTTCATACAAAAAAATTTACCAAACGAAAACGAGTCAAAAGAAGTAAAAAGAATAATTTATTTATAAAAAACTAACAAGGTTATTTCTTTGCAGATCGCATCCTGGGGGAATTAAGACGGAAATCGCAAAACGAAAAGGGCCCAGCCGTAGGGCAGGCGCTCTCTACGTTCCCTTCTTCGACAGGAGATGTGCACGCCGGTATATCGCTCATGTAAATCATGCACATCTTGTATTTAATAATTATTTAGCACCGAACAACCATTTATAAAATACGGTGGGTCGTAAATGTCGAAACGTTGTAATACATTGATGTAAATATCGGAAAACATAATTAATTATTATTGCACTATCAAAATTATTACGGATTGCCAACTAGAAACCTAATTAATTACAAGACTCAATTACACACTTGTTAGTTTTATTAGCAATATAATTTTAAGTAATCGTATACATAAATTTTTGTTGTTCAAAATAGCCTAGTTATTTCAATTTTGTTATTTTATTATCAATCATTTCTTTAATTAAATAATTAATTATCAGTATTTATTGTAAATTTAGCTAACAAATATTGTAATAATTATAAGGTAAGTAAAAGTAGAAAAAATAAAAAGTAGTGTAACGTAAAATTTAGTAAGTATTTTAATATGAATCAAATAATGATTATTTGACTGTCAGAAAAAATTAAGGGCGCTTTCCACAAGCTGGGATAGGTACAACGTGTTATCAGTGAGGTTCCAGGGGTCACATATATAAGGATAAATATATTTAAAATATTTTTGAAAAATAATTTATTTTATTATTTTTTAATGATACACAATTTTACATTATTTTTTTCAATTCATTTATTGTTATTAGAACCACATAAAATTATATTTACTTGCGGAATATTATAACTATTATCTATCCCCTTTGAGCCATTATTTTAGTAATTTTATTTTTATCACTACTACCTACTAATATTGCCCTGAACCTATATATATATATATATATATATTGCCTTTTGTATACTTGTAGTCAAAGGTTTTAGGAGATTTCACCGCTTGAATCTCTGGTGTGACTGTCGTAGTGTTTCAAAGATTTAATGGACCTACAGTTTTACGTGGGTTCCAAAGTACGACAATTTCTTGGAAAACTATCCGAGCAATTTTACTCTAGCCAGGTGCTCAACCTTGCGAAGAAAAAATGAGCGAGAAATTTTTGATGTTTAGCACTTGCAAACCCACATCACTAGTGCAGCAACCCACACACTAAACCTCTAGCGCCATGCATTCTCTGCTTTGAACCTTTCTTCCATTATTTTGGTTACTAATGGTTTTCTTCTCTTTAACTTCAGATACATTTACCTGTTGGGTGTTTTTTTTAAATTTTTTACTTTCTTTGGCATTTCGTTAGCACTGGTTTGTGAACATGAATAATATATTTTTTTTTACTTTTCTTTGTTTTCGAATTTAACTAGTCTTTCGCTTAGTCAAAGTGCTCCTTTTTCACTCACCTCAAGTGTTGCCCCACACCCCAAAGTTAAACTTCACCTTGCCCCGGTGAAGTACATATTAGACTATTTATTTACAAATAGTAAATATATAATGGGGCCGCTAACACTTTAAGATAAGCTCGATAATATTATTTTAATAAAATTATCAAAAAAAAAAAATTGTTAAATTTTATAAAATGCGACCTTTTTAGAATGTACCTAAATATCGATATATATTTTTTTTCTGTATCCCAAACTCAATCTTTTTAATTGTAAAACTGTTCAGTTTTTCTTAAAGGAGACGGCCCATAAGAGGCCAAAAATCCCCAGAAGTGCGCCAGAATTTGATTGTAGATTATGATAGTACACAGTTCACTGAGTTTCACCACGCTTAAAAAAATTTTGTAGTGTTACGGGAACATGGTCAAAATCACATTAGAAGTTTTGTCGATATCGATCTTAAATCTGCATTTTTCGATAGGAATACTGTTTCATACTCATAATGAAACAATGTTGAGAAGATATTATGCAAAATGTCAGAAAAAAGATACATTTGTTCAAGAAAAGATCAAGTACAGTCGAACCTCCATAAGTCGAACCTCGATAAGCCGAATTTTTGATAACTCGAACCTGTTTCCCCAGGACTTGCATATTTCATTGTTAATATTTAATATCAATAACTCGAATTTTTGATAAGTCGAATTATGTTTACTTTTCCTTCAACTTCGACCTATCGAAGTTCGACTGTATATAAGAAAAGTTGCTACAATTCTTCTGCTTCGCTGTCTTCGTCACCACTCGGCTCGAAGCGCTTACATGCATATCACTGTTTTTCGGCAACTCATGCATTAAATTTGAACTTTGCAACTTTTCCACATTTTACTTCTAACAACATATTGATCATGTTCCCGTTGTCGCAGAATTTTTTGCAACCCCTCGTTGCAATCGTCTTTTAATGTACTACAATAATCTGTAATAAAATTCCGGTGCACATCCGAGGATTTTTGGTCTCCTTTTGTCAATAGATGTAATATAAAATCTGTATCCGAAATACACATTCCGTCGCCGGCTACTGGGAATCGAGAATACCAAATTTGTGTATCGGGGTACTTTATCTGCCGTTTAGAGTTAGCCAGGTTGGACTAGCATTATTTGAGCACATATATTTGTTGTATGCGAGATACACATATCTGAGATACAGAATGCGAGATACGGAATCCCATAAAAATTAATACCAGCTTCTTGAGTCTTGCTCAAATCACTTGTGGATTACAGTGCCGCACGTATAGATGTAAAACAGTTCCATGGCGTCCCATGACTATTCTTGCTTACAACTACTACTACCCCTTTGTGATATAACACTAAAATACTTTGAAAAGTATTCGTGTCTGAACGATGACATATAGCGTAATGTTAAATTTATATTTAATATACACATTCAGCCTCAGGCAGCTGGAGATTAACAATTCTAAACTTGAATTTTCGGATACACAGTATAGTTCACTTAGGCCGGTCGCATACTTATACGACATTTGTCTACGACATGTATACGAACGTCGCTTCATTGAAATGTATAAAACAACGCTGTACTTCGGACATCAATACAAGATGTCGTCGGATGAAGATGCACTAATATTGTCGCTAATAATATTACGAAGAAAAAAAAAAGAAAAAAGCTCGAAAATATTAGGTTCATCCATATAGTATACCAGGTGTGCAACCTTAAAACGGCTGTTTTTTTATTTAGCAAAACACAATAATTAACGCAGAAAAGTGAAAAATATTTTATTCGAAGTAATTGCCCTCGCTGGCTATACATTTTTCCCATCTTCGAGGAAGATTGTGGATTCCACCCCAAAAAAATTCATCCCCTTTGGATAAGAACCACCCATCGAGCCATTTTTTAACACCTTCATAAGAATAAGAATTGAAGTGCTGCTCAGCAAGTGCGTGTCCCATCGACGCAAACAAATGGTAATCTGAAGGGGCCAGATCAGGAGAGTAGGGCGGGTGGGGTAGCAACTCCCAGCCAAGTGCATCCAATGTATCCCGGACCAATCTTGCTGTGTGTGATGGTGCGTTGTCGTGCTGGAAAATGATACCCTCATGCAGATCCGCGTGTTCGGGTCTTTTTTTGCACAATTCACCATCCAATTCGATGATTTGTTGTTGGTAGCGTTGAGTATTGATCGTTTCACCAGGTTTCAACAGTTTGTAGTAAACCACCCCCTTCTGGTCCCACCAAACACACAGCATTGTCTTTTTCCCGAATCGATTTGGCCTAGCAGACGATGTTGAGGGTTCTCCGGGTCCACCCACGATTTTTGCGCTTAGGGTTTTCAAAAGATCCATTTTTCATCGCCAGTGACGATTCGATAAAAATGATTTTTGTTGTGCCGATCAAGCAAGATTTCGCACGCGGTCTGGCGTCGTTCCATCTGTCGATCGTTCAATTGATGTGGCACCCACTTCCCGATCTTTTGGATCTTTCCCATAGCAAAAGGCGTTTCGAAATTGCTTGGTGGCTAACATTCAACTTCGCGGCAAGTTGTTTCTGCGATTGGGTATCGTCTTCGTCCAATAAATCTTGCAATTCGGTGTCCTCAAAAACTTTTGGTCGATTTTCGCGCTTCTTGTCGGTGACGTTAAAAATTCCGTCTCTGAATTGCCAAAACCACGCTCTGCACCGAGTTTCACTAAGAGCACTGTCGCCATAGACCTCCACAAGAATTCTATGCGCTTCGGCGGCGGATTTCTTCCAATTGAAGAGGAATAGCAGTGCTCCCCGCAAATGCTCTTTATCTGGCACAAAATTCGACATGTTTATCGTAATCAAAGGACACGTTATTGTCCGAAATTGCTGACTTTGTCTTTTGTTTACTAATGGCAAAGATCAAAGCAATGAGAAAAATGGCAGGCAAGGTTGGCTGATGCCTAATGCGCGCGTACTGCCATCTATTAGAAAACGGCCGTTTTAAGGTTGCACACTTGGTAATCATATAAAACAGGGTATTTTTCTATTATTTGCAACAATTTCACATTATCTTCCATTGTGCATGCATATGTTGCAGCTGTCGCAGACAAATGTCGCTTGAAATTCGAGCAAGCCGTGTCGTATAAGATTTGTATGCGACAAGTCTTATCATTTCTACAGCTTGTCTGCTTGGTGTACGAATCGTCATAATTATCGCTGTGTTTTAAAGTGGAACGACGTGTCTGATACATGTTGCAGACATGTCTAAAACAAATGTCATATAAGTATGCGACCGGCCTTAGCCACTTGTAGACAACTCCGTACAATGTGTTTTTAAGATTGAAAATGTTTTGAATTTGGCGCCATAGTTTTGGCGTATTTCATAGTTTAAATGTGGTTAAATTTTAGGAATCTTGTAACGTTCGCTGTCAAATGTCTAGATCAACACGTGCTCGTTTCTAAAAAGTTTTGCGTTTTATTGTTTTGACTTTCGTAGATGAACTTCTGGTTTTGAATTTATTTTTCTTTTTAATTTTACTGTTTGTTACATTTTCTATGAAAACGGTAAGTGATCTAAAACAGATTTTTTTTTAATTGTTACCACTCTATTTGAGACGCCACTGACAATTCTTGTCTAACAGATTTCATCCAGTACTACCAACATAAACATAAATTACTATGGCGCCAAATCTCCTAAATGTTCAAAAATTACCTTTTGATACATATCTGTCAATGCGATACAATATCTCCATGCGAAAGAACTCTAAAAGTAGATGCTAAATTTCGACTGTGTTACTACTGTACTTCCTAGAATGTCGTCGTCTGAATAGGCCCTTTTCAACTGAAAATTTGTTAACAATTTTTTAGATTAGTTAAAAAATATGGTTAGCTGTAGTATAAATCGTGTAGATCATATTTGTTAAAAACAAAGATTGATTTTCTATAAAATTCCAAGTTATAAAAAACTCTATTGTTAAACTTGGGCGTAACTTAATTTTTAAATAATAAAAAACGTACACAATAGATTGTAAAGCTCTAAATTTTCCAATAGGAGGAAAAAAAGTTTAAAAGCAGAGCCATCAATATACCTCCACACAATTCAAGTTGTCGTCTTAAGCTTCACAAAAGATTTAACAAATTTATAATAAATACAAAGCGACATCCACGACTCAACAAAGCAAAATTAACAACGTAAAATGTCAAAAAAAAAACGAATACTCAAAGTCTAATTCGATAAAGCTTAAAAGAAAGAAAATTAAGTAAAACAATTTTATTCCCAATTATCTGCCCTGATATAAAAGCATCTCTTTCGAAATTTCTCGATTGATTCACTGGAAGTTTCTTCCTTCTCAGAACTCCAAATCGTGTTCGAAAAGAAAACATTTTATAGGAAACCGAACCCGTTTTTGTAAAATTTTACTTTGGGGAGCATTACGAACCTGACAGAAACTTATTTACCGTTGATATATGTATTTAATATGGAAATTATAAGATGAAAACCTTAGCATTTCTTTGTCGCTTTTTTAACATTAAAGAAGATATTCGATAACACCTTTTCTTTATTTAAATAAATAATTTTATTTAAATTGCCAGTTTCTCTAAAATAAGGTTGTAGCACAAAAAACTCATAAAAATTTCTTACTTTTATTAAAAAATAAACTAGAGAAAATCTTAGTAATTGAGAAAAAATTAATGGCAAAACAAAGTTAGTCGACGTTACTTTTTAAATTATTATTTTTTTAGATTGTGTAATTATGTTGTAAAAAAAAACTTTACAAGTAAATCGCACATCGGACAATGTAAAAAAAACCAGTACGAAGTACCAAGAAAAAAATTTAAATAACAAAACTTATTTCAACAGGAAACTTTGTGAAATTTACGAAACTAAAGTAGCAAATAGGACAACTTTAGTTTTGAATTTCCCTTTACTATAAGCTTTGCTTATTAAGTACAGTAAAAAGCATTCAAATTGTAATTTTTTGCAGAATTATTGTACAGTCAAACCTCGTTACTATGTACCCTATTAGTATGAACTCCTCGTTATTATGAACAAAACAAATATGTTCATAACATAAACGTTTCACTCGATTGCATGTTGAAGTACGTTAAAAAAATTTTGGTGTTTAAAGTTTTAGCTTTTTGGCATCAAATAAGATCTTATAAACATTAAGTTGTCAAAAATAAATTAGGAAAAAATGTTAAGGATGTACGAGCACGAAAGTCATTTTGCTCAAAATGCTTGATTTTTTTTTATATGTAATTTAAATATGTCTAAACAAATTCTCAAAATTTGAAGAGGGTTAACCGACTATTTAAAGAAATAATTGATTTCAAAAGTAAGCATATTTAACATTCGTCTTATGGCAAAGTGACGGATAGACGACATGTTTTCATAATTTTCACCCAAATTCGTCCCAGAATATGAAAAAAAAACTATCTAATTAAAGGTTAAGACATTCATAAAGATATTAAAAAAATAAAAAACCGTACTAAACCGACTAAGTTAAGAGATATTTACGAAAATTAGCTTACTTTTGTTAGCTCTTAAACTAAATGGCAACACTACAGACCATTAAAGCAAAGTAAGTGTCAAAAATACTAACCTAATTTTAGGAATTCTGGTAAATTTTCATCCCGATAGATAGTTTTCTATTTCATTTCACCTTCCATAATTTTATATTTGCACGTGTTACACTCAACGTTTATTTTGAATTTACTGATAACATTGCCTTAATAATCATAATAATCACAGTGTTGCCATACGCAATGCTGCGGCCATACCCTCTTTACCTTTACCTTTACTCTTTACCTTTAACTGTGCCGACCAGCCTCTGGAGAATGCTTCTTGGCCCTTGAGAAGATACGAGTTCAGCACCCCTGTGTGCTGAACAGCCTCTATTGAATGCTTCCTTGTCCTTAAGAGGATACGCGTTCAGCACCCCTGTGTGCTGAACAACATCTAATAAATTGCTTCTTTGCTCTTGAGAGGATACGAGTTCAGCACCCCTGTGTGCTGAACAGCCTCTGAGCGACTTACTTGTACTTAGGTCCTGATCGTTAATACAGTAGGTTCCTAATCAGTAATCCTGTTTACTTAACAACCTCTGTGCGACGCCTGTATCCAATTAATATAAGAACATGTAAACTGCCTAACCCCTTTTCTTTATTTCCTCAGCACAAGAAGCCCCGCAACCCCTCTTTGGAATCCAACCCAATCAATGATCCCTCATCCCCCCAACGAAAGCCACCCTAGCCCTCTGCTCCCCATACACCTTCTCCACGATCCTCCAACAGTGAATCAAACAGTATCCTTGATTTTTTTTAACATTAAATGAGATCTTAAGATTCTTATACACTGCCCATAAAAATTTTGGAATAAATGCAATTGAATAATTTTGATTTTTTAAAATTAAAAAAATAATACAGTCAAATCTCCTTATTAATGTACCCTATTGGTATGAACTCTTCGTTAGTATGAACAAAATTACCCGGACAAACATGTGCATGATATCGTAGTTTGACTGTATTTGGAAATTTTTAAATTTCTAACTTTAGTATTTAACTTTACTAAAGACCGACATTTATATTTGAAGTCCTTCGTTTTTTATAAAATGAAGACATAGTTGACTTACACTATGTGTTATATAATACAATAAAAGCTGATTTATTTTAAGAATATTTCATCCGTAACTCTTCGCTGGCAAGAATAAGCTGTTTCATTTTTTACACGCCTCATTTTTAGAGTCTCAAAAGGTTTATAATATATTTTAGTCTAACTTTATCTCTTCTAATTGTAAATACTATTAGTACGTAAGTAATAAATTTGAGAGCCCAATTTTCATAGAAAAATAAAGGCTCTTTTACCACAAAGAAAACAGAACGAAATTGAAAATTTATTTTAATTAAAAGTCACTTTCGTTGTTTTCCCTTTTCAGATTTAAATAACGAGATATCTCTTTGTTCTACAAATCCTGTTTGTGAATAACTCTTATCACTCTTATTGCTCTCCATTGAAAAAGATCCCTATTTTCTAAATAAAACAAATTTGTCAAAATTTCCTCTGGATACGTCAAATAAAGATTTTTTTAGTTTTATGGAAATTTGTTAGATGAAAAAAGAAGATTATTTTTAATTTTAGAGTGGGAGGCGGGCCACGAGGGCCACTCACAGAGCATGGAAGTGGAAGTTCGAGAGGCTGGCCCCCGAGACTCCACTGTATTACTGGTCAACAATACCCCTACAAATTATGGGACAGGTGAGACAAATTTGTTTAAATTTCTTTTTTTTATAGTATTATACTTGTTAGGGAGCCGCAAAAAATATACAATTTTTTATAATGTCATGAATATTTGTTGGTTATACCTACATATTTGAAGAAACCTTACCGTGGATGATAACGATTAAATAAAATTTAAGAGTCCCTCACGAATTTTAAAAATAGTAAAAAATTAATGTTTTTAATTATTTTTTGTTTGTTTTGGGAAATATTTAAACAAAAAATGTTGCACTCCTTAAATTTTTAAATCAAAATATAAATTTATAAGTTCGCTCAAATATGTAGGTATATCTAAAATTTTGCTGTTCATTACTTTCGAAGGTGTTAAGCTTTTTTTAAATATTAATTTTAAGATTTTATTTTGACATTACTATTAATTTACATTATAATTCTTAAAAATATACAATCAGATAAAAAAAATTAAGAAAGTATTGAAATCATCATATTTTAATTAACCTATATCTTATATATAAAAATGAATTGGCGTGTGTTAGTCTGCCTATAACTCGAGAACGGCTGGGCCGATTTGGCCAATTTTGGTTTTGAAATATTTGTAGAAGTCCAAGGAAACTATAGGTGAAAAAATATGAAGAAATTTCCAGAAAAATAGTAAAAACAACAATTTTATTTTCCTATACAAACTTATCGTATTGTAAGTGTTTTTTTATTAGTCACGTTTTATTACCAATTAAGATCCTAAGAAAATAAAATAAAGCCGGATGTTGTAGCAACTTAACTGCTTACATAGAAGATTTGGAGTATTTTAAATTAGTATGTTTTTGTATTACATATTATTATTTGATACTTTCGAATCGTGTTAGAATTTTATATTTATTAATGAAGAGCCCAAATAATTTTTTATTTTAAAGTTATTACATACAGTAATGTAATACATTTTTAGAAATGCTTCCTAGAACAATAAAGTGGTCGTAATAATACACAAAGTGTGTTTATAGTATTAAAATTTGTTTATTATATGTTAGATGAAATATTCTTCTACTCGATTTATTTATTTTGATTATAATTCAATTAAAAATGTTTACGCAAATAAAATCTGAAACACATTGAAGGAGGCTGTGAAAAAGTTCTTGGAAATCACAATAACCGTTTAGTTAAAAATCTGCAAGATACAATAAAAAATGCAATATTATTATTTCAAAAATACACTACGGGCTGTTAGGGTAAGGTAGTTGATTTTTTTAGCTTATATTACACTAAGATAAACGGGCTTTCAGAATCTGAAAAGTTTTTCAAGATTCGTTCACAAATAACCGAGCTACGATTTATCAAATTGAAAATTTAGAAAAAATAATTAGAAGACGGTCCCTTCGAAATCGTTTTTTTCGATAATTTCAAATAGCACGCCTATGGTTTTTTGCACCTGTCGGAAGCGGAAAACTCTGGCAAATCCGTATTTGTATAGTTTATAAAGGTCCCTCTACAAATAACGGCGTTACAATTTTTTAAACGTAAACTTTTGTGCTACAAAACGTACCTGAAATTTCAACTTTTAATTTCTCGAGAAATTCGTAAAAATTTACGGTGTTGAAGGAGAAGCAGGTAAGAATGGCTCCGGCTATGTCGATTTGGGGCCTATAGAAATGTCCCGTAGAAATTTAAAGCAAATCTATTATATAATTTTTTTTCCTCATATTTAGAAAATTGGTTAATCCAACGTTGTCAAACTGAGAAGTGCGTCATATGATTAAATATTTTAGAAGGGCGGGGAGGTTACATATAGTTTGGAAACCGCTGTCCTAATGCCTAATGGACTCAACATTGATAACAATAAACGAAATATTGATAATAATAAACGAACAAATTGTAATGCTTTTGTATTGGGTGGACCGATTCAAAGACAGTTTGAACACACTAAGCGGTTGATAACTTTAACCGTGATCACATTAAGTGGCGTCTACTGTATTTGTATATACATATAGGTATATATTTATATGTTATCGTTTCACTCCAACACCGTTCAACCCATAACCATGAAAATTGGCAAGTATATGTATTTTTTTGTGAAAATAGTGTATACATATTTTATTTTATTTTATTTTTTGGTTTTCTGCTAATTTTTAGTTATTGAATTTGACACATTATTCAATTCTGAGGCGGTACGAAGTTCGCCGGGCCAGCTATAATTAAATAAAAATAAGAAATAAATTCATTAAATATATTCATTTTGAAAAGCGTCGCAAAGTTACAACCTGTAAAGGGAGTCCCAGTGTAAAAAAGATTGGGAACCCCTGACATAGGCTATAGTTTATTTTGAAAAAAAATAGTTTTTACTTCGAAATTCGCAATACCCGTGCGAAGCCGGGCTAAACAGCTATATAGGATATTTATTTTAATAAAAACAATTTTTTTTAACACAATACCCGAGCGAAGCCGGGCGGGCCAGCTAGTTTTTAATAAAAATTCGGTTGTTTTCCACCTCGAATCTGAGATAAACACAAACCAGGGTACTAATCCCAGGTGGCAACTTACGGGGTCGCTAAATTCATATGTTAAAAGAAAACTTCTTTTACTAAAGCGCGTAGAATCTCAAATGCTGATGGAGTGGGCCGTCAATGTCAACTTTTTACCCCGGTTCTGAAAAATCCCAGTTTCGAAACTAGTTGTTTTTAGTTACATTAAACTTGTTTTTTTAAATATTACATTTTTTTTTATTTGAAACATTATAAACTTGAAAATGCAAAGTGGATTACTAAAATAATGATTTTTAACTCCGTTTTAACACTAAGTAATTACGTTTACCATATTCATAAATTTTATATAGGTATTTTATTTTAGTAAACAGTTAAACTGTTCATCAAATTTGTTTTACTTGCAGTGGATTATATTTTATGATTCCCTTGTAATTACTTTCTGTATTTTTTTTTCATCTTTAACGAATTTAATATATGCAATAATTAAGAAAAACAGAGTTTAGTAAATAATAGCACTATAATTTTTATTCAAAATATACGTTAATTCGAAAAACGATGATTTCAATGCCTTTTAAATATTTTTTCTGTGTCAATTGTTTATTTTTAATCATTATAATTTGAATTAAAAGTAAAATTAGAATGATGGCTTAATATTAATGTTTAAAAGTCACTCAACTTCTTCAAAAGTAATGAACTGAAAAATAGTGGAAATCTTGAGCGAGCTTTAAAAATGTTGTGAGGTTTCTTAAAATATGGTAAACTAACATATTTTCATATAAAAATAATAAAAAACAGAACGTGGTTTTTGCGTTACTCTAGTGTAGGCGTTACTTACAAATTGTTAAGCAAGATAAATTACCAAGGTAGTAGTTACCGAAATACCTGAGTCAGAACATAGGATATTTAAGAAAACAGAAACAATACTGTGTATAGTCCCAACTAGAAAATTACTTCGGGATCACCCAAGGTATACATCTGGGCTTCATTGGGTTTCAATAAAAAGACCTCATAAAAACCCAACTGGTAAATCCTACTGAAAAAATAAAAATATATTGTCACTTTTTCGCAATTGGGTTTTGTGCGACGCCTAAGTGGGATAACCCGATGTCAAAAAAATAATATTTATGTTCATCCCATTCTTGATCTATAGGGAAATTGATTGTAAAAAATATCTTATTGTTAGTAACAATTAAATTTTAGATGCTATGGCGGCTACTATTCGCTATGCGCGAGACTGGGATGGATTGCTAAAAACCCAAAAAATTACATAATCTGTTGAATAGCTGTATTGATATTGTATTATGTTCCTAATATTTTTAAATCAGAATAATAGCGAGTTATGAATTTTATTAAATATATCAATTAATTATAATGATTAATTGAATTAAGTAATAAAAAACAAAAAAAATTGATTACCATTAATTGCTGTTTAGTTTTTGGTTTAGTCCTCTCGTCTCAGGGATTTCCCTATTAGGGCCGGGGTTGAGATGACTTAGTGAGATCTCCTTAGGATTTTCTCATTATGGCATAACTGGGATTGCCTAATTAGGGCTGAACAGGGCTTTTACGTGACATCCCCATTTGCGGTCCCAATAGGGCAGGCCTATGAGGACCCAATAGGTCTTACTTTATAATTTGTAGTCGGCGACAATTGTAATTGTTATATTTTTTAATGTCTTCAAGCATATATCTCTACGCATCACTTTTTTTCTTAAATTTTTTTAAGCTAACTTGTATACAATTATTCTAAATCTTCCATTTTTTATTTAGACCCAAAATGTGATTTATGCATTTTACTAAAATATTTTTATATTTAAATTAAATAATGAAATTGTTTAAATGCAATTTCTGTTTCACGACTAAGTATACAAAAAAAATTATATAATTCATAAAAATCTTACATACTTATCTATTCTTCCTCATACCTTATAAATTATACCTTATAATTGTTAATCACAGTGTTCAAGATTCTTTTTATAGATTATTTTAGAAAAATAATTGCAAAATTTTAGAGTTTATTTCTATCTTTATAAAATCGATTACTTACGACTTTTTGAAATCGAATCAATAAATGAGCGGTTTTCTTTATTTCTTTTGCTTAAAAATAAGGAATAAAGTCATTCGTTGATGAAAAATGAAATTAGGAATAAAACAAATAAACTTTGAAAGAAAATCGTATTATAAGTTGATGTCTGTTAAGGTTTTCGATAAATTGTAAGATAAAACTATATTTTTCAGAGTTGTGTTGTTTTTATATTTTCAAAAAACGCGAGCATACGAATCGACCGGTAAGTTCAAAGCTTGGCGCTTCGTAAAGCAAAACAAACTGTAAATTCATCAAAGTCCAATTGTAATTTATGGTCCAAGTATTCGTTTCAATTTAAAAGCTCCTATCCTTCAAGTACAACAATTTGCACTTTCCTAAATAAAATATCCCGCATTAAATAAGTACCTAATACGTAGTTTCTATTATTTTAATTTAATGTTTATTTAAAATCTTTGTAATTCTGAACAAAGTACCTAATTAACTTATTCAAGCGAATATTTAAAATATGCGCTGAGTTATGAACACACAGATCAGCTCTTAGAATTATAAAAATTTATAATATGGCAGGTTGCCACGTTTTGATAACATAACGTAATTTAGTTCAGTTAGCCTTTATTTATTGAAATACTGCAGTAGCATTGTTTCCAATTTCTTAAAGACTGCACATTTGGATTTTTAGAAATTATTATAAATCGAATCGAGCAAATAAAAAGTAAAGCAAACAAGGCAATTTTATGAATATTTCTTTAGTAGGTAATAAATATTGTAATACGTAATGGATAATTAATTACACCGCACTCACGAACATTGGCTGTCAAAATAAATTGTTATTTTTTTCTGATTTATTTCCTATTTGCAGATGTTAAAAAGCTGCCAATAAAGCAAATACGTCTATCATCTACAGATATTTTTTCATTTAGTATAAATAGCATAAAATGTAATTATGAAAATTGACAAAAAGTTTAGGTACTTAGGGAGAAAGTGGCATGAAACAGCCAGTTTTAAAAAAAGGGATAAATAATATAGAAAGACATAAGTAGATCAAATTTTTTTTTAAATCTGTAATTGTTCATGCATTTATGTACGTAATGTCATAAAACATTTTTCAAAATTAACGATATTTTTCGACTTCTAATCATTTATAAAAAAAATAAAATTTGGCTTTTTCATAACCTATATGTATTGAAAGAGCCAACCCAAGTTTTGAAAAAGCCATGTTCTTATTACAAGATTAAAACTGCACATTAACGAAGATATTATTTAATAATAATCTTAAGCTATAATTTTAGATCTTATCTTATATATAAAAATGAAATGGCGAGTGTTAGTCTGACTAAAACTCGAGAACGGCTAGGCCGATTTGGCCAATTTTGGTTTTAAAATATTTGTAGAAGTCCAAGGAAACTATAGGTGAGAAAATATGAAGAAATTTCAAGAAAAATACCTATAAATTTTATTTGGACAATGGTATAAGTTAAAATGATGATATTAACTAAAACTGTGCAAAATATGTAAATATGCAAGAATGTAACAAATCTTTGATTTTAGACATACGAATAGGGGGAAAGTGGCATGAAACAGCCAAGTTTTGAAAGAGCCATTATCAATTACGCGGTAGTTTTCATACGAATCGTTTATGTATTATTATTTTAAGATAGCAACACTAGCCAGATATCCCCCACAAAAATTTGACCGTTCACCGTCAATAAACGGCGCCGATACGACGTATTGAAGATTTTGTCGTCAAAAAGTAAGGTTTTGAGTTCAGTTTATTTGTTTTCTAACGCCTATAGGTACAAAACTAATAATAATATGATTACACTATAATTTTATAGATATATTTGGCCTTCTAATAACGTATATATTTTGTAGACTAATCTTTTATTTCATAGTAATTTTCGAGATTTTGTTTCTTAAGAGAATATGTTTTGAAAGAGCCGGACTGCAGTGTAATGAAAGAGCCACCTTTTAATTGCATAAAATGCTATAATAATTGTAGTAACAGCAATCAAGAGTGGTACCGATGCAAAGTTGTAATGGTTGGGCATATAAATCTTGTGGCGTAAAAGGGAAATTTCATTATTTTTGTTAAAAACGTTTTTAAGTTTTTGCAATGATTGATCTCAAACATCAAATTTTTTGACAGTTTCTTAAATTTATGTAAGTCAATATTTTATCCAGAATTTGCGTTATTTAAAACGTTTTATAATTAGGGTAAGTGTAGGTATTACTGCGGTTTTTAGGTAAGGCTTTACTTTGGAAGTATTTTTTTTAAATGTATTTCAAAATATCGATAATTTTTTTATTTTATATCAGAGTTTCCCTTATTTTGAACTTTAAAAAAAATTAACAGCGTGACAAATTAATATTTTCTTTATTAATAAAAATTTTAAAGTAGAGTCTCCATGCATATATTACTGCGGGTGAAAAAGTAGTTTGCTCCTATTACGGTGTGGGAATTACTGCGAATGATCCTGTTACTGCGTGGCTATTACTGCGGATAACCGAATATAGCTGTTGAGCTTTAAAATTGCATTAAACATGGTAAAAAACTTGTAAGCAAGAAAGTAGGTATTTATATTAGATTTATTATTAACTTTGCCCATTATTTATTTCTGTTCACGAATAATTTAGCTACTGCATAATTCTTATAGGTTAGAATGAGCGCATTTGACATCCGCAGTAATACCTACATGCACATGAAACTAGCGACGTCTCTATTACTGTGGTTGATTTCAACCCTCCTATATTTAATAATTAATAATTAATTCAATAATTGTCATACATGTAAAATTCGTATGTTGTTATTATTTTAGAAGCATAAAATATTATTCATATTTTTTTTCAAATTATACAAACTTGTATATCATTTATTTATACTAAAAATAAAAAGATCCGCAGTAATACCTACACCCGCAGTAATACCCACTCTTACCCTATATAAGATCTAAAATGATAGCTTAAGATTATTATTAAATAATATCTTCGTTAATGTGCAGTTTTAATCTTGTAATAAAAACATGGCTTTTTCAAAACTTGGGTTGGCTCTTTCAATATCTATAGGTTATGAAAAATTCAAATTTTATTTTTTTTATAAATGATTAGAAGTCGAAAAATATCGTTAATTTTGAAAAATGTTTTATGATATTACGTACATAAATGCATGAACAATTACAGATTTAAAAAAAATTGATTTATTTATGTCCTTCTATATTATTTATCCCTTTTTTTAAAACTGGCTGTTGTATGCCACTTTTCCCCTACTAACATTTAATAGTGACATTTGCAAAGGACAAATGCAAATACGAATATTTACTTATCAACATAAGTATAATAACAAATGCTATATAAAATCATATTAAAAATGTAATATTGATTCTTGTATGCTGTTACTATTAAACGACGATACAAAATTTGAAGTAAATTATTTAGTTTAAGTTTTAATAATATACTTAATACAAAATTAAGGTATGTTATAATCTTTATACAGGGTGTTTTGGAAAGCCATTTTCATTTGTTTCAAAGGTACTTTGATTAATTGTATTTTTAAATAAAAACTAAAGAAAAATTTATTACAAAAGTAACAAAACAAAAAAAATAAGCAAATAGCATTAATTAACAACAAATTTTCGAAAACAACTCCGCCCATTTTGATACACTTATTTGCGCGATTCTCAATTGAACTAGTAACGAGTTTTATTGCAGCAATACAAATGCAATCTAATAACGCACCTATTGTATCCACTTTTGTACCATAAACCAACGACTTCATCTACCGACTTCGCCCGAGACACAAAAATCTAGGAAATTCAAATACGGTGATCTCGACGGCCAAGCGTGCGGGCTGCCTCTGCCAATGCAGCGATGGCCAAAATAGGCAATCAAAAAATTTCATGCATTATTAAATTAACATTGCTGAAACAAATGAAAATTGGACTTGAACATATCAGCTTATTTTGATTATTTTAGCTTCCTATACATGTCCTTAAAATATTTCTATTTCCAAAACACCCTGTATAAGTTTTGTTTAAAAACTTTTGACAGTTAGCATTGGATTGCCGTAGTATCTAATATAAAAAACCTTTTTTCTATATACCAAAAAAAAAACTATAACTACTAAATACAGTAATTCCCCCTATAACACGGTTCTCTTATAACGCGTTTTCATATTACGCGATTTCATGTCCCTCGTATAACACGTGTTTTCCCCCATATAACGCGGGGATTTCGCACGTTGTGTCAATTGTGTTCTTATAAAATTAAATTAAATTATTTGATTAAAGTGTTTGCAGTTTTTGAATTGTAGGAACATTGATTATTCATATATCTATTAAAAGGTGTACATAACACGTTTAATATTTTATTAAAACAGTTTTTTCCAAGAGTATATTTATTTTGCGTTTTTATTCACTGTAAGTATGTTTCCAGTTTGCATCTATTATTTCCATCCGTCTCCTGAGCTCCGCCTGTGCGCAGATAGTTGGAGGTCGTAGACCATAAGAAAATAAAACGTCTCTACATGCCTAAATATATCAAAATTTTACAATGAGATTGACAAAAATGACAAACGTCAACAAACCCCAAATTGTGTAAATTGTGATTTAAAACGCTGTCATAAAACCTAAGATAACCGACTTTCTCTTTCGTAAAAATTAAGAAAAATGTGTTTCTTTAATGGAGATTGGTCAATGCTTTGTATAAAATGGTTTTTGTTACAATAATGTGTTTTTCTGTTTCCAATATTTGGATTTATTTCCTATCATAAAAAATATCATTTTTTAAAAGTGTGAATTTTTGGTATTCGGGAGGAGAATTATAAACACTGTTCTCAATTTAAAACCAGCTATATTATATTTTTTATAAAATACTTATTTGTCATTTTTAAATCAAAATATCAAAAAGAACCAATTATATTAATGGAAAATGACTAATACCTATACCTACCTATGTAACTAGGTAGGTATTTAAAATTACAAAATATTAAAGAAATATCTTATTAAGAAAGAAATATTTTTTATGGTATTGCGTAATATTTGTAAGTAAAAGATATCACAGTAAGTAATAAAATAAAAAAATATAAATTATATCATATTATAGTCTTAAAAATTTATAATAATTATATGATAATGTTGAATGAACACAAAAGCACATTTACACATTGAATAAAACAAGATGAACTTTGAACATTTTGGACGAATCAACCAAAAGACACGAGTAAACAGCAATTTAACCAAATAGCAAAACCACAAAAATGAACCTACAGTAAAATAGTATACTTGCTTTCCTACTTCGATTGAAAGAGATTGTCTATTTGTGTTGATTTATTAGCATCGAAAGTGAATCAACTGGTGTGAATTCGCATATGAGTCCTTCACCACCAATTGTTTTTACGTTGGCAACTAAATGTTATTTTTTATTAAACTAGTTTTTAATTCTTTAAAATGTTTGATTTGTGACAAGTAAAAGTATTATCTTATATTACTCAAAGTTCCAAACAACAACGCGTTTTGTCCTAATCTTTAATACATACATAGGTAATGTAAAAGACCCAGTACTCGATCACTATTCCGTTATGTTAAACGAAATAAATCAATAAACATATGTATTTCTATCTATTAAAATTACTTTTATTTATCAATTAATAAGGGTTTCTTAGATATTACTAAATTTTATATAATAAATCAACAGCATTTAATATAATTAATATTTCAAAATAATTACTCTGTTACCCCAATACCCAATTACAAAGAAATTAAGAGAATTAATAGTCGATCAGTATATCCGATCATTAGAAAGTTACAGTAACTTTGAATTTAACCTCAGATTGTAATGTCCATTATAAAAGACATTTTTTGTTAAATAATTTTTAAAATTATTTTCCTTTTATATAATTATATCAATTATTTAAAACAGAAAATTGCAAAATGGTTTTTGATTTAAAAAACATTACATGAGTACCATAACCTAAAGTAGAAAATAAAAATATAAAATGTGATCAAGTACTAATTCCATACAAAAAATGGTACCAGTACTAGATCATGTTTTTATACGTACATAAAAATTATATTTACTTTATTTAATTGTAAAAATAATTTATTAAAAATCATAAACATTAATACAATTGCGCGCTTTAGCTAATAAACAACTATTAAATACAGGCAGTCCCCGTACTTACGGCATGTTAGGTTCTCGAAATACGCGACGTATATCGAAACGACGTAAGTCGAGACATATTTTTTCATATGTTTACATGTAAAACTCAAGGGTTAGGATCCACACGGACTCAAAATGAAAAATAAACTGCATTTATAACAAAGGATATACATACTTTATTATGAAAAGTAAGTTCTTAAAATAATTATATATGTACTTATGAAATTGCTAGTTATTTTTGGTATTTGTGTGTTATTAATTTTAATAATAATGATAAAACTTTAATAATCAAAATATGTAATGAGAAATAATAAATTAAACTTTTGGCTTAAAGAAACTATCAATTCTAGATTGCTTCGCTTCTTTCTTCTTGCTATCATACAGGTCTTGGTAACACTGATAGGCTGCACAAATTTTGTTATTAACATTAAAACTTCTCTCAAAATTAGGATCATTTTCTTCAAAAATTTTCATGGCATTCTCCAAATTTGCAAGGGCTACGGAAAGTTTTTTTAGTGTTGGCAACGCTGCTCCTATGCCGTAAATTGAAACAATTGACGTATGTTTAAGGAATAGTGTCAAAACATTGTTCGACGTAACTTGAAACGACGTAAATCCAAACGACGTAAGTCGAGGACTGCCTGTATGGAAATACACATGATGTCAATGTTTAGTGTTACTTGGTCATTCTAAAATTATTAAATACTTTTTAGTAGACATCTTAATATTTGATTATAAGTATAATTATGTTTCTCACACTTTTGTTACATAAACTTCAAACTTATTGTTTTTTTGTTATGATCTTTCTTTAAACTACTAATTATTACTTACTTATTACTACTTCTACATCTTAAAAGTTACTTCTTATAACTACTTTTTTTAACAGCCGCAGACTTTTTTATACTATTATAAGTGTTACAGTTGCTGGTTGCCATTTCGTCATCACATATTGCAATTCTCACAGCTTTGTTACTTAAACTTAAAACTTATTATTATTCTTAAAACTACTATTTACTAATATTACTTATTATTTCTTCTACATTTTAAAGGCGATTTCTTATAACTACTTTTTGTTTAACAGTATAGAACTCTTTTATATCATTATAAAATCTGATGTTGCTGCTCAGCATTTTGGCACCCCATATTGCAATTCAACACTTACCTACTTTGCAATTTGGAAGAGAACAATACACTGGATAACGTAATAATATAATACATTTTACATTAGGAATAGTTTATTAATATAATAACATTTTTTATGTAACAGTTTTCACATAATTATTTTATAAATACGAATAGTACAAAAAGTGTACGGGTTCTAATCGAGTACTGATGCTTATCCTTACGATCCTTAAATTATTGATTAAAGAATCTAAATTGTCTAAATGAATTGCCTGAATGAATTTACATAGTTAATACTAAAAATTTAACCAACATTTAATACGTTTATTAATTTTTTTATATATTTTTCTTTTATGAAATAAAAAATATATAAAACACCCAAAAAAATATTTTTATAAAAAATGTACCTACACGGAGAAAAAAATATCGTTATAACTATCTAACGTAACCTCAAAGGCACCTATTAATGATATCCTTATAATAACTATCCGTATCCCTATTATAGCTATCCGTAGTATAGTTATTTTTCACAGGGATACGTCCTATTGCTAAATTAGCCAATCGAATCGTTGTTCTGACGAAATGTCACTTTGAATATCCGCAATAAGGAACTTCTGGATAGCTAAATTAGCTATACTGCGTATCCCTGTGAAAGATATATTACGTATAGCTAAAATAGCGACACGGATAGTCATTATAAGGATATTTTTTTCTCCGTGTAGTTATTAAATATAAATTATTAAATTATTAAATATAAAAAAAATAAACTAAGTCTTGGCACACCTGTAAAGAAAATGAGAAAAAAAGATAAAATCGATGTGACAGCACATATATGGAGATTGCCGGTGATAACATCAAGTTTTTTGCTTATGCTTTTATTCTAAAGTGATAAAAACAGCGAACAATGAATACAACGTGCCAAATGTTATTATTGGGTTCATAAAAACTATATAGTAGCAGACACTAAACTTGTAGTTATTCTTTTGGTATTAAAAGAGCTCAACAAAATACATATAAACACAGTGCCTCCTACATATATAGAATCTTGTGTTAGAAAGCTCAAACTTTTTTATTTATAATAAAGTTTTCAAATATCTAAATTTTAATTCCTAATTTAAATAACAAATTTAACTTGGTTTTTTAATTTTTTTTATATTAATTAATTTTTTATTAAATGTCGAGCAGCTTTACTCTACATCAATCATGAATGTGTACTCAGCTAAAAAAAAGACAAGCATAATATAGATAAAATAATGAATTGAAAATTAAGTTGACATCGTAATATTATTTTCAGCTTCTTTCACTTTAAGCCGAACTCACTTTTTTAAACATAATGTAAACCCATCGGAAACTAAGGAAAACCGAAAGTACTCCTCTAATATTTCCCTCGATTATAATTTTCGTAAAGTTGGGTAGATTGTTAGAATCAGTTAATTGTTATTTAATTGACTCCACTAACTTTAGAGCTTGATTTCGCTTAAACTCTCTTGTGTTAATTAAATGTGATAATTTGGAACATTCAAAAACCGATTTGCATTGTCCAAAAAACCAAGCTCTACATTTTTTTTATAACATTAGTAAAATATAAATTTTACGACAGTTGTGAGAGCAGTAAAATATTTTCTTTGGCATTAATTTACATTTTAATACACCTTCTACACAATAATCCTTTATAATGTTTCCCGTTATCCTTTTACGACGTTATCTTTCTCAAAAAATGTGAAAATTGTACGACCCTCTCTTAGAAAAAAGCACCCCTCTAAAAAATCCAATTTCAATTTAATTCGTATGTAAGCTCGTGGTGTTAGAAAATTGAGCACAAGTCTTAGGAATATTAAGGATAATAATGTTAGGCATAATTTCAGAAGGACCAGTAATAATCGTCCGTGCCGAAGAGGTGCTGCTCGTGGTCCTAGTCTTAACGCTTTGGGTGGCGGCGATTGCTTTATTCTTCAATCGCTGGGGAAAAATCAGGATGCTGGAGCCATATCAACCGAAGTTCCAGCAATCGCATCGACCCTCCTGTCCGTTGGCCCCTTTGAGTCCTCCGGGAATAACACCGCAAGTGAGCACTGTGCAACGACCCCAAAAATCGATCTGTGTACGCGTTACTAATTTTTTTTTCTTTCTATTAAAACATCAAAATACGCTTTCTCAAACTATTTCCACTATCGACGAACTATTTATTAGTGTCCGTGTTGAAACACGAACGACTTAGCAACCGATTCTTTTCGCCTCTATTTTTATTTCTAATAACCGACAATCATACTTCCTTTTTTTATCGAAATTTGAGTTTATTGTCAGAAGCAACAATTTTCGGTAAATCTGTTATGGACAGTAATACAAAAAGGAAATTGACGATATTTCAATATCGTTTGATGATATCTGTGGTACGAGCCTTCGTACGAATTGTTCGAAGTTTTCATTAATAATAGACGTACAAAATATCTCGATTGATTCCATAAATATTTTAAATCTAATCTATTCAAAAATAAAAATATTGGTTGTAGTTTGTTTATCGTACGAAATTAGTCTCACTAATCTTCTGCACATTAGAAATAATGCAGCACGGTTTTCTATTTCTATAGCTATTATTACTATTATTGAATACCTGCACGCACAATGATCGATTTCCCTTTTCTTATTTTAAGTATTTAATTGCAAACGATTTTTTTTTGTTTTGGTGAAGCTTTGGAAAGTTGTCGATTGTAACATAAAAAATAACATGATTATTTTGTGGAAGAAATAAATATTCCTTTAAATGACAAGCTTTTTTTTTGGTTGTCTTTGAAATGTCTTTTAAAAAAACTTAAATTGAGCTTTGGGAGAATTGGATATCAAACTCTTAAACATAAAATAACCATCGAAAAGAAAGTATACGACTAAAACGACTAAAACCGCACTTTAGAGAATGGTTAAGCTTGGAATATTACCCCGTTTTTATAATGGAGATGATCCTAACAATAAGTAAGTGTCTGTTTGCTATTTCAACATAAAGTGCTCAAGGACTGACCTAAATTGTCAAATTCAAGATACTTGAAAATTAAGAATATTTTTTCAAAAATTAAATGAAAAACCCTTTTTTCTATAATTTTTCTTCAAGTTTTGAAAAAACAAAGAATAACCTTCTCGATGAAAATTGTTTAAATTAAAAATTTTTCACCGTCTAATAAATGAGATATTTACCATAAAAGTTGAGACTTTTTGCATAGTTTGAATTTACCAGTTGACGAAAAATTAAACATATTATATTATAACTTGAAAACTTTTCTACACGGAGAAAAAAATATCGTTATAATAACCATACGTATCCCTATTATAGCTATCCGTTAGATAGTTATCTTTCACAGGGATACGCCGTATAGCTAATTTAGCTATCCAGAGTTTCCTTATTGCGGATCGTTATAGTAACGATCCGTATTACTGTTTTAAACATTCAAAAGATTCTTGTCATAGCGATTTAACGGATATGCACGGAGAACAAAATGTCGTTATAATAACCATACGTATCCTTATTATAGCTATTCAAATTCTCAAATTAACTATACAGTTACCTACACGACGGATACTGCACACGTTCACGAGAGCTTTTCGTTTGAATGCTTGAATCAAATACATGAATCCTTATTATAAGTATACTATGTAGAGCTGTTTTGATCATATTATGAATTGTCAAATTGACTTATAAATATCCTTAAATTAGACATTCGAATCCTTGTCAGAACAATACGTCAATTGGATACGTTAGATAGTTATATTAAGGATATTTTTTTCTCCGTGTAGGTATTTTTTCAAAAACAACACATCTATTTACGACTATTTTGGATTAGTAGTATCGGTTGTTGTCCGATTTGTTGGAAAGATAAACATTTATAAAATATGCAAGTTTAAGCTTTGCCCGGTAAGTCAAGAGACTTGTATGTCTTTAGTGTTACCTAATAAACAGGTAGTTGTGTGTATACGTATACAGGCCTTGTCTGAGTATAGGGTACAGTCTCCGAATAAAAATAATGACCGCTAGATTACTGATATTAGAAATATTTTGCATTTACATTAATCAACTTGTAAAACCAATATAAAAAAGTAGGTGACAAATTTAAATCTATTGTACTTGTTTTAAGGGCGATTGTCCACTATTCAATTTTTTTAATAGTTATTCGTATACGCGTTTTAAATGCCTTTATATTTTGCAATTCCATAAGTAAGAAACGCATATGCCACTGTCCAAGATGCACTTGTACATATCGTATAAATATTATGAAAAAGTACGTATCCAACGTATCGAAAAAACGCATAGTGGGTAAACACCTTTAGCCATTATATGTAAATGGAAATTGATCAAATCTTATCAAAAGCGCTAAATTGTTCAAAATCGTATCGGATGTTCCATGAACACTTTGCTTTGGATTTACGTACTTTTTTTGTCCACTAAACAATAGGTATTTTCATACAAGATTTGTAGGTCTGATTTTTTCTTCCCAAAAGCAGGGAAATAAATGTCCTTATTCATACGGAAGAATAAAACATACCTATGTTAAAATTTGTGCTTATTTTGATTCAAAGAATGTGTGTGAAGCATCAAGAAGTGTTAGAGAACCACCTGAAAACCTATACGCGTCTTTTAAGAGCCGTTAAACTTAAATTTACGCACGATAATAAGTCCTGTCAAGTCACTAATAGTACAAAGCAAATTTAGTAGACAACGAAATCGATATTCGCAACTGGTTTGCCATTTTACAAGACCGGAAACTCCACTACAAATTGCGCAAATTTTTGATATAAGATGCTTAGGTATATATAAATTGTTGACAATAGGAGTTACTGTAGCTTCACAAGGAAATATTATAAATGTATAGAAAATAATTAATATTTTTATAAAACAATTAATTTTTATATTCTAAATTATTATTCATAAATGCAACTGCAACAGAAGTGTGAACGCAGTAACAAATGCAGTTTTTTACCAAAAATAATTTTATTATTAATTTAACTTGAATAGTAAAGATAGTCGATCATTGATAAAAATATAAAGTTAGTGTTTTTACATCGGAGATATTCGATTAAAATAAATAGGTGTTAATAGGCACAAAAATAATTCAGTCACTTTAACTATTTGTATTAAAAATTTTGAAAACATATTTTTTTCTAATATAATTGATAAGTATTGTAATAGTTCTTCTCTTAATTAAACAATTTAAATTTTAAAATAATTTGCCTTTGTGATTAATGACAGTTTTAAATACATATGCGTACAATAAAAATACATCTTTAATGTTCACAATTAAACTTCAACATATAGAACATTTTTTTGTCGCCAACTTTTATGTTTTTAGACAAAACATTATTTTCAAGTGGTGTTTTCTTCGGTAATAGCACGATTTTTATAACTATATTTCTACATACTTATTACAATTTTCGTTTCACAATAAGTGAGATATTAAACCGACTAGTTAAAAATTCCAGAATAAGTAAACTATTGAAAACAATAGGAACACGTTTAATGAATTATTCTAGTACGATTATACAATTTTAAACACACAAATTTACCAATAGTTTAAAGTTAATTTTGTATTTCGTTCGTAACTCAGCAGAAGTTGTAGTTTCCAACGAAAATTGAGTTTTGGCATTTCTTTATTAACACTATAAAAAAAAATATTTAACGGAAACTTTGAATGCTATTGGTGTACTACAAAATCAAGTCAAACAGTTTATTATTGACAAACGATAATTTAATTTCAAAAAAAGTTTCTAGAAATTCCTACTACGTTCATAATGTAGCACGAAATGAATTTTCATAGTTTTTAAAAATAGCATTACAATTCAATACAGAAATTGGCAGAGTTTGACTGAAAGTTAATTGATCATGATAATTCTTTGGTATCGAACAGAGGTTCATGATATGAACACATTAAACAAAAATTTTGTTTGCATAAAAACAAGTTCCTTTAACACAAAAATTTGCATAATTATAGAATGAATTGCAGTAATTTGAAAAAATTCGTTCAATATGATGAATTATGTTTTTGATCGGAGGAATTGTCAAAATCAGTTTTTTAGTGATATTTTAATCAAAACTTGGCATGTTAAGTGTGTGAACATATTACACAATTATTGCCAAACTTCTTATTACTGAAAATAGTAACTATGTCATAATAATATACATATTAGAATAATTATATTAAAAATTGTGGTAATTTAGTGGGGCTAACATACTCAAAATCAAGAGATTATTTGTGCAATTAAATATTACAATTAACTTATTTGCTAAGTGATCAAGGTGAAAATAATTAATTTTCTCAACATGCTAATAAGAATTTTATAGTTCGGATGGTCATCAAGCTCATTAATAATTTATAGAAAGCTTATTATCATCAAGTTGATAACTTTATACAATATCTCATCACTTTATTATTTGTTAATTATTTTGAAAATCTATTTACCTAGAACAGTGGTTTCCAACTTTTTTTTTACCAGAGACCATTTTGATTTCATTATTACACGGAGAAAAAAATATCGTTATAACAACTATCTAACGTAACCTCAAAGGCACCTATTAATAACTATCCTTATAATAACTATCTGTATCCCTATTATAGCTATCCGTAGTATAGTTATTTTTCACAGGGATATGCCCTATTGCTAAATTAGCCAATCGAATCGTTGTTCTGACGAAATGTCATTTTGAATATCCGCAATAAGGAAACTCTGGATAGCTAAATTAGCTATACGGCGTATCCCTGTGAAAGATATACTACGTATAGCTAAAATAGCGACACAGATAGTCATTATAAGGATATTTTTTTCTCCGTGTATCAGCAGTAACCACAAGGTTAAAAAATAAACTGCATCAGTTTAAAAATAAACGTTTAACTTAAGTAATCGTAAAGTTCTAAAGTAAAATTCAAAGTTTGAAATATTTTGTGGAGCATATTTTAGCTCTTGGGGATCATTGGTTGGGAACCACTGACCTAGAATATGTGCAAAACAGTGCTTTGTCAGTACATAAAATGTGTGTTGATTCAGTGCTCAACACCCGCCAATTGTATTTAATAAAGTTCAAAATGGCTTTTTTATTTGTAGTATACAATAACAAATTAACCAATTAAGTGGGTATAAAAATAGCTTATTTTTGAAAAATACACGTTTTATTATAAAACTTTATTATTAAATAGATTATTAAACAAATTAGTAGGTATTGTATTTGTAATAAGAAAGGGAAGATTATGAGTATTACCCTACGTAAATGCTACTCTAATATCAATTTAGGTAAAGTCAAAAGTAAATTAAGGTTTTATTTATTAAATGGAACAATACTTTCTATTCATCAGATAAATAAAAGAAAGATATGGTGATATTTAGAATACAAAGGTTACAGTCGTTTTCTCGTGTACTAAAGTGCTCTAATCTAGCATTATTTTAGTTTAATAGTACCTTATTTTAGATATACGTATCTAATATATCTAAATTATTTATTTACACCTTAATAATTGTATTTCATATCTTGTATAAAAAAAGCCCATGTCACAGTTAAATTTAAATTAACGATGTTTAAATAAATACCTCAGCTACAAGTAGTCATGTAAAATAATTAGTTGACAGTGATGACAAAATTAAACGAATTAAACGTTGGATTAGTTTACAAAAAAAACAGCATGAGTTTTGAGAGTATTTTACAGCTTAATTTCCAAATCAATTTAACAATTGAATTAAAATACGAATGAATCTAAAGCTTTACCAAATCAACAGAAAATAAATTAAACGTTTACAAATAGAATTAATTATATTTTTTTTAGCAGAGAATGTCGTTTTCGAAGTACAACGTAAGCTGCTTGAACGACACCCTTTACTCCGGGTTGCAATCACCTAATCCCTCAAAAAGGCCAAGACAAAACTCCGTTTTCGTAGGAAGCTCGACAATGGCATTCATGAACCCCCCTAGAAGAGTAAAATCGGCCATAGATATACAACATTTGATATTAAACGAACACAGTCCCACTTCCTTTTCGAGTTGTAATTCAATGCTGCCGATGGTTTCTTCGTACAAAGACAGAAAACCTTCGATAACGATTGAAAGACCGACGCAATCTGCTGGTCGTAGAAGACCTTCAGTAGCCACAGACCGTCCATTACTATCTCAGACACATTTGCCAAGAAATCGTCGGCCTTCTTGCTGCGCCGAGCGACCGGCTTTTAGTCGCCACAAAAATTTTATAAGTTTCGATCAACCTACGATTAGTTTGGATAGACGAACTTCTGTGGCCATTGAAAAGCCACCCAGTATAGTACACCAACCTACTGTTAGCTTTGAGCCACCCTGTGAGTCCCTCGAGAAACCCTTCTTAGTCATAGAGCCGCCTTCGACGAATCAAGATTTTCCACCACTTTCCATTATGGAGTTAGAATCGAGCCCTAAACCTTTTAGAAAAACATCGCTGAGTTTCGAAGAGACGTCGAAATATCTCGAAAGACAGAAATCTCCAAGAATGGCGACTAGTTTAGATATACATACTATCGACTTCGAAAGAAGATCTTCGATTCCAGAGACCGATAGGGCGTCGCCTGTTAGTATTACGTTTGATGAAACAAAAATAACAGCACCACTTTTGGAAAGCTTGAAAAGTTCAGATGTGTGATAGAAAAAGAGCAGATCAAGTAATTAGGCCTTACAAGTGCTTTTTGATATTCACATTGTATTTTCTTAAAGATTTCTTAAATTAACATCATCTATTTTTTGCAAAGCACAATGTTTTATGAAAAATACTAATTCGTTTTGAGCTCAAATATTGACGTTTAACATACTACATAAAAAAGTTGAATGTGTTCTAAATCAAGCCTAAATTCAATGCTCAAAAGTTGACACATTTAACAACCAATATCGCGACAATATTTGCTAATTTTCGTATTTTTCTATGTCCCCGTTCTGTAAATTAACGACCCTCACTCAATAGCCGAGATTATTATTCACAACATTTGACACCAGGGACTAAACTGTCATTAAAGTTTCCTCTTTAAACCTTTGAAATACCACAGAGGCAGCTCCTTCTGAAATTTCCAAGTCGGCTACTTCAATACCTAATCGTTTTTTACAATCTTTAATTACTGACACAATTTAAATATACCGCCTTGGTTGACAATTCAGATTGGTTAATTACAATTTTAACTTGTGATAAATATTTGCGTAAATGACATTCTATGTTGATTTTTGTAAGTCTGTAATCATAGCAACTATTGTATCTGCATGTATTCCTTAGCGTACTTAAAGGTTCTCAAACTTTTATTACTATTGACCCACTTTTAAAAACGATAAATTTTGACTACTTACATACAATTAAACCTTTATTCAACAATGTTAGGAATTTCATGAAAAGAATTTGTTAAATGAAAATTTTTAATATAAAAAAATACAATAGATCAAATTGGATATTTTTAAAACAAAATTAAACTAATGTTAGAAAACAAAAGTAGGTATGTACCTATATTAATACTTATACACCGTGTCCCAAAACTAATAGACGCCATTGATACATCTCACAGAAAATAAAATTCTGAGACGAAAAATCCTTTGTCATTTTTTGATCAGACCCATAGATAATTAGTTATTAATAAAAATGTGTGGCCAATCAGGTGCGCGTTATAGCAGCAAGAAGAAAGAGGGGAAAAGTGAGAGGTGACTGCAACAGTGAGATGAAGGCGGGACAGCAGCAGGCTCGCTCGCACGGCAGTCTACAGGAGTAAACACAGTCACTATTTCGGAGATTCAACACTTAGGTGCCTCTTCACTAAAATTTTATTATTAAATTAATTTCTGGAATTTCTGGAGAGTCGAGCACATAAGAGTTAATGCTTGGACTTTTCGTCCCGTTGTTAAAGCTGCTGTCCCGCCTTCATCTCACTGTTGCAGTCACCTCTCACTTTTCCCCTCTTTCTTCTTGCTGCTATAACGCGCACCTGATTGGCCACACATTTTTATTAATAACTAATTATCTATGGGTCTGATTAAAAAATGACAAAGGACTTTTCGTCTCAGAATTTTATTTTCTGTGAGATGTATCAATGGCGTCTATTAGTACTGGTACACCCTGTATAGTCAATGATATAAAGTTAAAAATTTGACCGATACTTATAATATAATTACAACTAACTGAAAATCGACTTAGTAAAGCTTTACTTTAACGTATTTTCTTCATTTTTGGATTAACAGTAAAGTATTTAAAAAAATATTAAATATTCCGTATTCCAGCGTTTCTCAATCTTTTTTATAGTATGCTCCATATGTCCACATGTCCCATATAAGTTAATATCATTTTATAGCTAACTAATTCTGAAAAAAATGATGTTCACGATCATTTTCTTGCTAAACTTGTCATCATTGGGTACGTTGTTCCAATCTGGAGACGAAGTTTCTATTGCAGTGGCGTAACTATGACGCACGTGGCAAATCCATCCGATGGGGCCCACCCTCAATGCAAAGAAGCTCAACCAACGTTGTAGTTTCTTTTTAATGAATCACCACGTAAAGTACGCACAAACGCTATGATAATTAATGCGTAATTTTTCGTTTATTTTCTAGTAACTCTTAATTTAAAGAGCGCATTGGACTGAAATAACAATTTTATTTTTATTAAATTTTTATTGACACAAAAGTTTATAAATTTCATAAAAAAAATTAAATTGAAACAATATTTTTAAAATACTGTTTTAATTTAACATTGCAGCAAGCCAAAATCTTTAAAATAAAAATTGATCTATACCAAAATAAAGGTAGGAAAACCCTTTATTATAATTAATAGATTTGAAAAAATACATAGAATGTCGTTCGATATATAGGTAGATGAAAATAAAAAGACAAAATTGGTGCAATTATTACCAAAAGCAAATAATAAAAAGAATCCATCCGGTTTGTGCAAAAAACACGAACTTGTTTTTGATGCTCAAAGACAAAAAAATATGTGGTACATGTTTGAATTTTAAAATGTGATAATATTTATACATAAAAGAAAAGAAAAGCTTTTATAGGACCAAAATTTGTAGAAAGCGCTAGTCAATTTTCTTATTACTATTTCATAGAATTTAAGCACAATAGATTTCTTATTTTACGTAAACAACTGATATATTTTTTTAAATAACGAAAAGAATAAATAATATAAATAGATTAAATGTTCTGCTGATGTTAAGAATAGTTGTAAATACGTACAGGTTCATACAAATAGCATTTTTAAAGACTTGACTCTATTTTAGGAGAAACATCGTCGGTATTTATCTGCGTGGGTGTTGTACATTTTCACAAGCGCGAAGATTAATAAAAATTACTCTCTGATGTTAATTGTTATCGTTTCTTAAACTAGGGCGAAGAATAAGAGGAAATATTAGTCATCCTTAATGTTCAAGCATTCGGATAACGTCAGCAATTAAAATCAGAGTAATTTTCTCGACTGAAAAACAAAGCTTTAACGTTTTATCTGCTTTGGCGATTTAATTCTTAATTTCCCTCTTTTCTAAATCTGCTGCAAGCACACACTTTGATTCACCAACACGTAAATGAATTGTTACGTATCTTGTAAATAATAATAGTTTTTCAAAAGAAAAAAAAATGTACGTCGAATGAAAATATATCAAAAAAAACTTATTGGTAGTTATTCTACAAAATTCCTTATTTGGGACCTAAAATTAGCTGATAATTAGTAGTTAACAATGAAATAAAATTAGAAATGTTGTATGTATGTATGGATGTTAAGTACCAAAAATTAGATAATTAGTTGTAGACATTAATTATTACATTAAACTAACCGAACCAATATGCTCGTTAAAACTGTAAATGTTATTATTTATATTGTTACATTCTATATCTGTAATAAAAACATGTACTAAAATTGTTATTAGATTAAAATATATAAAAAATATTATTAAGTGCTTAGATTTACTATTTTTTGTTCGATGTTTAATTGCTTAATAATCTTATTAATGAAGTTTCATATCAAAATGTAATTTAAAGGTGTTAAAAAAATTACAGGAATTTTTGTGAAATTAATCATCTTTTATATATTATTTAACTCGTTTATTTTTTGTGTATCGTAATTCTAATAAAATTACTTTAACCTTTGAGGTATTTTCTATATTACTGGAATAAAGGTCGGCTCTGACTTCTTAACAATATTTTAAAATTAACATTGTCTTATTAAAGATTCATAGTAAATTCAAAAAATTCAACTTCTGATCTTACTGAGGTTTATTTGCCCTTCTTAATAAGTACAGATGTCAAACATCATGCATATTTGTCAACCATTTAATTAACCTGATCTTTCAAACCAACATTGTTTTATGTCCTCAAATCATTACTGAAAAAATATTACTAATTGAAAAACAATATTTAATTTAACGTAGGTCGGTAATGTAAGCACATTATTTATATTATGATGAACTTATAGTACATAAGGTAAAAGTACCGGTTTTGGACACGTTAGGCCCAGTTTTAGACACTTGAGTAATTTTGATAAAATACCTTAAAAAATACGCAAAAAACATCGTTGATGTTTCTATCGTAGTTAAACATACATTAATTACACTTATAGCAAGTAGCGATAATTCTTATATTTGACATTTGTCAAAATAAAGTGGAAAATGTCCACAACTGGTACAGTGTCCAAAACCGGTACTTCAACCTTATATCCAAAGTGATTGAATTTTTTTTTAAATATTTGTAAACAAAACGTTGTTAATACCAAGTGTCTCGTGAATAAGTACTGAAACTTAACTCACTTATAAATGACCCCCAACCGAACAAAAATATATGCCAAGTCAAGTGATCTTATTTGCCATATTTTTGAGTTATGATATCATAAAGTTCGATTCAAAAATGTGTAATAAATACCTTATTATTTAAAATATTTCAAAAAAATTTGTTTAGGTCTTTTATAACCACGCCAATTAGCAATGAAGCAAGTACTAAATGACTTCACTTTCTTTTAAAAGCATATTGAAACGATGCTGTGTTGTTATTTACTGGAAAATTGAAATGAATTTTTCTCGAAATTTTTTAGATTTGGACTATATTGTATATAAACTTTCATTGTTTAGATTGGTATCAAGTATCATCCGGTTAAATTTCGGTACCTATTCGTGTGGCACCCTGTCTAATATTATTGGTTACATTTAAACGATAAGCATTTTAATTTTTACCATATACAGTGTGTCCCAAATTGAGTAGGCTAACATATGTAAACACTTCATATGGCAACGGTTAATAATTTGTAATAATGATTAAATTTGATTATTTTTTATAATACTTTTTGATTGGTAATGTGTGAAGATTGTTATATTTATAATAGAGTAAAAAAATGAATAAAACAAGAGGTCGATTAAATAAAAGAATACAGGGTGTCCCAAATTGAGTAGGCTAACATGGGTATCTTTCGTATTAGTGAAGATAGAAGTTTGGTTAAATGGGCAATGTTTTGCAGTTTTAGGTGCCCATTCAGATTCCGTTAAGAAAATTTTAAAATTCCGAATAGTTCCGAAGTTATCGTAAAAAAACTGAAAATCGTCATTTTCTTTAATCTCAAATAACTTGGTAATTATAAAAATTACAAAAAAAAGTTTAATATAAAAGTTACTAGGTTTTATAAAATACAAATAAAAATTAACTCAAAATTAAATTCTAAATGGCGTTTTCCAAGATATTGATACCAACTTTCTTATTTTAAATAGACGCCCTATTGTATTTTTACATAGTTGAATAGAAATTTTCTTTCTCTTTTCAACCATGTATAACAACCCATATTTAAATAAAAAAATTATTAACAATATTAAGAAAATTAAAGGTTTTAGTTTTAAATCAAATAGCCATGAATTATCAAAGAACAATAAAACAGCAGAATACAAGTCAACGTCATTATATTAATTTTTTGAGCGATATTATACGTTTTTCGAATAATTATAATTATTATCTTATAACTAATTGAAAATGGCAAAGTTTTCAACAACTGAGCAGTATGATATGTTTTGCACTTACATTAAATGTTACAAAAGCTCTTGCGTTGCTGCACAAACATACTTTAACAGTTTTCCAAAAAGAAAGCAACCAAATGTTAAAATTTTCAAAAGATTGGATGTTAATATGCAGAAGTATGGATGTTTACAGAAACCAAATCGAAACTTTGTGGAAGATGATGAAGATAATTTGTTAACACTAGCGTCTGTAGCGGTCAATCCTAATATTTCAACGAGGTAAATCGAAGCGCAAGTTAATGTGTCTAAATCCAAGGCATCGAGGATATTAAAAAAACACAAGTTTCACCCTTACAAACTAAAAATTTTTCAAACATTAAGACCTAACGACCATATTCGAAAAGTTACATTTTGCAATTGGCTCATTAATAAGACAACAGAAAATGATGACTTCATCAACCACATTTTGTGAACTGACGAAACCTACTTTTCAAATTGTGGATTATTCAATCGACGCAATGAGCACCACTGGGCCTTAAAAAATCCACATATAATTATTCCACGGCGAAATCAGATTCGGTTTGGATTTAATGTTTTCTGTGCAATATTTGGGAACCGTTTAATCGGCCCTATAATCTTTAATAGAAATTTAACTGCTCAAAGATACCTAGATATGCTTCAAACATCCCTGGAAGATATATTGGATGATCTACCACTAGCTCAGAATTTACAAATATGGTACCAGCAAGATGGTGCCCCTGCACACAATGCGAGGAGTGTGATTGATTATTTGAATAATCGTTTTAATAATAGGTTAATAGCTACAAATACAGTTAACCAGTGGCCACCTCGATCGCCTGATTTAACACCTCTTGATTTTTATTTGTGGGGCACCTTAAAAAATAAAGTGTATGGAAGTAGTTTTAATTATAACAATAGCAAAGAATTGCGTAAAGCAGTAATGCAGGCATTTCATAGTATCAATCGAAATACCCTGCAAAAAATAACCACAAGTGTCCGAAGACGGTGTTTATTGTGTTTAAGAAATAATGGTCAGCATTTTGAACATTTAATATAAGTTTAATTTGTTTTATAAGTAAAGGTTTTGATACTGTGAGTAAAACCTTTAATATTATTAATAATTTTTTATTTAAATATGAGTTGTTATACATGGTTGAAAAGAGAAAATAAAATGCTATTTAATTATGTAAAAATCCAATATGGCGTCCATTTAAAATAAAAAAGTTGGTATCAATATCTTGGAAGCCGCCATTTTGAATTTAATTTTGAGTTAATTTCCATTTTTATTTTATGATACCTAGTAACTTTTATATTAAACTTTTTTGTAATTTTATAATTACCAAGTTATTTGAGATTAAAGAAAATGACGATTTTCAGTTTTTTTACGATAACTTCGGAACTATTCGGAATTTTAAAATTTTCTTAACGGAATCTGAATGGGCACCTAAAACTGCAAAACATTGCCCATTTAACCAAACTTCTATCTTCACTAATACGAAAGATACCCATGTTAGCCTACTCAATTTGGGACACCCTGTATTCTTTTATTTAATCGACCTCTTGTTTTATTCATTTTTTTACTCTATTATAAATATAACAATCTTCACACATTACCAATCAAAAAGTATTATAAAAAATAATCCAATTTAATCATTATTACAAATTATTAACCGTTGCCATATGAAGTGTTTACATATGTTTAAAAACAAAAATAAAAGACTTAATTATATGGGATGACTCTTGGTGCTAATATCTCTTAAATAAATTTTACTAACATAAGTTAGTTGATTCTAGTGTTTGTATGCCACAATACCTGTGTTATAAATTAATTGTTGATGTTAAATAAATTATAAATGCAGTTTAAAGATAAAAAGCTTTGAACAAACACATACGAGAATGTTATACATTAAAACATAAAAGAACCACAAGAAAAATAAAGCAGAGTAAAAGTATTTTTTAACCTTTACAGCTGGGATAATTTTTTTATCAATACATATATCCTTGTACATTAAGGAATGTTTTGAAAGCCGCAATATTATTACTGACAATATTTTGTTTAGATAGTTTTTAATTTAATGTAGCTACATACTTACCTAAATGAAAGATGGAGACCAAAAAATAGAATACAAAACAAATATTTATGTTTGTTTAACTTTTTAAGCGTACCAATTAAAGTTTTTTTTTAAATACTTTAATATATTTACTAATATTCTTTATGAATTACAAGTCATATCAACAGTTCCTTTGAAAATAAGTAGATATAAGTACATACTACTATATTGAAAAAGCAACAATCAACAATAATAATACTTTATTTAAAAATATTTGTTCATTTCTGTTTTATTTTGTATTTTAATCCATATAACTTATTACCATTCCTTGCATTAGAAAAACGCAACCCATTTCTAAAATCTGCAATTACAAAATTAATTTTTAAACATCATCAAAGTTTACAATTGATATTATAAACAAATCCTTTGTCTTCCACTAATACACACTTTGAACTAAATTTACCTGTAAACTGGAATAAATAGAACCAACGGCAGCTGCTTCTTTAGCAATTTGTTGCGTCTGTCTTGTTACAACATTTGCACATCCTTTTTGAGACCACAGTTCCGAACTGTTAGCCAACAGTTCGTTTTTGCAGTTGTGAACTCCGCAACATTTCATGTACGAATATTCCGGCCAGTTGTTTTCTAAATAATCTTTTGGGCCATTGATTCCACAACAATCAAACTAAAATGTTTTATGACAAACGTTATCATCGTTATTAAAATTTGAAAAGCGCACTGCAGTGTTATAAAAAAATATGTGTACACTAAAAATAAAAGTTAGTTTTGTTTTTGCTTTTATAGTGTGTTAAATAAAAAATATTTCAAAATTGGCTTAAAAAAATTATTGTGTGTTTTCAATTAATATTTATTTGTAATAATTGTGCTCATTTGTATCTACAGAAGGGGTGACTCCCAATAAAATAAATAATAATAATGTATTAATACCTACAATAAATTAAAATGTGTTCCATTGTTTCTTAAGCAAATCGAAAAAAAATGCTTTTTTTATAACATAAATATGATACATTAAAGCTTAAACGTAATATGAACATAATTAATTGTATTAAGATAAAAAAATACAAAAAACAGAAACATTTATAGTTACACTAATACTTAATTATATGTACAAAATAAAAATTGAAAAAATTAACACATTTATTAAAAATAAAAAGTAAAAAAATAAAACAATATGCTAGTATTTGTACTTAACAATTAGCAATATTTATAAAGCAACATTTATCTATATCAAAAACAATAATATTCATAATATTATATTACTTACTACTTCTTCTATTTTATGAAATTTGCCATTTTCAGAAAAATCAGAACTTTCCACTTGATTTAACATTATTTCAGATGTGGAGTTAGCCATAAATGCATCAATATTCATAAATGCGATTACAGCAATAGCAAATTCCAATGCCAATAGACATGCCAAAATTAAAAGGAACTGAAAAAGAACAAATAATAATTGTTATTACTGAAAAACAAATCAGTACCTTAAATAACTATAAACAATTTGGCAATTAACATACATAATTATGTTTTTTTTATATAAAATATATCAAATTTTTATCTCAATGTTTTTATTAAAAAGATTTAATTTCTATTTATCCATAGCACTTATTTAACTTACTAGAATAAAATGTCGCCTGTTGGTTGATCTGGCACAGTAGCATCCTGCTATCGATACAACAAAACTTAAGCAACCCAATATTAGTAATAAAGTTGGGAACTTTAGAAAAGCAGCTCCGATGTATGGCTTAACATAAGATAATTGTTCGGCATATACAACTCCTAGAGCAATCAAGGATACACTCAGTATCTAAAATTTATGAACCGTGACGAAATCTGTCAGAGTACTTATCATAGAACTTACCGAGAAAATAAAATTAAAAGCAATGAGGGCGACTCGTAGAAAATTTTCGCTGACGACAGTTTTCATGTTACACTATTGATAATAATAAATGTTATTAGACAGCCACTTTTTTAAGAGAGTTCTAAACCGATTCCATATTTTGCATAGAACAGGGCTTAAACGTAAATATTGTAGGTGATTAGATAACGGTGATTAATGCAATATAGCGCCCAGTATATTTGAATAGCCTGATTCGTATTTAGAAGCTTTTATTACATTCACAATTAACTCTATGTGTACACAAAAAACAAGTAAATATGAAAAGATTACCATTTTTTATTTCTAATGTTTAGCTTAATCAAGCGCACTATGATAAATATCAAATAATAGGTACCTACTTTCTATCTTTGACAATTTATTTTATTGTATAAAAGAATTTTTCAATAGCTAATATTTGTTTATTGTTAGGAATGTATGGCAGGCAAGCAAAATAGAAATAAATCGATATCAGAACGTAATCATCGCATTTAAATAAACGCTTATCTGTATCTACAGCATGTTCACCTTATACACATGGATGTCCCAAGCGTTTTATCACAAAATTTTTTAAAGTAAAATTATTTAAATTGGTTTCTCATATTCTACAAATAATTTTAACAATTACTACGTTTCCACAGTCATTCAATACGGGTTGAATACGGATTCAATACTGTTGTCGGGTGAAAAGTGATCATGGAAACCCTGATTCGATACATATTGAACACGATTTAGATTCAGATACGATACGGTAAATTTTAGGATCGTATCTGAATTTCAACGTATTGAGTTCCATGGAAACCCGTAACTCGCGATCGTGCATGCGCAATTGGAGATCACTGGCGCTTTCTAATGATAATTTAAAATATATACACCTTTATATTAAATTGTCATGAAATTTAATAGAATTATAGCACACAATAAAATAAGCAACACAATTTTATTTCGAACCTGGTCTACGTATTAACCTAGAAAATAAGTTTTCCGAAAACAGCTGATTGCTGTATCGTAAATGGATTCAATTCGTATTCAAAACTATTTATGGAAACACGTACCTATTGGATCGCAAATTCGTATTCAATCCGTATTGAATAACTGTGGAAACGTAGTAAATACAGAGTGTCTTATTATTCTGGAATAGGTATTATAACATAACCTGTTTCTTTTTGAATGCAAAATCCAATATAATAATCAATTTACTATTAGATTTATAGTTCATTTGTAAGAATTTATTTATACCCTATATGACTTATTTCAATAACTCAAAAAACCGTTTTCCAGACCGTCACGCTTCTGAGTCGTAGATAAGTCGCGTTCCAATAAAAAAAAATTGCGGTTTACGGAACGCTTCTTTCCAGCGTTCCTACAAAGTTCGAGATCGTTCGCAATAGGTTTTTACACGGTATTTTCAATACTCATCAGTAGAAACTGTTTAAAGTAACCTGCGCATTACTATAATAAACATAACCTATTTTTCAAAATTTTGTACAAAATATATAAATAATAAACTACCTATCACGAAGATACTGACATATAGTTTCATCGACCTGAAAAACGATTTGGCAAATATGCGAACAAAGCTAAATATTTGAATGAACCAATAAACATCAAGTTATTTTCAAGTAGGGGAGACCATGGTTGGAAGTCACAATTTTTTTCTTTGGTCTTAATTTATCAATGACATTTTATATATAAATAGATAGTGTATTTATTCCAGTTTAAGCAAAAATAAAGATTTTTTCCCTATCATTATCTAAAGAGAACATATTATAATTTTTCTGAAAAAAGAAAAGTGCGACTTTATACCCCGTGTCACGGATGGTTGTTAAGGTGTTTGGGGTAGGTAGTCACCCACTAAATAAAAGGTAAAATACAAAACGAGAAAACAAATACCTATTTTATTCCTAACCTATTCTATCTAACGAACTTAGGTTATGGTAACAAAAATAACAAATGCATAATTACAGGCAATCGTTTATACACCGTGTCCCACAACTAATAGACGCCATTGATACATCTCACAGAAAATAAAATTCTGAGACGAAAAATCCTTGGTTATTTTTTGATCACACCCATAGATAATTAATTATTAATAAAAATGGGTGGCCAATCAGGTGCGCGTTATAGTAGCAAGAAGAAAGAAGAGGAAAGTGAGAGGTGAGTGAAAGAATGAGATGAAGGCGGGACAGCAGCAGGCTCGCTCGCACGGCAGTCTACGGGAGTAAACACAGTCACTATTTCGGAGATTCAACACTCAGGTGCCTCTTCACTAAAATTAATTATTAAATTAATTTCTGGAATTTCTGGAGAGTCGAGCACATAAGAGTTAATGCTTGGACTTTTCGTCCCGTTGTTAAAGCTGCTGTCCCGCCTTCATCTCACTCTTGCAGTTACCTCTCATTTTCCCCCTCTTTCTTCTTGCTGCTATAACGCGCACCTGATTGGCCACCCATTTTTATTAATAACTAATTATCTATGGGTCTAATCAAAAAATGACAAAGAACTTTTCGTCTCAGAAGTTTATTTTCTGTGAGATGTATCAATGGCGTCTATTAATACTGAGACACCCTGTATAGTAAATAAAACCACTAGAAACTAATAAAAAAAGCCGCACATATTCAAGGTTGCTTTGCACTTGTGACTACTAGCCCCCGCTAACTTTAGACAACCTTCCCCAAAACAATTTTAGACAATTAACTCCCAACATAAATTTAAATCAATGGTCATTTAAAAAACCATATAATGATATCATGAAACATATCTTAAACATCATAAATACAAAAATACAGAAAATACAAAAAAAACGAACGTATATATATCTTTTACGGTATTTCAGAGCGAACTGAAGTGAAGTACGCAAGGAGGTATTGTGCTCGGGCTTCTTTGACACGGGTAAACAAATTTATTAATTCATTAGGTTTGCTGTTATGGCTTTTGTGACAACATACCCGTGACACAACCATACCCGGTCTCCCCTACATTCTTTTAAAAAGTTACAAATCATTGCGCATGTTGACATTTGTAGTGACTGCTACTGTTATTAATTTTTGTGTTATTTATAATTGAGCTTTATTGTCCACAAAAAGTGTTTTTTTTAGAACAAATCTTCATAGTTTTATTTAATATATCATTTTATTTCCTTTAATTTAACATATTTGGTAAGTACCTTTTAGGTTGGAATGCACTTTTAATTCTTATTTTACAATCTGAGGAAGTTGTGGATAATTTAGAATTTACAGTTAATACTGGTAATTCTGTCGATAATATAGTAGATACATCATTATCCGAAACTGAAATTAAAAGTGATTATTAGTTTCTTAAACTTCTAACTTTTGTTTTAGTTGACTTTAAACACAGGACCCAAAACTCCTTATTTTAATAGTAGTTTACAGCAGTTATGGAATTTTTCTGTTAATATTTCAATAAATGCGATTATTATTGTTTAGTTTATTTCTGAATAAATATCTTTTGAACATATTATTTACTAAATTTATTCCAGAAGGGCTTATTTAATATTATTTGAGCAACATTGTTTAAATTGTTAATTAATCGCGTCAAAATCTTGTTTATCTGAGTGTACTTTTCCATTTTTAATAGCGCCAAGCACGCTTCTAAAGTTGGTGGTGCTATATCAGATATTCATTGTTTTGAAATAAAAGTCTTATAAAAACGTGGTGATTGATGGTCAATTTGAAAACTACCGAAAGTAGTATCAAAACTGTTGCAATACCGCTCGATGTGTGGATCAAAATTTGCGGGTACTATATTGATGCTTACACTCATGCTGAATTCCTAACAATCACGGATTGGTTTCTAAACGTTTCATAAATCCGTCGTTAGAACAAACGTATAATCTAATCATTTTGGAACTATTTTTTATTAAAAAATATATGTAGGTATAGTTATGGCTTTGCAAAAATATAAAATTAATTGTTATGGTAAGTTACGTTTTTTCACTTCTCTTAGAATAAAAAGAGGTTTAAGTGGAGGTAAATACATATGTCTAATTTGTAAATAAGATACATAATTTAATCAATAAAACAAATAAGATTAAATAGATAGTATAAAACAAAATGAAAATAAATATGTAATATGAGTTAATTCACGCATCACAATTCATTCAACAGTTTTTAAAACAATATATTGCTTTAAAAACTGCATATGTGTTAGCATTTATCTACTAGAAAACAAATTTCCTTTATTTTTTTATTCTCATATTGAGTTTTTGATATTGAACAATTTAAAAAACACAGTCCTGACCTGTTTTTTCCATTTAGTGCAAAAGTACAAACAAACGTTCTAACAATGACACCCAGTCAAAACATATACAAGTACACATATAACCAACAATTATTTTAAAAATTGAGATGATGCTTAAACTGTCTACTATATTATCGAGGCAACCCTGCTTAATTGTAAGACAAGAATAACATACCAGTTGATGCTTAAATTGTTTCTGTATTAAATAATTCAACTTTATTGCATATTTGTCAACTGTGATTATTTTAAATTAACTTAAACTCAAAGATGTAACAATCAAATTAAAATTAGAAAATTTAAAAAAAAAATTGCTTTATTCACTTAAATTATTGATTATTATGATAAAAAAACATTATAATTTTTGGTAAGTATTATGTCCAGGTTCAATGTCATCGTAGCACGCTATGGGTGGTTCGGGAGTCGTTGACGAACTATGCGAATTACGTATAGAAGATTTATGTGGATTTGTTAATAGAGAATACTGACATTAAGAATGATCAGATTGAACTTGATTGTACTAAAGTTGAGTTTAGAAATCTAAAGAATGAGTTGTCGAAATGTTTAATATTCTAGCTTCCACATCTGAGACGGCTTTAAATACTCCATTTTTTACAAGATGTTGAGCAGCAGGTTACATTTTTTTAGTTAGTTCATACATCGATATAAAGAAATGATATAAAAAATCATTTGGAAGGCTAACTTGGTCTTGCTCCGTTTTATTCGATGACCTGTCTTGTACACTATGTTCAAGTTGATCTGTTGATTCTTTCAGTAAAGTAACAACGTCATCCTTATTTTTTCTTTTAGTTTTCGGCGCAGAGTTTGGAAGATTTGGAAAGCATAGAAACTCCGTGATTTCAATAAATTCATCTCTATTATTTTTTTCTATGTAATCATCTATATTCTCAATTTCTTCTTTAATATTGTCCATGTTATCACTTTGGCTGGTAGCAGAGTCTATATTTATAAAATTTTCATAATAGTTGTGGTCCATAGGGCCTTCCCACGACCTGTTAACCATGTGAGGTACTAAGAACTCCATCTGTTTTTGAAACCTCCATTTATTAATAGTTTCAACAGAAACGCCATTTTTAATATACTTTTGCTGCCTTCGTAATGCATCTCGATGACAAGTTCTCAGTTTTTGCCAAAAGTTTTTTGCTTCATTCCCTGCAGTTAAAATTATTTTTAAAAAATATAATTTTTTTCATAGATACGTGCCTTTGAAAGACAGCTAAAAAAAATTATTAAAATTATAAAATAAAACAAAAAATATATATAGACCAATAGGTATCTATTTGGTTTTATATTAAAAATTAACTTTTAGACATTCTAAATTTTTTAAACATACTTTTTTAAATATGTATTAGGGGCCGTTCAAGTATTACGTAACGCATTTTGGGGGAGGGGGGTCTTGCAAAACGTTACGATGCGTACATGGGCGGAAGGGGGGGTTCGACCATCGCGTTACGTAACAATAACAAAAATATTTTAGCAACTTTTCGGTACTTTGAGCAACATAATTGTGCCTTTTAGGTAAAAATGGTCACTTGGGTGTTACGTAACGTTTAGGGTTGGGGGAGGGGGGTTCAGACAACCGTTACGGCGCGTTACATGGGGGGGGGGGCAAACATTTTCTAAAATTGCGTTACGTAATACTTGAACGGCCCCTTATGAAAAGTTTGTATTTGTAAAAACTAGTATTACAATTTACAAAAAATGAACGATCCTGATAGTTTTTGATAAGTTATTTTTGAATATAATAAAATTGAAATTCTGGTCAACCAACCTTGGACATGTACTTGGAAATGTAATACAGAAAGCAAGGTGATCAAAACCGATAAACAATTTATGCGGTTGGCAAAATTTGGTAGGTATATATGTTTTATTCAATCAACCATACCGATTTCTCAATTTAGTAAAATTAAAATACAGGGCTAGATAAAAAAATAAACTAAATTGTTAAACGTCAAAAAAATTCACAGTAGGTATAAATTTTTTTTCTAAATCTAGTTTACGATTTAGGAAAACAATAAAAAATATTAAGCAAAAGACGTACATAAATAAATGGTTATTTCAAAATTTAATTTAGAGTGTTTAATACGATATACTCCATAATAAATATATTTTAAGTTTATATACGTTTGAATCTCATAAACTAATACCTTTACAGGTTATAGTCTGAAGGCCTATTTTATAAGAAATTTAATTTTGTCCAAAATTGACATTCAAACCCGAGACCTACCCTGTTTAAAGAGAATGAAAAAATAGAACCTTAGCCAGGTTTGTTGAAAAACAATGTTAACCAAAAGAAGTTGTGGAAAAATCTCAGGGTGAAAGTCGATCATCAATTAAACAGATAAAAAATGAATAAAAATAACTATACATGCGCTGCGAGAAAAAAAGAAAACAAAAAAAATGATAACCGATCTTTATCAAATTATGTCCTAGTCCCTTTGATATCAGAAAATTTGTTCTTTACTAATTTTACGTTGGATCTGCTCCATATTTTCCCGCATCGGTGGCATTAAAGAACATCGTTTCGATCTTTATACATATAGATCTGCGTGCGTATACTACAAGTTATGCGCCCCTAGTTTTATTTATTTTCTAAAAAAAATGACCTAAAATAAAATGTTAGTATGTACAATTTTTGCATCCTTAGAATATTAGACTTCCATGCGAGCACATATAGCGCATATGCCAGAAATGTTTCTGACTATGTCTACTATTTCTTCTAAAAAACCACATGTATCTATTAGCTTCCTTACTAGAAGGATTTAAACTACCAAAAAACCGTTAAATTATGGCAACCTTGTTTTAAGACAAACTTTAAATTTGAAATATACTGTTTTAGATAAAGCAGAATCTGCTTCCTTTAATATCATATAAGGTAAAAGTACCGGTTTTGGACACGTTAGGCCCAGTTTTAGACACTTGAGTAATTTTGATAAAATACCTTAAAAAATACGAAAAAAACCTCATTGATGTTTCTATCGTAGTTAAACATACATTAATTACACTTATAGCAAGTAGCGATAATTCTTATATTTGACATTTGTCAAAATAAAGTGAAAAATGTACACAACTGGTACAGTGTCCAAAACCGGTACTTCAACCTTAATTGGCTAAAATAAAAAAATGTATAAAGAAACTTACCGTCTTGTAGATTTAAATCGATAGCTATTTTATTCCATATCTTATCTTTTATTTTGGTTTTCATATAATCAACGTGTTTATTATCATACAGTATTTTATAATCTTTAACAGCGTCAATTAATTGTTCTTGCATTTTAAACCCGATTTATAAATTACATAAATATAATAACCTATAAATTGTAAATCTGAATAGACACACGGTAAACTGTTTATTATGATAAATACCCCAAAACTAAGCAGGATAATTACATTTTAAGTTAAATTGCATATTAAGTGTGATTACGCCTCATAACCTATAACATACAAAACACTATACTGTGCTGCTTTGTGTCATTTGAGTCGCCTATGTTTGATTGTACGTGTTACCGTAAGGTTCATACCACGGTATAAGTGGCGTCATCTTCTCAAATTAGGATAATCAATGAATGATTGTACTACCTAGAACGTTGCAGATGACTGTTTTCACGTTGCATATCATTCGTTTTGATCTTAACTTTAATTATTCTTATTTTGCCTTGCTTATTGCTATGCAACATACTAACATTACGTAAAAATAAAACATTTTGGCACCACAAATTGTAAGGGAGTGTACCCGGGTATGACACGGGTTTTGTTTATGAGCCAAAATTTTTCACTGGTTAAATCAAGTCGGGTTTTCTATTCACTGTTGCAAAGGTAATGAAAATACACAACTTTTATCCGCAGAAAGTTTTGTGATTCCATTCATATGCAAAATTTTATGACCAATTTTCTAAGCATCGGTTTTTTGGCAAAAAAAAATTGTATCTAGGTATGAGACACCTACAAAAATACATTAAAAATGGTAAAATATAAAGTAAAAACCTCATATCTATTTTAAAATTTACACTTTCCTTTTTCAATTGATTTGATTTACATGAAAAAAACAACACTTTGCAAAAATCAAAAACGTTTTAACCATGCAATTTCACATACGAAGTTTGCAGATGATATAAGCAATGCGTCGATTCATTTCAGTGTTAGCACGAAAACTGACTGATGACCAAAGAAATATTTGACAATAATCAGATCGGCCATATTGACATTGCATAATGAAAATAATTGTCTGTCTCATACCTGGAGCTGTCTCATACCCGGGAACACTCCCCTACTAATTATAGATGTTAAGTTTAAATCTTATATTTTTTTAATTACTCTATTTACATTCTTAATTTAACTGATTCATTTTTTTAAATTATTTTAAACAACTAATAAATCGTTATAACTGAGTTTCAAATCTAGTTTTGGTTTCGTTTAATTTGATTGGTTGTTGCTTACTCAATTGAACATCCCAAAATTATACAACTGAAAAATAACCTATAATTAATAATTTTAATTTTTTTTAAATGTAACTATACTATCTTTTTCGAAATTTTCAAACAGCACGTAACCCTATACAGTGCGCAATAGATGACGAGTTGAGGTTTTCTGTTCTCCTATTCATGATATTCTCCATTTTAGAAATTTCAAACGATGATTTACTTTTACTGTCCTAAAATATTACAAAATATAAGTTCTTATTATTCAAAAATTTTGGTTTTACACATTATTGCATTTATCTAACTGTCAATATTTCAATTTGATTATATTTTCAAAATTTATTTTTACAAATGATTGAAAGAACAATGTGACGGTCATCTATAGACGAATAATGAAGTTTTAGAAAAAATTTAAAAACTAAGTTTATTGTTGAAAGTAAGGTAATTGTTTTTAATATAAGAAAGTTGACATTTTAATGATTTTTTAATGATTTAAATGATAAACACGGGTACTTTTTTATAATTGATCTAAACATAACTTTGGCCGCTAGATGGCAGAAAAGATCACAAAGTAAATTTATCATCAACTGAAAAAGAGTCGCTATTAAATCAGAATACTGGGAGATGGCGATCAAAGAAGGATTTCTCCATAAAGAGTTTTAATTGTGAAAGAGAAAGATGTGTATAAGGTATTACATATATGATAAAAAATGATGAATGCTTGGAGTGGACCGGTTTATTGGTTGGTTCTTCTCTCGTTCAGAAGTTGGGACAAGTTTTTAGTGAATGCAGTTTGCTGCCATGCAACTAAAACGATTTTGTTGTACCATGACCCGATTTTGAGTGCAGCTCGTACTAACTTAACTGAAAACATTTCAGATTTACCAAAAAGTCGTGTGCGTCCCCGCACCTCTTCGTTGCATCTTGAAGGCCATGGCCTTTGCAACAATGAAAATAATTGCATACCGCAGACGTTATAACACGATTCTCCAAAATTACTTTTGTTAAATTATTTAAAAATCGACCACCTTAATAAATAAGCTGCGCGCTGCATATTTGGTCGAAAGTTGTTGCATTTCATTTTTTTCGCCTAGATAACTAGACGTATCTCTAGGACGTGTATTTTTATGCTGATTTGAATATTATGCGATACCAAATCCTTGAAATGACATTATTATTTTATTTTTGAACAATATTTTTAGTATTTCTTAATGCAATTTCCACAATTTATTTAGTTATTGATTTTCGGGCTTCTTATCGTAAAAAACTGGGCGTTGGTTTAAGACGCGCGGATGTAGTTTTAGGCGCCTGACAGCAGCGTCGCGGCGTCGCTATGGTAACAGTTGATTGATAGGACAGTTAGCTGCGGTACTTCACTGAAAAACACTTACCAAATTTACACTCTTATTACACTTTTTTTTATGTTTGCTGCTTTCGTTCAATACTCGGTCATTTTAATTTTGCACAAAGAACTTGCTTATTAATTGACAAATAAAGAAATGGAGATTTTATTTTTGGTTATTTATTTATTTACTAAAAGTTTTACCTCGTTAAATCTCCCCTTTCTGTTATTAGTTTGCAAACGCACCCTAATTTAAGTGTCTGTGTATCACGCACATTTTGAATAATAAGTTGCAATCCTTTTGAATATACGACGTGAAATCATGGTTTATTACAAACCATGCGCATAAAAAAATGAGACATTGCAATGGAACTGTTGTAAAATTTGAAAATATGTATTAATTAGTTCTTAATTATTAATTTTAATAATAAAATTGTAAAATATTATTTTTAAAATATAAAATTTATGATTCATATTACGTTGCTTGTTGTTATTGATAAATTAACGCTAAAAACTGTAATTTATTAAACATGCCATTCCATAAAAGTTAATTCAATGGTCTATATGAAATTTTAAAAATGCTGTTGTATACGCATATGCAAATTGGAACTTTTAAATGAAAGTCGGTTATGTGTCGGTATTACCTTGGTTTGCATCACAAATATCTATTTTTTATTTAAATTGGCTGTATATAATTTTAATTCACTAACTTCATTTTACAGTACAATACACACTAATGTAAAAAGTAAGGTACGGAGTAGTAATTTTTTGTTATTTATATTCAAAGAAATTTTTTGAGCCGTAACTAATTTAACACTAATGGTACTATCTAACGCATAAAAATTAATTATTTTCAAAAGATGACACGCATTTTGAAATATTATTGAATTGTTAAGTAAGCGTTTATTAGACATGTTTACATTAAATTATCATTCGATTGAAGAATTTTACCATTTGAAATATCGACTTTCCAGATAGCTTTAGAAGTTTTTTTAATATTTACGAAAATATGGAAAGTTTTCAAATTATCGACAAAAAAACCCATTAAATAGATACTGTCGAAAATCTTTATACAAGTATAGGTAGATGAAAAATCACTGTTTGAATTTCAGTTTATTTTTCTCCAGCTCGCTGCTGCTTGCTGAAGTGGAAATATAGGTAAAGAAGAGTTATTATTTGCGAATTTTTTTAAGTATGTTAAACCAATGGTTTTTCAAAATAGTGATTGCATTATGATACCTAATACATCAACGTTTTTCGATGAATAAACAATTATTTATTTGATGTTAAAAACTAGGGTTTTCCAAATTCGTAGCTAGCGAAATATTTTTTTTAAATTGTAATATTGAATTTAAATGCATAATTACAATTTTTATAGTAAATTACTACGAGTCTGATCGAGTTTCAACCAAATAATTTTTTTTAGTGCATAATAACAAAAAGTTAAAATGGTTAATATCTGAACTTGATTTCGTTTTTAAGAGAGAAACTTGTAAAAAATTTAGTTCAATAAGAACTAAAAATTTTGAACTCGAGCTAGAAATGCATTTTAGGGAAAGAAGTCACATTTCGCTTGAATGTGCATATCCTTGCCCTGATTGAGTTATCTATCTTTTCATCCTTTACAAGAAAACGTAATTTTATAAAAAGAAAATGATTGTAAATTGTTCAAAATAATGTTTTTAATAGTAACACCATGTTTTCCAAAAATGTTTTCCAAAAAGAAAATATTTAAAAAAATTGTTATATGAATAATTAGTTCTTTAAACAATCGGTGGTTGTTCGCGTGCGGCTAACTGGACAACCCTGTTGGTAGAGCAATTCTCTTCGTAGTTCATAAATAGTGCTAATATTTAATAATTCACATTTTGTAACTTGCTACTTGAATTTAATTTATCATTTGTTAATTCTTAAAATCGTATCTGTCGTTAATGGGTCGATATAAAATAGATTTTAGAGGTATAAAAAGTAAATACATATTTAAAAAGCTAATATGGAAATAGCGATTTCAAAAGCATTCAAATAATCTAGTACTGATGTTAATTGGATTGAATTCTAAGCTTTTAAATCAATACATTTGAAGTCGCAAACGAATACTATCCTCGCAATTTTAAATAGCGAAGAGTCAAAATACAGCAAGATTGCTCTAATTATTGCATGCGAAATGCTTAATATGTAAGGAGCACTTTGTAACATTGTCGAGTCCATATTTATGAGGTTCGAGACCTTCGATTGAGAGGCAATGCAAGACAATAGTATAAAGGAAAAAATTAAGAGTCGTTCGTCAATCAGGAGTGATGGCCCCAAGTTGTGGCCCGGCCTGACGTTGTTTGTATGGTTAGTACGGGCACCACAGACGTAGAGTAAGGTCAGTAACCGAGAGAGACGAGGAGAAACACAATAAAAATAACAAAATCCGACCAGTACAGCCTGTAAAAATAACGGAGTATTTTTATCGGGAATTGAACTTGGAGGGGACTGAACGATTTTAGAATTAACGTTTGTTGTACTCTTATATTGCGTAAAACGTTTTACTTAAACGTCGTTTTGCAATTTATATGAGAACTTGGACGCGTGGCGGAACTTTATAGAATTATCTGACACGTTATAGCTACATAATAACATAAAATGGTAATTAACTTGTTGTTATAGGCATCGTCAACATCCACGAGTATGGCTGTGTCTCCTGGTTACTCCGTGCTACATGACAACATAATATGTAGTACTTACTTGGTACTTATCTCGGTATTCATACTATTGATGCACCTACAAGATGTTCTTGCATCTGCATGAATGGGAAAATCATTGAAATGCATTCTAACTACCTCCTCCATCTGGCATTATTTCGGTCATGAATAAGCCTACACGCACATGCAACCACTTCATTGCGTTTTGGAAGGGCGATTCCAAGATCTAATTCGGTATTTTTAGAAACGAAGTGAAATGGTTCTTTCGCGTTTCTTTTATTTTTATATATTAATTACGTGCCTTGGCAAACATTCGTAAATTCGAATGTTTACAAATACTATTTTCTTGAGAAGTACTAACCTATACCAACGATCGATTATACCTGTTACAGTTTTACTGAATCGGTCCTTAAACATACAAATTAACTTTATTAATAAAATTCGCATACAGTCGAACCTCGATAAGTCTAAGTTGAAGGGAAATTAAAATAATTCGGGTTATCAAAAATTCGAGTTATCAAAAAAAGACGACTTAAATACTTTTGTGTAGGGGAGAGTGAGGCAAAAGTGGCCACGGGAGCAAAAGTAGACAGTTCAAAATTTACCACTTTATAAAATCCAACGTTTTTATTATCTATGATAGTGTGTTTATGTATTTAAGAATCTCTGGTAGATACCTACTTTAAAAGTGATATTTTTTCTGCATTTTTCGTAGTTTAAGGTAAATTCTTTGTTTCATATAATCTTGACGTAAGCACGAAGTCCAAAAAAATGCGATTATTACAGTGGATGGTAAAAATTCAGTAAATTACCATCGCCGACTTAGCGTGGCATTCCTAACCTACAACTTGCCACATGATTTGACCAGATAATCAAAAAATATCGTGGTTTGCCATATATTTAAAAGTTGAGCTTCATTTAGAGACAAGAGTAGACACAAGACGTAATGTTTCAGGGGATGACAATGCCTGCTTATTTGTGACGGCAAATACTGGTAACTCTCGTATAACACGGTACATAGGTTCTTAAAAAATGCCGTGTTGTTGGAGGGCTACATGTACATTGACGCTGTGGACGAATGGGTACATGCCAAATGCCAAATATGGCTTGCACTGACTGTAATTCACAAGCACGAATTTGTGATACCTATGTGTAGATAATTTATGGATGATTTATTTATAAAATTATTGGAAAACTTACTTTCTTGTTATTTTAGATTTTTATACTAAACAGGTGTACTATAATCAAAGTTTCTTTTGCGAATACTAAACATTTTAAATTTTGGACCGGAATATTTTTACAACGTGTATACTAAAACCATTCAATTCTCTCCAAGTTGAGAAAAGGACTCTCCTTTAGCCTTTTTTTAATTTTCGTTTACGTTCCTTGTTGATCGGTAAATAATTTTAGAAAACGTATTTAATTTTTTTAGATTTTCTGTTACACAGTGTTATAAACTATCAACAACAAAAAATATATTTGCTCGTACGCGTGCTCGACAAATAACGACCCGAACGAAAATAAAAAGGCAAAAATAGACTCTTATCGAGTTATCAAAAATTTGGCTGTATTTTGGTGGGTGTAAATTATGTTGACTAAATAATTTCTTATATGAAGATTTAGGTAGGGGGAAAGTGGCATGAAAGAGCCCAGTTTTGAAAAAACAATTATCAATTACGCGGCAGTTTTCATACGAATCGTTCATGTATTATTATTTTAAGATAGCAACCCTAGCCAGATATCGCCCACAAAAATTTGACCGTTCACCGTCAATAAACGGCGCCGATACGATGTATTGAAGATTTTGTCGTCAAAAAGTAAGGTTTTGAGTTCAGTTTTTGTGTTTTCTAACGCCTATACGTACAAAACTAATAATAATATGATTACACTATAATTTTATAGATATATGTATTAAGCCTTCCAATAACGTATAATTTTGCAGACTAATCTTTGATTTCATAGTAATTTTCGAGATTTTGTTTCTTGAGAGAATATGTTTTGAAAGAGCCGGACTGCAGTGTAATGAAAGAGTCACCTTTTAATTGCATAATATGCAATAATAATTGTAGTAACAGCAATCAAGAGTGGTACCGATGCAAAGTTGTAACGGTTGGGCATATGAATCCTGTGGCGTAAAAGGGAAATTGCATTATTTTTGCTAAAAATGTTTTTAAGTTTTTGCAATGATTGATCTCAAACGTCAAATTTTTTGACAGTTTCTTAGATTTATGTAAGTAAATATTTTATCCAGAGTTTGCGTTATTTAAAACGTTTTATAATTATATAAGATCTAAAATTATAGCTTAATATTATTATTAAATAATATCTTCGTTAATGTGCAGTTTTAATCTTGTAATAAGAACATGGCTCATTCAAAACTTGGGTTGGCTCTTTCAATACCTATAGGTTATGAAAGAGCCGAATTTTATTTTTTTATAAATGATTATAAGTCGAAAAATATCGTTAATTTTGAAAAATGTTTTATAACATTAAGTACATAAATGCATGAACAATGACAGATTAAAAAAAAAATTGATTTATTGATGTCCTTCTATATTATTTATCCCTTTTTTTAAAACTGGCTCTTTCATGCTACTTTCCCCCTACATCTTTTTAAATGGGTATAGACATCCACAACTAAAATATCTAACTAAAATGAAGATAAAGTTTATCGATAATTCTGAAGAAAGTTTTTTCTAACAATAAAAAAAAACGCTACAAATTAAGAAGAGTGTTTAACCCTCCGCATACTAGGTGACTAAATGTCACATGCCATACTAAGTGGGGTGTGCCATACCCCGAAAATAAAATGAAATAAAATCCACAAAATTGTACTGTATGACAATGAAATGATAAGAAATATATTTTAATAACCAATAATGAATAGGTTTAATTAAAACACATTGTGTCTTCTCGCTCCCTTTCACTCATTGCTATGGTAAATACGTTTTTATAATATAAAATCGATATTTATTAAATTAAATTAAAATTTTTGAATTGAAGGAGCTTATGGTAAATTATATTAATGTAATAAATACGAGGATGTGCGCATTCAAGCGAAAAGTGGCACATTTCCGAGCGAGGGAGGCAAATGAAGCGCGACGCGGAGCGGCGCGCTTCATTTTCCCGAGATCGGAATGTGCCACTTTGAGCTCGAATGTGCACACTCGGTTTTAAGCACGATTACCAAGCGTCCCGTTTTAACAAGAAAAAAATTGGTCACGTTAGTTATACCCCACCTCGTACACGGAAAGTTAAAAATTGCATTTGAATACGTGTATCTTGTTAAGGCATTCTTATCAGTAAACATTTAAATCAACAGAGTTAGTTTACAACTTAAAAACAGGCTGTCAGATAGATATAAATAAGACTATATAAACCCTTATATCCATTCGTTCTACCGATATATAATTTGTCTGATAATTCTATAGATATTAACTTTATAGCATAGAGGTAAAGAAACTTAGTTAAGTACGTAGTCTAAGATTGTGCAAACAATAGTATTGGAACATCTCCAAGAAACGAAAAGCACAATTCTATAATGTGATTTAAAACAAAGTAGCAAAAATTTAGAAAGGTGTAGAAAATGGCAAAGCAATGTCTTATATTGGAAAAATAAATTTTCGTTTCTGAATCTATTTTATAAAGACACGATTTTGTGAGAAATTTTAACAGTAAATCTGATATGATAACTTTGTAAGAATGGTACTCATAAATGATTTATGTAGGTACTTAACGTCTAAATTAAAAACAAATATTGTTTAATGTTTAATAAATTCTTTAGAAATTTTCCAACATTTTATTAAGCAGACTTAACCCTCCGGAGACAAGGTGGTGTGTTGCTACACCCCACGGTTCCTATTTTATGCTTCCGCAGACGCCTAGGCCGTCAATTTTGGCATGACTCTGAATACCTGCTTGTGAAGTTGTTCTTCGAATGTGCGAGGAGTTGGAGCACTGTAGGATGTGATAGATCTTTTCATGTAACAGTTTTAGTAGAAAAACTGTGTATGGAGTGTAGTAGCACCTCACCTTGTAATACATCAAACAAATATCCACCTTGTCTCCGGAGAGTTAAAAAAGAAACTATTCTACTTACAATTAGGTACATATGCCTTAAATGATATCGCTGTGCTGCTCTTTGTGGAAAATTTTTAACTTTTTTTTTGTTTTTTTCTGATTTAGCTTTAGCCCTTTTTATTTTTCCTTTTTTCTATCTTTATCATCTTTTTTCTGTTTCTTTTTAACTTTTTTTTTATGTTCCATTTTAAGCTTTCTTTTCAGGTGTATCTGTCATAACAGCTAATGTTCTTTTCTTTTTCTTCTACTGTCTTATTTTAAAGAGAAGAACTTACATGACATCTTAATAAAATATTAGAAATTATAAAATACGGTAAGATTGTACAGTATACTATATAAAAATAATATTTGAAAAAATATGTTATACGAAGTAATTCATTTTCGACAAACGTCTTATAAAAATAATAACAAAAAAGATTCATTGTTTAATTTATCATTATTTTTGAATTTTGAACAATCTTATTAATATCGCTTAACCCAGAGGTTCCCAATCTTTTACGCTTTGCGGCTCCCTAAATAATCGGATTTTTTCGCGGCGCCCTTAATACATGGGTGGGGAAACCGTACTTGCACGCTAGCCGTTTCAAAAGATGCGGATTGGAAAGAAAACAATAAAAGACTCGAAAGTTCCTAAATTCTTGGAATTTTGTCAGCATACACGATTGTAGGCGCAAAATTTCGAGAATTGGAAATTCCAAGAAAATTGCAGAATTGTTTAATTGAATATTTTGCGGTGCTCTTATGACGGCACCGCGGCGCCCCGGGGAGCTGCGACGCACACTTTGGGAAACACTGGCTTAACCTGCTCTTTGAGGCACTTATCTTCCTACATCTCATGTAGTGGCGTACCCGATTTTTATATAATTTTACAGAAGTGAAATATAGGTAACATATAATATAGGAACATATAAAATTTAATAATTTTACTTTCTTGTTGTGACAAAAATATTTGATTGGTAGATCTAATAAAAAGATATTAAAAAAAAATTAGTTAAGTTTAATAACCTTTGCTTATATTTTGCTTCTTCTGTAAAATTATATAAAAATCAGATACGCCACTGTGTGAGATGTAGGTCACTATGGGAAATTACGAAATATTTTTTGCGAATTCTAAATTTTGTTCTTTCTTTTTCACATTTGCTATATGATAATAGCCTCTCATTAATTTAGACCTCTTGTAAAAGTTATCGTATTTCTATTTAAATGCGTATTTCTAAACAAAACTTTTTAATTTTGAAAATAGAACTATTTGAACCGTTTTAGATTAAATTGAGTTTAAAGGTCATACATACTTAATGTGCATCTTTAGATGCGACCTCTGTCACATTTCCTACTGTTTATTAAAAACATAGTAACCCCAATTATTTTAAGTCAAAATAAAGTTTCTTCCGAAACGTTTAACTTCAGTGATACTAAAGTTTAACGCATTACGCGTTACGCATTACGCGCTGGATTGATTAGTCAGCTTATTTCAATGACTGCTTTTTATAAAATTTATTTTCTAAAATAAAGACCCAAACGCATTAAACGAAAAAAAAAACTCTACAACAGTTGGTTGTTCTTTAAGGAGTTATAGATTTCGGAAGTGGCATTCCAAATCCTTTTTATTTAATATTCTGTGTTCTTCCAAGAACCCAATTTTAAAACCCATTACGTGCTAAACAATATTTATGCACTAAAGGAAAATATTAAAAACTAAAAAAAAAATTCGAAATTTTATGATGATTTTTGACAGGCTGTATTGTAGTGAAAAATAGTCGTATGTAAAATTTAAAAAAAGTTTTTTAAAGCTCCAAAGATTCTAGTTTACAGATCTTTTAGTCAAAATTTTTTACAAGTCTTCCTTATCATGCAATTTAAGCAAAAATGTCCAAAATTTTTTTTTGTTTTTGTGTCCACGAACTTTAAATTTTTTTTCAGTTAAACCATTATATGAAACGGATAGCTTGTTTATTCAGCTTCAAGTTTCTTTTTGTTAAATTCTGATACGATGATTTTTCACCGAGATACCGGACGTTAAATAAAAAAAGATTATTAAGATTACGTGATAACGGGAGCCTCATAAAAATTTTTGACTAAAAGATCTGAAAACTAGAATCTTGGAGCGTTAAAATTATTTTTTAAATGTTTAGATACGAGTCTTTTTCACTGAAATCCAGTCTATCAAACATCACCAAAAAATTTCGGTTTTTTTTCCTCTTTAATAGTTTCCTTTAGTGTATGTGCCACTTGTGGCACGCGTGATTTAGCTTTGCTAACGCTGGTCTAGTTATACACAAACGCAAGGTACGCCACATACCACGTGTTATATTTAATTTAGTACCGATAAAGAAGTATAACTTCTAACGCGCTACATAAGTACACGCATAGTTTTTTTTAGCTTAACTGTAAGACGTCTATAGAAAAAGGCAGAAGGAAGTCTAGGAATTGGAGATAAAAAAGCTTAAAATCTTATCTCTTAAATACGTAGATATAGGTATGTTAAATTACATCACAAAGAGAATATTTACATATTAAATATTAATTATTGTTATCATAAATTACGAAGATCAAAAGAATTATTACTTTATATGTATCTATTAGATAATTAAGATTGATCTTTGTTGAGACACCTATATCTTTTATCGGGATATGATTAATTTGAGACATAATTTTGCAGGTATCTATCCTTGTTAATTATATTAAAAATATGTATAATTCTTATATTGAACAGAATTGTTTTTATTCAAAAGTTATTCATAGACTTTATAAAACTTTAAGATTACCTACTCCCTTTTAACCTGAATTCAATCTTACGACACATTATTAACATAAATTTCACGTCATTGCTTTGTGTGTATACCTCTACCTCGGTCAACATATTGTGCAGTAGGATTTAAAAAATTACAAAGTGTAATTTAAAATATTTAAAGCAATTGTGACGTACTTATTTCGTACATTCATTTAATTTTTACGAATCCACAAACACACAGGAAACAAAAATTGTTTCTCGCACAGCACGCAACCTATAGAAACCCAGTAATTATTTAACAATATTTTTCAACTAATTAAAAAAAAAGAATTAAATACGTAGTAGCGATATGCCGTAACAATAACAAAGGCAATTCAATTGCTTCAAGGATAACGAAAAGATAATATCGAAAATATTCGCCCATTAATTAAGTCAAGATGAAAGATTTGTAATAGCAGTACAAAAACCGTGTGGCACATGTCCCGCAGCTTGAAGAAAATAAAACGAAGCGAAATGGGCAGGTGTTCGCAAAATGGCGGTGCAAGGTAGTAATAAAACTAGCTTTACGAATCAACAAAAATTATTATACGCTGAAATGTGGTCGCTGACTTACTTCTATTGTTTCGCAAGAACGAATATCGTCAACTTCAATCGCGTTTTCGTGCAAAATGCAATTTAAAAATTAAATTATTTAATTTTCGTAATTTAATTGTAATTTTTCTAATTGCCTTTCAAAAATTTTATATTAATATTATTTTTATAGAAAATCTTTTAAACAACAAACTGTTATTTTAAGAAAAAAAAATTAAAGAACATTTTAGTTTCTTTGTGGGAATAATAAGTTCAATACAAATACAGTTGTTTACCTTGTTTGAGATTTAAAGCTGGATTTTAGATATCAGCGAAAACCAATTAACTTATCTTTTTTTTTAGCTTTATGTATTATAGAAAATAGAACAACTTAAAATATCGCCTTTGTTTTAAAATTTCATGTAATAAAGTTCAGCTGCAACTCTGTCCCCAACTTTTCTGATTGAAAAGTTATTGATGCATAAATGTACTTAAATATTAATATTAATATTTTGTACACGGTGAGTCCTTAATACCCTTCCGCTTTTTATAATTACATCCATCGAAATGATCCAGATCACTATTTATGGTTTTGAGCGTAGATCTCGAATTTGCTACCTTTTATTTTTAATAAAAATATATTACTTTAAAACCAGATGATAAAATTTATAAAAAAATTAATTTGGAAAAAAAACCAAAAAAAGTCAAATTTTTTCTTAACTTAAGGGTAAAATTGTAAAGTCAACGGGCTTTTAACAATTCTAGATCAAGAATGCCACATTTTAAAAAATAAACTTTTTATAATTTAGTGTTTTTAGGATAATAGTATATTTCTATGTACATTTACTAATAAAGAGTTTTTTAAATATTTCCAGATTGTTATCGTTATAATAGTTTTTTTAGGTTTTCTATCTCTTAATGGACAAACACATTTTTTATATGGTTATCAGAAAATTTGTACGAATAGATTAAATAAACGTAACGATAGGTATATGTATATGGTAATCCCTTTTTCTACAACAAAAAAATAATAAAGACACCATCTATGAGTGCACAGCACTTTTCACATCTGAAAAAAAGTAAAAATAATTATCTAATGTAAGTGTAAAATTAGCATTTCTATTTAAACTTTACCACAATTTGAAAAACCATAAGCCAATTATGTTTTAAAATTATTTCTTTTAAAGTTCAGTTTATCACTCGCCATAATCAAAAATTGTTTTTGATTAATTTTCCACACCTTTTGAACTGTTTTATTTGAAAATATAACTGAGTAGTGCGGATTCACAAGTTCTGGACTACTTCTGCGCATGCGTATTTTGATTTTTGCGCAGCTGCTTACTGCGCACGTGCAAAGGTTTTGCGTATGTGTAGCCGCCATTTTTTGGGGAATGATAGGGATGGTTGTTTTAAAATGTTTATATATAAGGGCATCACGAATAGATCACTGTTTTCCAACTTTTTTGAGTTAACCAAATTTTCGGAGGTATAATTTTGCATATTCAGATCAGATTCATTAATCAGAATTTAAGTATTTATTACATCTTTTGATACTTTTGCTTCTTCTTCTTATAGTTTCGACTTTAACGCAATTAGGAGATCGTTAAAGCTATTTTATTGTTATTTGCAGTAGTTCTAAAAAGTTGGTTTAAATTGTCCCAAACCGTTTTCTAAGCTATGACGTTTTTCTTCGGGCTAAGGTTCTCTTTCCCTTGATTTTTACTTTTATTATGAGTCTAACATGAGTAATTCATATCTTTCACTGGTAATTATGTGACTAATATTTTCTCTAATTGATCGTTTTTACAAGCCTTCTTTGTCCAATTCTTTGATGTACTCATCCATTTGTGGCATCGTCCACAAAAGAAATGCGTAACTTTTTCCGTCGGCATTATTGTTCAAAAAATTTAATTTTGTTTGGGTCACTCTGTCTTAGAGCTTAGGCTTGAACTCCGCACAATAAAACATTTTGCACTTCCCCGTATATGTCGTTGGTTCAAATAAATTTAAAGAGAGCGAATAAAGACTTACGTTTTTAATTTTAATCGACTCGATCTGAACAAGTTTATGCAGTACGTAAGTTGGAATAACATCGTTAAAGAAAACGGGATAAAACGAAATCGACGATGTAGTTGTACATCTTAGAAGTTTAAAAATGCTTAAAAGTTGGATAGCTCTTTTTGTCATCTATTAGAAGTTAATTCACATCTACCATAATTTCCTATTTTCCACTTGTCCAATTTAACTGTCGATTGAAGCGGGAATTAACTAGGTTGTTATCGATTAGATCTGAAGAGCCAACCAAAATACTTAGAACTATTCAACCGAAATTGAAAGAAGTACAAAAACGAAATCGATAAGGTGTACAAAATAAGTCCAAGTACTTATGTGTTAAACGGAGCGGTCTCCTAAGTAACAGACATTGAAAAAGATATGTAAACATTTCGGCTATGACGATCGGAGAAACGAATTTACTGTCACTGACCTACGCTAAATATCCAACTGTTTTTATTTCTGACCTGCCTCAACTCGAAAGTGGCACATGCGTGAAAATTTAAATGATCAACTGCATATGCGAACGCTCATAATTGGAGTTTTATTTTAATACAAGCACTTCATTATTTTAAGATACGGTCTGGTGCTCTTGTTACACATACGAAATACAATTATGGTGGACTAGTTGAGACCACTGTTTCATGCACTCTACTTTTGCACTCCTTTCTCATCGAAATTTTTTAATAACTTTGTTGCAAATTATTCTAGAAGGTACGTGTAGGATTATAGCGTAAATAAATGAAATTTAAGATCTTCTGCTGACAACTCGAATTATAAGGTTCAAAGCTGCAATTACACATCTCCACTGCATCGCTCATTTTTTTAAAAGATAAACTTTTTCTAGAAACTTCAAATGTTTAAATTTCTCAACAGTTTTGCTTAGTGTTACGAAAAATATAAATTAAACATTTATTTAATCTTCTAATGCTTGTGTTAATCCTTAACCTACATTTACTGCACTTTGAGAAACGAGTCGGGTCGAAAAATTTCAGTAGCCGTTATGTTAAAACGCAAATAGCAAACCAAATCATCTTCCGAATATGCTAATTAATGTAATTTTTATGCCTTGTTTATTAATGTATGCTTTTAAACCAGGGGTACCTAAACTATAGCTTGTGGGCCGAATTTAATCCGCCATCGATCGTAATCCGGTCCACTGATTGTTTTAGAAGTAGTACCTACAGCAGTATGTACCTATATAAACCAATTATGCAAATAATTTGTCGGTAAATATTTATTACACGTAGGAGTTATTAACGATCTTATTTCAATTTTATTTACTCTGGTAGGATAAAGGCTTAAAGGTCCGCGGGTAAAAAAGTTCATTGTGAAAATTTCGGAAACTAAAAATCCGTTAGGCAATTGAATGACTTGTGTAAGAAGGCGGTGCGGGAGGGGTTCATCACCGTTTCAGCGGGCCCGGGGAGTGAATTTTCCGAGTCCCGGTAGGGGAATATGCGCAGGCGACCTGAAATTTAAGGTAAGTAACATTTTTTATATTACTTAATTTTAGTCTCATAGTTACAATTTTGACATTACGAAACCTTTTTTTTTTTCTTACAACGGGAAGGCACGAGGTGGAAAATTCATTTCGGGACGAAACTCGGTATATAAGTAGTACACCTTTATAGTAATCACCCCTTAAAATAAGAAAGCGCAATGGCCAGTCAATTTTGAGAAAAAGGTCTTTAAAAATTACATACTGCTTATTTACTAATAAGTTTTCACGTTGTAAAAACGCTCCAGTACCCTAGCGGAGAGCTATCTCGCCTACTAACCAGTAGATCTGGGTTCTAAACTCGGTCTCGCTTATTTTTTTTTTCACATTAATTATTTTTAAACAAATCTATTTATTATTTACAATTATCATTAATTTAATATAAAAAAAATTGTTATTAAAAAAAAAGGCTAAGTATTACATGATATTTAAAATAAAGAGTAATAATTTAATTTTTCATAATACAAAATAATAGGTACGTATAATAATAATAGTTATAAATAGCGCTTATAATTAGTAAAAAGTTTACGTTGTATTGTTATTCCATTTTACAAATATTTTGGATTACATACAAGAACCAGAATGATAATTGTCATAAAAACATTGAAACCAATAAATTTTATCACATCTAGAACAGTTAATAAAAGACGACTGCTTACAAGAGCAATGTTCTTTAAGCAAATCGATTAGGAAACAAACTTCATTAACATTTAAAAATAATAAATAACAAAATATTTGTTTAAAAATAATTAATTTGAAAAAAGTAATAAGCGACACCGAGTTTAGAACTCATAACTACTGGTTAGTAGGCGAGCACGCTCTGCGCTAGACTCCTGGGGCGTTTTTAGAACGTAAAAACTTATTAGTATATAAGCAGTATGGAATTTTTAAAGGCCTTTTTCTCAAAATTGACTGGCCATTGCGCTTTCTTATTTTAAGGAGTGATTACTATAAAGGTGTACTACTTATATACCAAGTTTCGACCCAAAATAAAATTTCCACCTCGTGCCTTTCCCTTGTTAGATTACGATCTGTATTATCGAGTTTTAGATATCATCGTTGCATTTTTTATGTACTGTTTTGGTTTTTCTGCATAATCTCAAATTAACGTCAGGTTACTCATGGAGTGAAATGCCCCATGTTTATTCTGACGAACATTAAAAATATATACAAAAGGGCGATATTTCTACACAATTGAATTTTTTTATTTTATTCAATTATTTATAAAATGTAATTTTTTTACTACTGTGCATAATGGCACAGCTCTTGATTTAAATTATAAAATAATCTACAATAGTAGAAAAAATTAAAGAAACAGAAAATTTGATAGATTTTATAATGATCACTGAAAAAATGGCCGTATCAAGAAAAAAAAATATTTTAAAGCTTTAAGCTTTTAATTTTAAGATCTTTTTACAAAAACTTTGTTTGAGCTACTATTTTCAAAACAATCGACAGAAGTACCTCGCAATTAAAATTTTTCACATTTTTGCTCGGTTTAAAACTGTCCTCGAACCCAGGAAATTGTGCTTAAACTCGATCAATGCAGAAGTCAGTTAGATTATTTATTCAACTTTAATTTGTGTTTTTAAAGGCTTTTGTACACCTATTGGTTGCGGAGATATGAATGGTTAAATGAAAAATAATATTTTTGTCTTTGATCATCAGTATCTCACAACGGAGCTGCAAAACATTGCAGTGAACCAATTCTAACTCAGTCGATAGTCCCATGAAGCCCCTAGAAGGATTTCCAGCGGAAATGAGCTATGATGGCAGAAAAAGTCTTCAAAGTTATAAATCAAGTGCGACATGACACTCGTAGATGGCGCTCGCAACACATTTATATAATATTGTAATTTCCTGATAAAATTGTGATTTGAAAAGTAACAGCAAATAACATAAATACGATTTCCACATTAAAATATTTGTATTTTGGGATGATATTAATTACCAAATATAGTGTGTAAGCTCAGACCTACATAAAACTTTATACAAATGTGATGTCAGCGCTATCTACGAGTGACATTTCGCAGTTGATTTATAACTTTGAAGACTTCTTGTGTTAATTTCCGCCGAAAATGCTTCTAGAGTTATGACCAAGGCTCATAGAGCTACCGATTGATACCAATAACAGCAGGATTGGTTCTCTGTAATTTTAATTAAAGCTACCAAGAATTGAACACTGTCAATACAAATCATATCTTGTTAAAAATGCTACGTTTCGTTTTATTATTGAAATTTTTTCAAAGAACTTAACATGTCAAACAACAAAATTTTACAACTTATGGATCAACTTGTCAATTTACAGTGTTCTTATGGGTACGAAGAGATGCAAAAGTTATTCTCAACATTACTCGTTCTATCAATATTTGTAAATTAGCTGAAGATTAGGTCATTGTAAAGGATTTATTCAGATTTTCAAAACCGTCTCTAGATTTACTGTGCAATCATTCAATACTGAGATATCGATGATCAAAGATAAAAATGTAATTTTTTATTCAACCATCGATATCTCGACAACCAATAATCGTATGGAGATATTTAAAAAAACAAATTAAAGCTGAATAAATAAGCTAAATGATCTCTCCATTAATTAAATCTGAAAAATTTTTCGTGAGTTTACGAACGGTTTAAAAAACATCAAAAGTTTGAAAAAAAAATGTCCAATGGTATTTTTTCGATTTTTGTCAAAAGATCTTGAAATTAGAAAATTTACGCTTTAAAATGCTTTTTTTTATCTCCATACCGTTATTTTTCAGAGATACAACCTTTCAAAATTTATTTTTTGGTTCCTTTAATTTTTTCGAGTAGTGTAGATAAAAGTTGTATTTTAACATTATAAATAAAACTTATGTTTTTCTATTACCTACATCATTTTCTTATATGTAATGGAAAAACTGTTTTTGTATTTTTATATTTTGAACAAAACAAAATACAGTACTACCTCGGAATGTTACGAGGATTTAGGGACTTCGTTAAATCCTGAGGGGCAGTATAACAATTAGTTTTGGTCGTGCCTTGGGTGAAGGTATTGGTGTGAAAATTTGTCAGTGTATATGTAAAAGTAGATAAAACGTATAATATAGAACAGTTTTATTAAGATAAACATTTTCATTATTAGATTTAATTCATTGTCATTTTATATTAATTTGAATTAATTGAATTGCATTTCAAATAGCTACATTCCGACATAACATTTTACTTCCAAAAGACTTTTTATACATCAAAATATATATTTAATTTTTGTCTTTTGAACAAAAGTGGGCATTCAAAACCACTGCATTTATAATCGAATTTAAAGTTGAAATATGCAAACAACTACCGCAAGAAATATAATCAAAAAGTTGATGTAAGGAAAGTTTTCCAACTGTCATTCTAGAGATTTGTTGTTTTTCAACGGACATATCATAAGTCAAAATGGAGTAATTTATTTGTAGAAAACTAAATTATTTCTTAAGATAAAAAATAAAAAATCGCAGAAACAAAGTTTTAATTATTCGAGGCACTACTTCATCGCACGCAATGGAAAACAAACACTTCCCACTGTGAACTTAGCAGCCGAGGTAATTATTAAAGTATCCTCGTTCCGTTATTATTAATCCACAATGAGTATAAATTTAATATGGATTATTTGTTTCTAAAGATGCATGACTAAGTGCTTTTTTCATTTTTTAACATAGAAAGTGCAACTGAACAGAAATGCGACTGTTTATTAAAATAACCTCTGGATTCAATAAACATCAGTGGATTTTAAAAGATACCATTTCTGGACAATATCTTTAATTTACTAGTTTAGGTGCTGCATTAAAAAAATTTCAAAATCTTAAAACGTATTGAATTAATTTATTAATTGCTTAATTTTCTGTTTGAACAGCTAACGACTTAATCGGTATTTACGTATGTAAGTTATTGTAATCGTCAAAAAAATATGGCATATAGGTAACTCACGACCAAAGCACTTTATTTTGAGCAATTATAAAATTTTGAAATCATCATAAGGGCATCACTACCTGTTTACAAGATAGACAGAGCACTATTCAAATGCAAATAACAAAGTAAAATTATATCATTTTTTTTATTTAGAACGATTTTGCGGGCAAACGATAAAAATATTTATAAACAAATGACAAATTGTGAACTTAAAATATTTGCTTATGGTTCTTTAGAATTAGAAACGTTTAGCTGATATATTTTTTCAAATTTTGATATTTAAAAAATGTAGTATAAAAAACTACCCAGAATTGATTAATGTAAATTAAAAAACAAAAGTGGAAAACAGCTAGATTATCTTAACCGTGACTAATTTTTGACTATTAATTTTATTGTTCTTTTGTGCGAATTTCTTAAAAAAAATATGTAATAGTTTTAGAAGGTTCCGGTCATAATTTACCGTTATTAGATTGTGTGTTATAAAGCAAACAAAAAAGCAGATATTTATTTTATTAACAAAAACGAAAGGCAAAAATGGAAAGTGCTTTTTTATTTTATTTAAATATTAACAAACTTGCACCCCCTTATGTTCTTAAATAAAATGAGAAATCTTATTGTTAAAAAGAAATATCATTTTTTTTAATTAAAAAACAAATGGTTTTTTTAAAAAAATTTATAAGTTATAATAATTTGTTATGTCTACTACTTTCTTTAATTAAAAATGGGCTTTTTTTTGATCGATAATTTATTTATCTCTCATATCTAATAAGAAAATGTCCAGAGGGCATTTAAAAAAAACAAAAAAATCATTAAAATGATTTAACGAGAATAAACAACAATAACACAAAATTTTAATTTTTGGTATTTTGTTATTAAGAAATTTTATTAAATGAAAACCTTACGTTTATTAGATTGTCCAAAATAAAATATCGAATTTTTTCATGTGTATTTAAAATTTCATATCTCAGCTCAAAAACAAGCTTATCAGTCAAAACCATTCGATTCAATAGACTTTTGTCAACATACTCAATTTTATGTATACTGATTGCGTAGAATTTCCGCTTTCTGGAGACGTTTTTGAAGGCGTTTTCGGCGTCGTATTGACTCTTGAACAATTTCTCGCGCAAGAAATTGTCGGTATGCTTGAAAAAGTTTAGCGTTTCGCAATCCAAGTCATGCCCCTTTTGTCGTGTAATGATCGACACGTGCGGTCTAGTGTTGTTATAAGGAAGCATTGGACTTTTCCTGTTGACTAATGCAGGGCTAATGCTTCGCAGTTTTTGGTGCATTTCGTCGACTTGATCCATACTACTTTTCCTCTGTAACTGTTTCTCCCGGATTAAGAAAACTGGCGAATTTCTATAATTTAACAAATATAACTCTAAATCTTGATTACTTTCACTACACGGAGAAAAAAATATCCTTAATATAACTATCTAACGTATACCCAATTGACGTATTGTTCTGACAAGGATTCGAATGTCTAATTTAACGATAATTATAAGTCAATTTGACAATCCATAGTATGATCAAAACAGCTTTACTTAGTATACTTATAATAAGGATTCGTTTATTTGTTTCAAGCGTTCAAACGAAAAGCTCTCGTGAACGTGTGCAGTATCCGTCGTGTAGGTAACTGGATAGTTAATTTGAGGATTTGAATAGCTATAATAGGGATACGTATGGTTATTATAACGATATTTTGTTCTCCGTGCATATCCGTTAAATCACTATGACAAGAATCTTTTGAATGTCTAAAACAGTAATACGGATCGTTACTATAACGATCCGCAATAAGGATTCACTGGATAGCTAAATTAGCTATACGGCGTATCCTTGTGAAAGATAACTATCCAACGGATAGCTATAATAGGGATACGTATGCTTATTATAAGGATATTTTTTTCTCCGTGTAGCTTTTCTTAACATTGTTTTTGCAATATCTACTCCTTTTTCAGCTAAGCCATTACTTTTAGGGTAATGGGGGCTAGAAGTCTGTATTTGAAAGTTCCATTAATTTGCAAACTTGTTTATCTCGTAACTACCAAATGGCATATTATCAGATATCACTATAGCAGGTATATCATTTCTACTAAATATTTGTTTAAATTTATCAATAACTGCATTAGAATTTTTGTTCCCTAATTTCTCAATCTCTAACCACCTTGAGTAGTAATCATACAGTATTAAATAACTAGAACCAGCATGATCGGCAATATCAACGCCTACCTTAAAAAATGGTATTTTTGGTATCTCATGACTTTGTAATGGTTCCTTTGTTTTTGATCTACTGTATTTCAAACATATATTACAATTTCCTATATAATTTTCAATTTCTGCCATCATGGCCATCTAATATAAGTTATTTCGTGCCACTGCTTTAGTTTTTACTATTCCTAAATGAGTTTCGTGTAATATATTTAATTTGTCTTCTTCAACGAAGATGGTACTATAAGTCTATCTTGATAGTAAACTAATCCATTTTCTGCAAAAATATCATTTCGTAGTTTCCAATAATGTTTAATTTCTCCCTCTTCATTACATTTATTTGGCCAACCTTTGTTATACCATTTTAATACTTGATTTAATATTTGATCATTCTCAGTAGTTTCTTGAAATTGTATAATTTTTTCTTCGCTCATTCCATATCTTCCTATGGTGAGTGCATGCACAACATCTTGCATTATCTCATCCTCATTCTCTTTTTTATGTATTATATTTCTACTGAGTAAATCTGCTATATACATTTTACTTCCAGGTAAATAATTAAGTTTAAAATCATACATTAATAATGACAATCTTAGTCTACGTAACCTATTGTTTTTAATTTTATCTAAATCTTTTTTTACTATTGATATCAATGGTTGATGATCATTAAATATTTTAATTTTATGACCATAAATTAAATTATGAATTTTTTTACAACCAAAACTAACAAAAAGCAATTCTTTCTCAATTTGAGCGTAATTACATTCAGTTTCTGATAAGGATCTTGAAGCAAAACTTATTGTTTTACCTTCTTGTAGTAAACAACATCCAATTGCATCTTTAGACGCATCACATTGTATCTCAATTTGTTTCTTAGGGTCCAATGAAGCTAAAATAGAAATTTCGCAGACCATGTCCTTAATTTTATTTAATGCTTGTTCATGAGTATTTGTCCAAATCCATTCTATATTGTTCTTTAACAATTGTCTTAATGGTGATATTACTTCAGATAGATTTGGTACAAATATTCTTAAAAAAATTATCATTCCTAATATTTGCTGTAATTCTTTTTTATTAGTCGGTTGTTTTAAATTTTTAATGACTTCAATTCTTTCTTGATTTGGTTTCATACCTTGTTCATTAAAAACTAATTCAAAATATTTAACTTCTTTTACAAAATACTGTACCTTATTAGGATTAAATTTAATATTGTATTTTCTAGTTGTTTGTATTACTTTATCAAGAATTATTTTTAATTCATCTTTAGTACTTGCATAACATAAAATATCATCAAAATATTCCCAAAATATTTTTGTGTTAATTTTTGAAATATTTCTGGAATAGATGTTAATCCAAATGGTGCTCTCAAGAACTTATACAATCCTAATGGTGTACTAAATGTGCAAAGTTTACTTGACTCACTATCTAATCGTATTTGATGAAAAGGGGCCATCCATAAATTACGTCACACAAATTTTAGGACTTTTGAACCCCTCCCCCCGTCCTTGTCACAGGTTGGCACATTTTTTGCCCTCCTCCCCCCCTCCCGATGTGACGTCACACATTTTTTAAATTTATGCATATATTTAAAAATAATCTAAAAAAAACAGTTATTTTTATTTTTTTTTTATTTTTATTAAATAATCTTTAACAAAATCAACATAAAGTCACATATTTGTTCTGGAAGTTAAATTTTGTTGCGTGAGAGATAATCTCTTAACGAGAGTGCTAAATTATTAATATAGATCAAAGTCGTAAAATTCTAAACTTTTTTTTCAAAATTTCGTGCTTTAAATTTTAACATGTTACGTCACAAAGCTTGTGACCCTCCCTGCCCTTTGTCACACGAAGTCACATTACGGTAAACCCCTCTCCCCCCATTAACGTGTGACGTAATTTATGGATGGCCCCAAACCATCTTTCAGATCTAACACAGAAAAATATTTTTTATGTGCTAATTTAGTACTAATTTCTTCTAAAGTTGGAACTGGATAAAATTCTCTTAGTATATGTTTATTTAACTCAACCGGATCTATACAAATTCTAAGTGATTTGTCTGGTTGTTCTACAATTACCATATTATTAACCCAATCTGCAGGTTCTTCTACAGGAACTATTATTTCTTTCTCCTCTAACATTTTTAATGTATTTATTACCGTATCTTTAATTTTAAGTGGTATTCTTCTAGGAGGAATAGCTTTTGAACTAGGCGTTTCTTTTATTTTAATCGTGCACTTATCTGGAAATGCCCCTAATCCTGTAAATACATCTTTATTCTCATTAATAAATTTTGTTCTTTCATTAATTTCTTCTGCGACAGTATCAATGCGTTTTAACAATTCTAATTCTACACATGTTTTGAGACCTAATATAGGTGTACAATTTACTAAGTCAACTATTAGGAATTCTGAAATTGTTTCTACATTTCTTACTTGTACACTTGTTTTTAGCAAACCTTTTGGCGCTATTTTAAAACCTCCATAACTTTCTAATTTCATGTCTACTTTTTTGACTAAATTATTCCATTTATATTTCTGTACATAATAAAGGGTTTTCCAATAAGAGGTTTCATTTTGATATTAAAAAAAACGAGTATTTTTTTAACAGAAATCAATGGATGTTTATATCATTTTAAAGAGGAAGGTATGCCATTAACAATGGAGAACGATATCTGCCAAATGGCCGCCACGGCTACGCTTGCAGCAGCATATCCTTTTCATAAAATTTTCTATTACCAATTCGCATATTTGCGGCTGTATGTTCGCAATAACTTCACGAATTCCATCTTCAAGGTCTTGAATCGATTGTGGAGCATTGGCATAGACCTTATCTTTCACGTGACCCCAAAGAAAAAAATCTAAAGGTGTTAAATCGCAAGATCTCGGTGGCCAATTGTGATTACCTCTTCGAGAAATAACACGGCCAGGAAACTTTTCTTGCAAAATTACCATGGTTTCGTTGATTGAGTGGCACGTAGCACCGTCTTGTTGAAAATAAACGTCGTCGACATCAATATCTCCCAATTTCGGCCATAAAAAAACATTAATCATAGCTCGGTAGCGCAATCCATTCACCGTAACAGTTGCACCAGCCTCATTTTCGAATAAGTAAGGTCCAATCACACCGCCAGTCCAAAAACCGCACCAAACAGTGACACGTTGAGGATAGAGAGGCTTTTCAACAATCATTCTTGGATTTTCGGAGCCCCAAATTCGACAATTCTGCTTATTAACATAGCCTCCGAGGGGAAAATGGGCCTCATCACTGAAGATAATTTTTCGATGAAAATCTGGATCATTTCGATGCATTTCAAGAATCCAATCAGCGAAGATACGACGTTGCTGGTGATCGACCGGCTTGAGTTCTTGTGTTAACTGAACTTTAAAAGCCTTAAGAGCTAAGTCTTTATGCAAAATACGGTGTAATGTCGTTTGTGGAATGCCTAATTCCAATGATCGACGAGGAATCGACAAACCTGGGTTTTCTTCAACACTATAGGCTACAGCAGCAATATTCTCAGTTGTTCTTGAGCGACGCACACGGTTTCCATTCTTCACATCACTAATTTGTCCCAACAGCTCAAATTTTTTTACCAGTTTCACTATTGCCGGCCGAGAAGGTGCTTCGCGACGACCCAAAAGTGCCTTAGTTTTACGAACCGTGACTGCAAAATTTTCACCATTTTTATAATGGATTTTAACCATTTCAATGCGTTGTTGAAGCGTGTATCGTTCCATTTTTAGTAATGGCGTAGTTTTTACTTGTCAAATGTCAAAAGATGACAGCTTCAAAAGTGACAGCTGCCCAAATAGCGGGCTATTCAAAATGAAACCTCTTATCGGCAAACCCTTTAGTTTGGTATTATATTTACTTGCGCTCCACTGTCTAATTTAAATTTAATAAATTTATTTTTAATTTTAACATATTTGTACCATTCTAACTTGTTGGGGGCTATTGCTAACTTCCCAAATTTCGATGATTTTCAGGTTTTAAATCTTTATTGCTTTTTAGTTACAAACATTGTATTTTTTTTTCTATTCTAATGACATATCTATCAACAACTCTCTTATTAAAACAATGCTTAGGCCTTCTTGATATTATACTAAACATACCGCCCACATTGAAATATAATTTCAAGAAAATAAATGTAACTTAAGTAATTCTAATAGTCTATTGGTAAGGGACACACTTTGGTTAACGGTCTTTTTAATATTCCACTTATAGTTTTAATTTCAACCACTCGAGTAACTTGATCTAAACCGGGATGTATTTTAATAATACGACTCATCATCCACTTATTGGGAGGTAGGTTATCTTCTTTTATAACAATTATGTTGCCTTCTTCTATGCCTTTACTAAGTTGCTTCCATTTTGTCCTTTGTTGTAACTGGGTAAGATACTCTTTAGACCATCTTTTCCAGAAGTGTTGTTTAATTTGCTGAACTCGTTGCCAGCGTGATAATAAATTTAGTTTGAGGTGTGTAATATTTGGTTCTGGTAGAGCAACTAGTGAGTCTGAGATTAGAAAATGTGCAGGAGTTAATACTGTTAAGTCATTGGATCAGATGATAATGGAGTAAGAGGCCTTGAATTTAAAATAGCTTCGATTTGAACCAAAAGTGTTGTAAATTCTTCAATTGTCAAATTTGTTTGAAATGCTACACGTTTAAGATGAAATTTTACTGATTTCACTGCAGCTTCCCATAGCCCTCCAAAGTGTGGTGCTGGTGGAGGTATAAAATGCCATTTGATATTTAAAGCAACTGATTCAGTTATTAATTTATGTTTGTGAAGTTGATTTTTGAATAATGAATTTAATTCGTTTAATTCTCTGTTTGCCCCAATAAAGGCTGTAGCATTGTCGGAGTATATGTTTCCACATATTCCTCTGCGTGAAATAAACCGTTGTAATGCGGCCAAAAATGATTCAGTTGTAAGGTCAGTTACAAGTTCCATATGAATGGCTTTCGTAGCAAAACATATGAATATACAAATATAAGTTTTAACTAATCTTTTTCCACGTCCTTTTGATTCTTTTAACAGAAATGGCCCAGCATAGTCCAATCCGCAGTTATAGAAAGGGCGTGCTGGTACAATTCTATTTTGTGGTAAATTTCCCATAATTGGTTCTAGATTTGATGGTTTGGAACGAAAACATCTTACACACGTTCTCAATATTTGTCGAATTCTTGATCTGCCATTTAATGGCCAATATCGCTGTCTTAAAGCTGTCAATATTAGTTGGGGACCACCATGTAGTTGTCGCAAATGTTCGTTTAGAATAATCAATTTAATAAGAGGGTGTTTAGAAGGAAGAACTATAGGGTATTTAGTTTGTTCATGAATGTTAGAATGTTTTAATCTTCCTCCAACACGAATTAAACCATATGCATCAATAAATGGGTTTAATGTTTTTAATTTACTGTTCAATGAAACGTTCATTTGTTTACGCAATTGGTAAATTTCTTGAGAAAATTCTTCTTGTTGACATAATTTCAACAGACATTCTAATGCATTATTTAGTTCGTTCACTGTCAAATGACCAGTGGCTTTGGTTTTATTTTTAATATTGTATATAAATCTTAAACATAATGCAACCGTTCTTTGAAGTTTAGTCAAACTACTGTATTTAGTAAATATGTCTGATTTCATAGTTGTAATTAAACATAAAGTTTGCCTTAATTCTGATAATGTCTCATCTGCTAATTCTTCATGTTTGAATGTTGGCAAATCAAAGTAATTTTCTTGCAATAAATTTGGTCCGTGCCACCATAAAGTTGAGTTTTTTAATTGTTTAGGATTCATTCCTCTAGATAATATATCAGGTGGATTATCCTCACTACGCATGTGGTACCAATCAGTTATGTTAGTTAATTGTTGAATTTCTGTTATGCGATTTGCTACGAATATTTTAAATTTAGATGGTGTACCCTTAATCCAATTTAGTACAATGGTCGAATCTGTCCAAAGGTATATCGAGTTAATTTTAAGATCAAGAGCAGCAATTGTTTTGTGCATTAAGCGAGCTAGTAACACACAACCGCATAATTCCAGTCGAGGTATGGTTATCGTTTTTAACGGTGCTACACGAGATTTTGAGCAAACTAGTTGTACTTTGCAATTTCCTAAATTATCGGAGCTTCTTATATATATACAAGCACCATAGGCGGCTTCTGAAGCATCGCTAAATCCCTGTATTTGAATATTTTGATAATTGTTGATTAATAAATTTTTGGGTATGGAAATTGTATTCAAATATACAAATTCATTTTGTAAAGTTTTCCATTGTGTAAATATCGTAATTGGAACTGATTCATCCCAATTCAGTCCTAATTTCCATAATTGTTGAATTATAAGTTTGGTTGTGATTACCGTAGGAACTATCAGGCCTAGAGGATCGAAAATTTGTGCAATTGCTGATAAAATACCTCGTTTAGTTATTTGTTTATCTAATGAAAGTTTTTTACTACAAAAAAGAAAATTATCGTTTGTTGAATTCCATAGTAATCCTAAGGTTTTTGTATGATTGTTGGTATTAAAATCAAGAGTATTATTGGTTAAGTTTACCTTGTACTCTGAAGGTATAAGTTTCTGAGTATTAGATGCCCATTTAGCCAAGTGAAAGCAGCCTTTCTTCAATATTTCGATTATTTGATCACGTAATTGCAATGCTTCATATAAAGTATTTAAGCCTGTTAATATATCATCTACGTAAAAGTCTCTGGTAATTATCTTTGATGCATTTGGAAAATTAGAAGATTCTATTTTGGCTAATTCATTTAAACAGCGTATTGCTAAGAATGGTGCACTTGATGTTCCATATGTTACAGTAGTTAATGCGTATGTTTTTTAATATATCTGTTGAGGTTGATCTCCACACAATTCGTTGCATATTTTGGTCAGATGGATGAATCATAATCTGCCGATACATCTTAGTAATGTCAGCTGTAAATACATAGATGTGTGTACGAAATCTTAATAATATGGAAAACAAGTCCTGTTGAATCGTAGGCCCGATCATTAATAGATCATTTAAAGAATTTCCCGTAGAAGACTTTGATGATCCATCAAAGACTACACGTAGTTTTGTGGTTAAACTGCTACTATTTAAAACTGCATGATGCGGTAAGTAATAGGCAGGGTATACATTTGTTTTCTCCGAAATTTCTCGCATGTGATTTAGATCTTCATATTCTTTTAAGAACTTAACGTAGTCTTCTTTTAATTTGGTATGTATTTCAAATTTTCGTTCTACTGATTGTAACCTTTTTATTGCTGTAGTTTTAGATTCTCCAATAGTATTTACATTGTCTTTAAAAGGAAGCCTTACACAGAATCGGCCGTTTTGATCACGCGTATAAGTTTCTAAAAAGTGTTGTTCGCATTCAAGTTCTTCTTTGGATACATTTTTATTTATGTCACAGTCTTCTATTTCCCAGAATTTAGTAAGTTGATCATTACAGTCTATTTCTTGAGTTAAATTACAGACTACTTTTTGTGAATTGGTTACTGTAGGATATATTCCAGATAGGACTCATCCAAGTGTTGTTTTTTGGAGTATAGGTGAATGTTTTGTTGGTTTGTATTGACCAATGCATAAAATTTCATAAAATATTTCTGCTCCTAATAGCATATCAATATTACTTGATTGATAAAATGCAGGATCTGCTAATTGTACTTCTTGTGGTATTGTAAATTTACTTATGTCGATTGTATTTAATGGTAGATTTTCTGTGATTTTATTGATTATTAAAAACTGAAGTTTGGTTTTGTATGAATTTACTTTTGATTGTATAGTTATGTTTATTTTATGTTTTATATATATTATGGCTCCGTTAACGCCGTTTAATTGTATGTTTATTACTTTAGGTTTTAAGTTAAGTTTATTAAGTAATGAATAAGTAATGAAATTTGTTTGAGACCCGGAATCTAATAATGCACGGCACTGATGTTTTTTGTTTTGAAATCCGATTGCATAAACAAGTGCTGTTGATAGAAGTACTTATGCCTTTCGCTCAGATGAATGATTTGCTACTATTGTCGTTACTTCTTCAGTAGTAGTTGAATTATTTTTAATATCTTGAGACTCATCGACATGTAGAAGAGTATGATGTTTTTTCGAGCATTTCTTACATTTACTCGAATAACAAGCGGCATTACGATGTCCTGGTTTCAGGCAATTGGTGCATAACCTATGTTTATGTGCAAGCTCTAATCTTGCTTTTGGATCTGCTTTTATTAGGTAATCACATGATAAAGTGTAATGTTCTTCTTTGCATATTCCACATTTTATATTGGATGTTGTTGCGTATGTTAAAGTACGCTGGTTACTTGATAATTGTTTTATTTGTTGAATGTTTTCCTTTCTTCGGGTATAATTAATAATTTGCATCGTTTATTGAAGAAGGAAGATAAATCTTTTATAGTAGGATATTCGATGTCAATTGAAAATGATTTTCATTGAGCTTTTAATTGAATGTTTAATTTTGTTATAATTAAGTAAATTATTAAGCTATCCCAGTATTCAGTTTTTTCTCCTAATCCATTAAGAGCATGTAAGTGTATATGAATAATATCTGTTAATTGTCTTAATGAATTATGAGTTTCTTTTATTATTGGTTGAATCTCAAATAATAACCTGATGTGTGTTTCAATTAATTGCTTTTGATCTTCGTATCTATCGGAGAGCAATTTCCAAGCTACTTCGTAATTTGTTTCTACAAAGTCTAAAGTTCTTAAAATAGTGGTAGCGTTACCTTTTAAACATGCTTGTAGAAAATGAAACTTTTGTATAACAGTATATGTTTTGTTATTATGTATCAGCGAATTGAAAGTATCTTTAAATTGAAGCCAATGTTGATTTTCACCATTAAATTCTGGTAGAGGCATGTCTGGCAATTTTACTTCATTCATAGCCAGTATTTGTCTAGGTACTGCTGAATTTTGTGATGTACTTGACAATAACTCCAAACGATCCTCTGCTTCTGCTTTTACACTAAAATATAACTCTTCAACTTCACATAATTCGTTATCTTGATTGTCATTGGTTTGAGATTCGATTTGTATGTTTAATTCTGAAAACTGATCGTATAACGGTTCAATAGTTGTCAATCGGCATTTTATGTCATTGAAGTTTGCATTAATTTTATTTGTTAAAAATGTTTGAAACCTCGTCAACTTTCCTTTTATTTGTCCACGTTTTTGTAGTAGTGTTTTTTCTTGCGTATTCATGGTTTTTCTTCTGATGTTAACAGCTGCTGCTCACTTACTCTTAAACTATTCTTCAGTTATAACTATTTTCTTCAGATGAAATTTTATAATAATATGTTGAGTGGAAATACTTCTTTTACATCCGGCTCGAAGGACCATATGTTGGGGGCTATTGCTAACTTCCCAAATTTTGATGATTTTCAGATTTTAAATCTTTATTGCTTTTTAGTTACAAACATTGTATTTTTTTTTAATTCTAATGACATATCTATCAACAACTCTCTTATTAAAACAAAGCTTAGGCCTTCTTGATATTATACTAAACATAACTTATTTATACAATTAATACCATTTATATAATTAATTGTGTTTACATTCAAATCATCTTTTATATTTTCTTCTATTACTTCATGAGCTTTTTTATTTAGCTGCTTACTTTCTTGGGTTATACACATATTTGCAAAATGATTAGCTTTTTGACATTTATTACATGTTTTTCCTTTAGCCCAACACTTTTTATTGGGATGACTTTTACAACATCTTTGACATATTTTTCTATTTCTATAGTTACTACTAAATTTCTTAAAATTATTACCTACGTTACTTGTTTGTTTTTGAAGAGTCTGCTTTTTCATTTCATTTACTTGACGTTTCTCTTGTTCTAGTACTTGCATATTCTTCTCTGCTAATTCTACTGATTTACAAAAGGAAATTACGTTCTCTAGAGTTATATTTTCTCTAAATAGTCTTTCTTGAACACTTTTTGAGTTTATACCCAATACAATTTGCACTTTTAGTAATTTTTCTTCTTGATCTCCAAACTCGCATGGTGTTACTAATGTTCTTAGATCTGCATAAAATCTTTCGAATGGTTCTTGCGGTTCTTGTTTTCTTGCAAAAAACTTGTAGATTTCCATTATTGTATTTTTTGTAGGAACACAATGTTTTCCTAGAACTTCTATAATACTATCAACGGTTTCTTCTTCTTCTTTAACAGTAGTTATTGTTCGGTATAATTTCAGACCTTCACTTCCCAATAAATTTTTTATTCTAGCTACTTGCACTTCTTTTGATTTTTTATTTGTTTCCGTAGCTGTAAAATATATTTTCACTTCTTGTTTGAATTGGTCAAAGTTTGCTTCTAAATTGCCGGTTAACTGAAGTATACTAGGCTTATTAAACTCCATTTTTAATTTAATACTCCAACAATAAAAAATTTATTTTATTTTATTTTACGTTCTTCTAAACCTTTGTTTTACGTAAGATCTTATTGTTAGTCTTTAACTGACTTTCGACTGCGCCATGTTTTATCTTATTTATCTTATTACAAGATATAGTTTTTAAATTAGATTCACAAACCTTACTTGTTAGGTTGCTATTTACTAAGTGTTGCTAAGACAACTAGTATTTATTATTTTTGTTATATCCATCAGTAACTGGCTATATTTAAATACACAACACTGTGATTAATGAGAGCAGCTGTAGACCACCAAACAGTCACCATAACTTACTTTTGGTGATGTTTTAACAATGGAATGTGCTTTGGCGTTTGGTCATGGTCCAACAACTGTCGATTGTCGTATAAAATCCATTTTTCACTACACCTTGCAATCCGTTTGAGATACGGATCGTTTTTATTGCGCAGAAGAAGATTTGACAAAAGCTCAAAAGGTCGATTTCAAGATTTAGGTTCAAATCATGCGGCACCCACTTGTCGAACTTTTTTGTTTTTCCAATTCGAATTAAGTGGTCGAAAACGGTGGTTTTACTTACGCGAAGATCTTTCGCAATCTCCTAAACCGGGAGTCTCCAAACTACGGCCCGCGGGCCAAATCCGGCCAGCCAGTGTCATTAATCCAGCGCGCGACACATAATGGCTTATTGTTTTTATTGTTCACTCGGTTTTATTTACTTGCTAGGTAAATTTTAATGACAAGTACTCGGCTACTAGTCTAAAGATTATACATAATGGCAGGCAAATTAAAATGGTTTTCGCCCTTGTAACTTACTGGAGTAACCAGTATAGCCCTAAAGCTGAAAAGTTTGGAGACCCCTGTCCTAAATAGTTCTGGGCAGATTGGCTTCCACTAGAACCTTCAATTTCTTGTCCTCAATGGCACTACTCAGCCAAGCGCGCTCTTCATTCACCAGACTTGTGTCACCCGAATTAAACTCCTTGAACAATCTTTAAACAGTGTGTTTGTTTGCTTTCCAAAAGCATTGACAATGTTTTTGGATGATTGGGGCGCATTCTGACCAAGTTTGAACTCATACAAAAAAAGAAAGTGAAAATTACGATTATTCATACTGAATTCAGATGCATATTAGAACACTATACAACATTGCATAAAAAAGAGTAGATGTGCTTTAAAAGCAACAAGTTTTAAGCTTTCGAATGATATATTACACTTGAATAAAAGAAACTTTATATTATTATAAAATCAAAAAAAAATATTAATGAAAAAAAGCTACATTTACTTCCAGACAACCTAATGCTTAAAAACCGCCTGGAACCACCATTGATTACGATAATATCACAATAAATTGTACAATAAACACTTTTTAAAACTTATAATAAATTTATCGCAATCTATTTTTAAGTACTTTTAGATATTGTATTTTATTCTTAAATAATCTAGTGGTTTTTATTGGTCTTTGTGCGACTATCTTAAAACTTTTCCAATAACGTAGCGATAACAAGTACCCAGTTCAGTTAAAAATTAAAAAAGTGCAATTGCACACGAACTCCGCTCTGCAAAAATTATAATTATAATTTCAGAGAGATACATATCAAATAATATAAATTAGCAATTCTGCGAGCTTGTTACGAAGTTCAGAACTTTAAATTTGAGATCGTATAGCTTCAGTAGTTACGTTGCGTGTTTTTCCTGCTTATTGTTATTCTTATTCTTCCCATGGCCTTGTAAAAATATTAAAATGCACCTTGTTTAAAGGTGGCAGGTTTTGTGCATTTTCCTGGCTTTTGTAATTAACTTACTCTTGCAATTTTTATTTGTAGTTTCATTGCAAAGATGCGTTGAAAGATAAATGTAACTTTTTATAAAGGATCCTCTGCACTTTTTTTAAATACATTTGACGTAATTGATATTATGTTTACATTTCATGCTCTACTAAATCATTAATGCATATTGAAACAACATTACAATTTTAATTTTAACTTTAAATTGAAGAATTTTATTAAAAAAAACTAAATAACGCGTTATTATTGATTTTAAGATCGTTCAACTTAAAAGAAGACGTTTTAAATACGATATCTAATTTATAATTCATAACAGTAAATAAAAATAATTTTAGATTAGCAATAAAATAAATGTTATAATTAATTGTTACTTTATGTAGTTTATGTTCAATAAATTTTATTTCTGGTTTTTATAAGGTCAAGCACATCAAAGAGGAAGCAGCTGTTAATTGCACTGGCATCAAGAAATATTGACTGTTGATAGAAAACCTCCATCAGAAAAACAACTTTAAGTTTATTGGAATTGTCATTAGCATCTTGAAGCATTCCAAGCAAATGTATTAGTTATCGATTAATATTTAACATGCAAGCCACTTGTTCTTTGAAGCAAGAACGATTTAGCTTTTAAAATAATTTAAATTAACATTTTTTTTAAACACAAGCAAGAAGAATTAGAAACGAATCCATCAATACAATTAAAAGTATTTTTCTGTAAAGGCTTCTAACAAATAGTAAGTCAGGTTAAAAAAGTACTAATAAAAATCTATAAAGTTTAAAATATTAACTGCACAAATTAACACGAAAATAACAGAGGCTATAAATGTTTTGTGGCTTAATTTAGTTTAACCTTAAAATAAATTTTTTACTTATCCATTACTCTTTAAAGCGTAAGTGAACTTTAAAAAAAACAAATTGCTGAATAATTTGTTTTAAAGATTAAAAATCTGGTGTTTAATTACCTATGTCTTAATTAAAGAATGCATGTTGTTTAAATCAGTGAATTTTTAATACAATTTTATTGAATCTCAAAAGTAAGAAATACCTTCGACATCGTGCAAATACCACTTTCGAAAATAAAACAAGAAGCAAGTAGCGTGGCTACTTAAGAATATTTGAATCAATACACATTAAACTTTTGTAAAGTGCCATTTAATATGTCACAATGAAAATCACGAAACCCAACAAACAAAATGGATTTAAAAGCCTTGTGTACCATATAATTCAAATCGATCAGTGGTTGAATGAATACGGGTTGGTAATTTTGTGTGGTATCATTATTTTGCTCTACTATGAAAACCTATATGAAGACTCCTTTGTTTGGTTTTACTGGAATTGGGAATCAAATCCTAGTATTACTCACCTCCTTAATCGCATGTTATCCTAAATTTTCCAGTTATTTAGGTACTCCCATGTACTTTACTTGTTGGTCTAAATGATCCTGAATTGGCCTATCAACAGGTTCGGTCATAAAACAAATTTTATAAAAGTTAAGCATCTATTAATGAAAAAGAAGCTAATACAAAAAAGAAAAATACAATCAAAATAACTCAAGAACTCAAAAAATTTAATGTATAAAAAACGCAAAATTGCTTGACTGCATTTGATAAAATGGATTGTTCTATATTTTACAATAAGTTTATGTTCAAATAGATTTTGAATCTGTCGAGTTCTCTGAATGAGTAAATAGATTTTAAAATAACATTATATTTGTCGAAAACTATTATATTTTTACTATTTTTTAAATAAGTATTCATATACCTATATGACAAGTAGGTAGGCATAAAATTTTTAAAAAAGGTATATTAAGAATTAACACACTAGAAGCCACGTATTGAATGGAAAAATAAATTAATGATAAGACAACGTTATAATAAAATGCAGTAGAGCAATTTTCTAAGGTAGAAATTATTATTCATTTTTAAATGTATTTTAATTTTGAGAAAATAAATAGAGCACAATAAAATTAGGATTTAATTTGTTTTGTTTAGTTATTGCTTGTATACCAATTAGTAGTTTATTTACCTTCTGTATTATAGCTGTATTGGTTACTTTTGAAACTATTAGAGACTTCTTTTCTTAAAATGCGGGAAAATGTAATAAAATTGCGTTTGGCATTTTTACTGCGATTCGATAGTAAATTAAAATTTTTTGGAGCAGAAATTTACGCGATTTAATTAGAAATTTATACAAGCAGTATATTTAAGTGTTTTTGTGCAATCGCTTTTTTTATTAATTATGACTTTAAAATTGACAAAGATTCATTTGTAAGTAAATAATTTTATATTATCTACTAGAGATATATTGTAAAAGATGGTATCGAAGAAACGAATATTTTTTTGTTATACCTAAATAAATTTTTTTTCATAATTTTCTTATTTTAAAAAACAGTTTTCTTTCATCCCTTCTTTGTTTCTTTGAGAATTATTGTTTTGGTCATCGTTTCTTCTAAAGTTTTTATACATAAAGAAATTCGTTGATCATAAAATGTTATGGTGGGAGTTAGTCAATTGCGCACCGCGTTCAGTTTACCCTCCGTTTACAGTTCCTTGTCTCATAAGGCAATAAGACAATTGCGCCCGGTGGTGAATTTAATCTCTATTGCGTTACCAAGAATTTCCAAGAATTTTTTCAAATACTTACATGTTTGCATACACGTGACGAGTGCCGCGATTTAATTAAGTTATATAAAAATGGTACTATCACTAGATTTAATTTTATAAAAAGTGCTTGCAAATATGTAAAAATATAAAATATTTTTATTTCACAGAATTTGTGTAAAGCTGGAAAGTGTTTGGCACTACAAAAACAAGTTCGCTTTATTTGTAATATCTTCTTTTATCAGGATAAAGGTGGTATTTATTGTTATGATAATTATTTAACCATGCGCGCAATTGTCCTATACCCTAAAAGGTGCTTGGGCGCAATTGACCAATACATTCTGTCTACCTGAAAAATTTCCTTACCGCGGAGCGCAATTGACCCACGTCCATTATGATACTCTAGCAACCTTGAACTATCTTGGCCTTATATAATAACTTAAATTAAATTGATATAAAAAAATTTAAAAATACAGTACTCAAACTAATATTTATTATGGTACATTATAATTTTATATTTATTTAACCTGACATTACTATAATAGGTACATACCATAGTAATTAATGATAGAAAAATTTCTCCGTGTACCTATAGATATGTTTAGACACCCTTAAAATATTAAATTATTTATAAAAATCCTGTTTGTTAATAAACGTATAGAAAATTTTAATTTAAAAATAAGTTTTATATGCTATCTAATTAGAGGAGATGCACTTTTGTTCTTAATTAGCTATCTAATATTGTATTGTACAAAATTTTTAAAATTTTGTATTATCTGAAAAAAATGTATTGTTTATAGATAACGTACACAACAATTAAAACCTTGACCTTATTTGACAAAATCAACACGTAGGGGGAAAGTGGCATGAAACAGCCAAGTTTTGAAAAAGCCATTATCAATTACGCGGTAGTTTTCATACGAATCGTTTATGTATTATTATTTTAAGATAGCAACACTAGCCAGATATCTCCCACAAAAATTTACCGTTTACCGTCAATAAACGGCGCCGATACGACGTATTGAAGATTTTGTCGTCAAAAAGTAAGGTTTTGAGTTCAGTTTATTTGTTTTCTAACGCCTATACGTACAAAACTAATAATAATATGATTACACTATAATTTTATAGATATATTAGGCCTTCTAATAACGTATATATTTTGTAGACTAATCTTTGATTTCATAGTAATTTTCGAGATTTTGTTTCTTGAGAGAATATGTTTTGAAATAGCCGGACTGCAGTGTAATAAAAAAGCCACCTTTTAATTGCATAAAATGCAATAATAATTGTAGTAACAGCAATCAAGAGTGGTACCGATGCAAAATTGTAATGGTTGGGCATATAAATCCTGTGGCGTAAAAGGGAAATTGCATTATTTTTGCTAAAAACGTTTTTTAAATTTTGCAATGATTGATCTCAAACGTCAAATTTTTGACAGTTTTTAGATTTATGTAAGTAAATATTTTATCGAGAGTTTGCGTTATTTAAAACGTTTTATAATTATATAAGATCTAAAATGATAGCTTAAGATTATTATTAAATAATATCTTCGTTAATGTGCAGTTTTAATCTTGTAATAAGAACATGGCTTTTTCAAAAATTGGGTTGGCTGTTTCAATACCTATAGGTTATGAAAAAGCCAAATTTTATTTTTTTATAAATGATTAGAAGTCGAAAAATATCGTTAATTTTGAAAATTTTTTTATGACATTACGTACATAAATGCATGAACAATTACAGACTTAAAAAAAAATTTGATTTATTTATGTCCTTCTATATTATTTATCCTTTTTTTTTAAACTGGCTGTTTCATGCCACTTTCCCCCTACTCATCATCGTCAGCTCGGCATTGTCTCACATTTTTTATTTTATGTTATTACAATAACAAAACACATAAAAAACACAGTTTAGTTACATTTTTGCGTAGAAATTTAATTGACCTTGTTAGAATAACGTCTAAATTGTACTTGACAGTTTTTTTTATGAAAGAATACTTTAAATGTTATATTAAATTTATTACATTAGCTAGAACAAAAAATCAACCTAAAATGCCTACCTGCATACAGAGTGTTTCGAATTAAGTGTCAAAGCGGAAAAAGGGTGATAGGGGTCATTTGTTAAAAGAGTTTTTTTGGGTAATACTTCTAAATTTATTTGTTTAAAAAAATTTTAGCTAATTCAAAATTGTGCCCATTTTTTGAAAACCCTTGATTTAAATAAATAAATTATAAAGGTTTATTTAAAGACCATTCATTTGGTGTTGCATAAAGTCATATTTTAAACTACCAGCAACACTACAATTCTTTAGCAAGTAATTGGTCTCCAAAAAAGGTCACACCCTCTGAAAAAACCCGGGTATAAAATTTAAAAAAAAATTATAAATCCAAAAATATATTGTTTAATTAAAAATAATAACATTTTATTTTATATAGTAGTATAGAAGAAGTAAGAGAGAAACGAGGGGCAATTACATTTAATTGTTTTTTTTTTAAATTTTTTGAAATAAAGTTTAGTTCGTTGCTGAGGTTTGTGTTGCCAACAATTTATACAGAAATTGGACTCCTCTATAATTTCTTTTCTCTAGGTCGTACTAATTCGAACCCTTTGAGAGTGTTTGCGCACAAAGCAACTTTTATAAACGTTCTTTTCAATCAAATGAAGTTATAAGAACGTATACAAAACAAATAAAAAATCATTAATATTTACATATTTATATAGCCGATTAAAACCAAAGTTCACACAAACATCCCCCACGATAAGCTTAAGATTTCTACCAAATTTGATAATAATCGGTTAAGCCGTTTAAGAATCTTTGGGTAACAAACAAACGCACATCTCTCTTTTATATACATATATACATATATACATATATTATTCTTTTTTATTAATAATGAGATAGGTGTTGTACATAATTAGTTAATCTGGAAATCCTATGGCCTTTTATAAGTAACATCATATTTAATTTCGTAAAATCAACTTTATTTTGGCATACTAATTTTACCTCTTTGTCGTAAATAAATTATAATTTATTTAAATGCCGCTGCAGTAAAAAAAATATGGTAAGTTAGTGCGTCTCTTATTTGTAACTAAAGTTGTAGGTCATAGTAAAGTTTCGGGATAATAAAAGTTTATTGAACAATAAAAAAAACTTGCGAAAGTAAATAAACGGCAGCAATCTTTGTATACCTATAGGTTTAGAAAATTTAGTTACTGTTGTTTTATAAGTGGAAAAAAGCTAGCGGATCCAAAACGGTTTTTGACAAAAAAATTAAGAATGCAACTTCTCCATTAATGATCTCTTAATTGCGTCTCTTTTAAAAACGTCTTATGTTAATTGTCCTTACCATTTTTTCACTGGTCTGACATATTTTTAGACACACCTTGTATTAGCAAGAATTAATTAAAATTACAGTCATACACTTAGCTGAAGATTTATAATTCCAAAAATCGGCAAGTTTCTAACCGAGTAACGATTACCATCAATCATGCAGTATGTGTGTATATAAATACCCATTCTGTATAAATCTTATATTTTCAACGATTTTTGATAAATTATTTCACAAAAATGCTACATTTTATTCACTTATATTTGAAATTATAAACTTTTATAGATTTGAAAATTTAATAAAATTAAAATTACGTTATTACTTCTGCTGCATGTTAATTTCGTTGATTAAAATTTAACCATACGAATCAATTACTGCATCCCTTTTGGAAAGGGTAAACATTCATCACTTATTGTTAACTTGTCTTGTAGTAAGTAACGCTCTGAAAAGCACCTGATTAATCTGTCTATTTGCATTTCTGTTCAATCATTACGAAACATATTATTACTGCTATAAATACCTATAGAAGTGATTGATTGTAATCAGCAGCAACCCTAACCTGTTTTTAGGGTAGAGCCAAGTTTTAGTTGGTATAGGTACTTAAATTATTTAGACATATGTATTTTGATATTACAGTCCTCGCTTTTTAGTTTCTTTGGTAACGCAGTTGCTTTTAGTTATTTTTAGTTTACCTTGTTTCTGCCTTCTTGTAACATTTTGCTTTAAGATTATATTTGGCACCTAGTGCTTTTCTAATTCTTTCTAATTTAGGAATCTTTACGCTTTTCCTGCACTAATTACAATTTTTGTTAGCAATTAAAGTTTTCATGTTTATTTCTTTCAAGCGCCCTAATAGAAACAGTCACCAAAAATATAAACATATAAAACGATATCTTTTATGATAATTTACTTCTAATAGTAAATTTGCATTTTTAATTATCTCGTAAAATACTTATAGAAAAAAAGCCTGAAAAAGAATTTCCTGCTCGAAAACTTGTTGATTATCCATCTTAGGAAAATTTTACTACTACTTAAAATGATGTTTGAATAAATTTACAGGTGAACGCGACACTTCCTTCTAACTAGTTGTATGTAAGTATGAAATAAAGTGAATAATGCTTAGGAGTCAGTTAATGTTGCTTGATATTTCTGCTGTAACATAAAAAACCATGTAATTCATACGTTAAAACACTACTACGTAGTACCTACACACTTCCATCATTACTATTAGAAAGAAAAATCGTTCTACAATGTTTCGCATTGAGTTCGAGGTTGATATCGTAATATTTAATATGTAATTTAAAAGATCATAAAATATTTAAATTAAAGTGTGCAAACTTTAATAGGTACGAAATGCGGCAGGTAGCCATGTACAGTGCCTACTTGATAGAAAACTAGTGTTTAGAAGAATTAAAGCAATAATAATAATAATAACGACTTAAGATACTATGTTGAAATCTTGCAGTTTGAATTGGAAGGTAAGATGCAAGTTTAAAGGTACTTAATGCAGATATGTACACATAATTCGATCTTCTCACGCTCAAACAACGTGGCATTTCCATCAAAACGATACCATCCATTTCAATTAATTGCCTAAAAAAGCAAACGTCAATTCAGAATTCCAGTCACAGGCGGCAAGTCGCGGTTCAATTGTTTCGCGGCATTGCCCCCCCGCGCGTGCATTCCCCTTCTTGAACGCCGAATAGTTGGCCTTGAACGAGTGCATTGCTATGCAGCCTCTTTTTGTTTTTGGACGCCGTTTGGCAACGGTCAACACCCCGGCCAAGGTCTCAGACGAATGCAACTAACCTATCATAACTTTAACTAACCTTGCCCAACACAAGTTTGCTTGTGTCGCATTTTTACGCAACGGGTTTTTGCCCTCTGAAGACCATTATTCGGTTGCACTTTTGGTAGTCATTAGAATACCAAATGCATACAGGTGCATGACCTTAGCATTGTGCATGTCAAGAGCTTTGCTTTCGGTAAACTTTGTCCAAGTGGGGCGAGGGGGGTGTTTGGTTTTCCTGGTTCACCTTGTATTTTTATTATTAGGTACTTCACCCCGTGGTCTTATAAAAATTCGTATTGGATACAAGTTCTCAAATATGCCATTGCACACGTCGCTGCTTTCTGAAGATTAGAAGAAATTCTATTTTTAGACTGTTGCATAACAAAACTGTTTATGATTTAATTGAAGCCAGAGAATGTAATTTATACACGGAGAAATGGTTTTTCATTTTGCTTTTTACATAAAAAGTCTTTAATATGGCCTTTGTAAAACACAAACTATAAAACAGCATTGTTTTACTAAAATACATATTTCAGTTTTCGTGTTAAGAACTGGTCTGCATTATATTAAAATATGAAATAGGTAAATGCACTTTTTAGAACAACTTTACAAAGTGCTTATTCCGAAGTTATCTACGCTGCATTTATAATTGTGTGAATGATTTTATTGTATGCAACGTAATAAACAGTAATTTTTATGAATACATTATTATTTTATATTTCCCATCTTTTACAAATATTTTGAACTGTTTAATTATTTTTTTCTAGAGACATATTAAATATAATTAAAACGTGCAATTCGAAACTGTACTTTAAAAACTTTACCATTATTTATAACTTCCTTATCTTTAAAAACGAAGTTCGTTATCTTTCTGAACTTGATTAAGCTATTTACTAAGATTTTATACCCCTAACGAATTTTACGGTCGATTAAAAAATTAAATTTCTTTTCTTCAATATTAACTCGGATAAAATTCAAATTATCGTCATTTAGGGTATCTGTTTTGAGTAAGATGTAAGTCTTACGTTAGTTTCTTTTTCGAGTTGTATTTCATATAAAACATTGCAAAGTAAAATATTAGCTACTGAAGTGTAGATAAATAAGTTATATTTGTAGGCTTGTCAGAGAAACCTAATGAATGTTTAAGATATCAAATTGTAAAATTCTCAGACCTTTTTTGCTGTTAGATTTGCCATCAGTAAATTTCTCGGTATTATGTTATTATTCGAGACATGTAGCAGTTCTTCCTTCCATTCATTGTTTTTAAAATTACTGCTGTTTCTTTGCACGGTTTTAGAACTCATTTTACGCATCCTTTGTTGGACGGATGCTCTTCATTATTTTATTTAGTTTTTGTTTTATATGACTTTCTTATGTAACAGATTTTGGAATTTTAACTTTTATAGCTATCTTTGTCAGATATGTAGCTATAAAATTATCTTTTGAGAACCTAATTTAATTTAATTTAGTACATGATTTCTAGTACAAGAATAGATAACTTACTATGTCGAAAATATAATAATACTACGGAAACAAAGATTTTCTTTCATTATTATTCTTCAAAAGCGTTAAATCAAAATTATCTCATTTTTGGATTGGTAAAAACTTGTTCACTTTGAAGATCTTTTTGAGACCCCAAACACATCAAAATAAGTAAATATGTTAAAAGCACATTAGGACTCTCAATAACTAAAAACGTTTTTTTTTATAAATAAGAAATTTATAAATTAGTTTTAACGAACCCTGACCACTAAAGGTAAAATGTAAAAATATAAAGATAGCTCCTCTGTTAAAAATGTCATGAAATTACTGCGTCCATTCTCAGTTAATTTAATTATTAAGTGAATATTTTTCCACCCTGGGCAATTTATACAATGGAATATTTATAAAGGAACTGAACTGGTCATTTAATAGTCCTGATTTAAAAAATAACTCAAAATTTGAGGTGCAAAATGAAGCAGCGCCACGATTACTCCGCAATAAATACTTTTAACTGTTCAAAGAAAATTTATTCAATCCGGAAGATAATAAAATCTTTGCATATAAAATAATCGCCTAAAATATTAAATGCTATAATCATAACCGAAAGGTAGATGTAATTCAATTTTAATTCTTTTGGCCCAATATTATGGGTATTTCTCTAATAATCTGTCAAAATTTTAAGTCATATGTGTCTTCGTATATTCTTTTTTCTAATAATCACAAAAAAAATATGTACAGATAGATAATGTAGTATAGTAAAAAGTGTTTAAGAAAAGGTGGTCAATTTTTAAGAATTTTATAAGGGCGATTTCATTATCGCGGGTGCAACACGTCTAATTTAAGTGAATATAATCGTCAATATAAACTTCTTCAGAAGCAAAATATGAGATCAACAATGTTTATGACTGATCGGTACTTTTTTTTTGTCACTTATGTTAATTACTTCTTTTCAAATACGTCAATATTCGCCGAAAAATGGATGAACAAACTATTTACATCAATCTTTTTCCAGTTTTAGAGCATACTTCTGCTGGTAATTTTAAAGGTTCAAGTAACCTTTTAGAGATTCATAATTTGAAGATTCGTTATTTGAATTGTTGTAAACATCGAAAACGTGCAATTTTGTTTTATATGGCATGAAGGGTTCACTCTAATCCGATACTGAAAGCAACTAAAATCCAATTTTTTTAAATATTAAATTTAGACCTTTTTCTTTGTACTCATATCGAAAAAAGTAATAAATATTGTAGTTTAAAAATTAATGTCGTGAATCGTCTCTAGCGGAATCGCCCATAACTTACACTTTCTTCTTTCTGCTTTTTACTTCGTATTTTTTTTGTGAATTATTTTTTAGTTATTTGTATTGGAGTTATTTTATTTTTTTTTTCTTTGTAGTGAGCATTTTGTTTTTGGTCAGTTGATATTTATGTTATTTTTGAGTTTGCAAAATTTGAACATACACATGAAAAAACGATAAACGGTCTCATGTGCAGTTTTAGGTCAGAGAACTGTTAATTATAAAGTTTTTATCTAAAATGTAAAATTGTATTTAAATTAGTAGTAATTTTTAATTGATAATAGTGCAGCGAGACTTGTTTTCGATCAGCTAAAAAGAAAACCACATAGACTCAAAAGCACATAGAATAGGTTTTCTTTTAAGTTGCAACGTGATTATAGTATACCTCCAGAAATGGTTTAGAACAGAAGAGAATACTCCTTAAGAACACACCAACCCCGATAAGGGAGCAGTTGAGAACAACTGCATGAAAGGCAAAGATAAAGAGGAAGAAAAGAAGATGTTCCTTAAATATCTACCTTAACAATATAATTTTATAGATTTCATTAAAAAGATAAAGTTTAATCAACTTGGCAGAAGACTGTTCCGCAACTCGATCCCATAACACATTACCACAAAACTAAACATTATCTATTTAACACAATTAATTAAATTTTATTTTAAGGTTCATACAAAAATGTAACTAGTACATCTCTCATATATGTATATTGAATACTTTATCAACTTGTCAAACTTTCTATTTGTCATTTTTGACTTTCTAGGATATAATTTATTTGGCCTAATAGTAGGTATCTACCTAATTCATGATTTATGTCTGTTTTTTACTAAATAGATTTAGAAATAAATGCATTATTATGAAATTTGCATAAATGCTATGAATTTTAATTCATTTTCAGAACTGTAAGTAGGAGTTTATGAAATTTATTAATTGACTAATTAATACAATCTTGTACTATAATAACTACTTATTATTAATATAATCAAGTTAATTATATATCTGTGAAGAATAAAAGTTATTATAAATAATTAGAGATAAACACGAAATAAATAAAACTTGAAGCGATTTTTTTAATAAGTTTAAAATATATTGTTAATTTAACTATTTTTGTTTTTTTTTTAAATACAATTAAATTAAAATTGGTACGGGAGTAGAATTTAAATAATCTTCAATTCGGTAGTAGATACTAAGATAATAAGGATTTTTTCCAATTTAATTATGTGCTTTTCGTAGAAAAAATGATTTAAGTTGTCCTAAGTAAATAAAATTAATAAAAACAATGATAAAAATTATTTTTTTAAATTATGGAAAATATTCAGTTTCATTAAATTCAACATTAGTAAATTTGATAACAATACATTTAAATTAGAAACTGCTAATTCATATAAATTAATTTTGTGTAAAATTTTTAAAATCTAAGTTACTCATTATTCTGTAAAAGAAAAAGGTGTAAACTGCATATGAGCAATTTTCCATAATTTAATTAAATAAATCATGGAGTAGGAATTACTAAAGTATGTCAATAGGTCGCGAAATATTAATAGAAAAATATTTTTAGTGAAATTTCTGTAGAAAATTCATTGTCAGTATATTTTATAATTAATTCTAAAAACGTTCCAATTTATAACTATAGTTTCTTACGATCAAGGTCTGGAGCATTAATAAACACTTTAGAACCTGAAACAATCAAATAATATTCTCAAGTAATGGAAAACATTCAATACGATTTTTATTGCCTGTAAACTTCTTCAAAATCGTTTGGTTATGTTTAATGCATAATTATGTTATCCATATTATCTCTTTCTTATACTATATTTTTCACTTATATTGTTTCTCGAGGGTTATTTAAAAAATTACTAATTAAATAAATGTGTCATTTGCTTTTTAGTGCAATGGTAATTATAACAGGTTCAACTTTTATAAACTCCTATTGAAAAATACAAGATATTGATAAAATTGTAATGAAGGACCTCTTATTCTATGTAAAGTATTTTTTAAAATAAACCTTCAGTTTTGCATTTCTAAACTTAAAGTGAAATATCCAGTCCAATAAATACAGAGCAAAGTATTGATTAAAATTATTATTTAATGTATAAATCAACTAGGAAGTTTAGAAAAGTGAAGAAATTAATTACGGTAATTATACACAAGTGGGCAAAATAGATGAATAAAGAAAATATTTAGAAATTGACATCAAATCCGATACTGAAACAAGAATGTTACGTGCGTCCAGCACAAGCAGTAACGAGCCCTGAAATTTGAAATAAATATTAAATAAACGAGTCTAGAAAATGGCATATGCGACAGAAATACTAAGAAACTAGCAAGATATCTTTAATTATTAATCGATAATGGCTTATAGAGGCGCTTCGAAACAGTATTAATTTTAATTAAATCGTGAATTTAAGTTGTTCACAAAAGTTCAGTTCACTTAACAAGTCAATTTCACCACACTTCCAGTTCATAAACCGATAAAAAAATGTGGTTCATAAAATACAAAGTCTTGATCGCTTAATAAGTAATAAATAGTCGCGAATCACGTAAAGTACCAATATTTTCAGAGCTCTAATGTTTAACGACCATCGTGTTTGCATTAGTTCCCTGCCTTCTAATGAGTTACTTTTAAAATGCTTCCCTTAAGATTGTGTCTACACGTTGACCGGAAACCCGGAGTTTTGTAGGGTTCGCAAGTGAGAAATGGGGGGCCTTAGTGCAGGACAATACGCACGCTAACACGCAATGTATTGAGCTGCAATGAGTGAGTTTGGGTGCTTGTCCTATCTCAAGCAGTCGACTATAGAGTAGGTCATTAACCTGGGCCCATATGTGTATGTTTGTGTGTTCATGCACGCACGCGATTCTAAAGTGGCGGGAAAATTTCGTGATGGTGCGCACCTTGCTTTCTTTTGCCGTGAAGGAAAGATAAAAGATTTCGCAGGAAGGAAGTTCATGTTTGTTGATTTAATTGAGATGGTGGTCGGAGGTTATTATAAAAATAATATGTTGATATTTCATACACCGACAAATAACTTCTTTATGCATTCGAATTGCGAAAGGTCATGCTCGGTCAAAAAACTCTTATGCATTTGTTTTCACTATTTATAATTTTCATCTTGCCAGCTAAGATTCTTCAAAATCGCTTACAGACGAAACGTTTCATGAAAATGACATTATTGTGAATAGGCTTTTATTGTTTAACGTGTTTTGAGCGATACCTTTGTCTTTTTGATAGATCGGATTAGTAGCTAGATGCCAAAAATGTATCAAATAAGAAACGACGAATATTTTTGCTGCATTTAGTCAAAAAATTACGGAAAACATATTAGATAGAATTGGACAAATAGTTAACTCATTATACAGTGTGTCCCAAATTGAGTAGGCTAACATGGGTATCTTTCTTATTAGTGGAGATAGAAGTTTGGTTAAATGGGCAATGTTTTGCAGTTTTAGGTGCCCATTCAGATTCTGTTAAGAAAATTTTAAAATTCCGAATAGTTCCGAAGTTATGGTCAAAAAACTGAAAATTGTCATTTTCTTTAATGTCAAATAACTTTGTAATTATAAAAATTAAAAAAAAAAGTTTAATACAAAAGTTACTAGGTTTCATAAAGTACAGATGGAAATTAAGTCAAAATTAAATTCAAAATGGCGGTTTCCAAGATATTGATACCAACTTTCTAATTTTAAATAGGCGCCATATTGGATTTTTACATAGTTAAATAGCATTTTTTTTTCTCTTTTCAACCATGTATAACAACCCAAATTTAAATAAAAAATTATTAACAATATTAAATTTTTCTGTTTAAAATCAAGTAGCCATGAATTATCAAAGAAGAATAAAACAGCATAATACAAGCCAAGGTCATTATATTTATTTTTTGACTGATATTGTAAGTTTTTTAAATAATAATAATTATTACCTTATAAATAATTCAAAATGGCAAAGTTTTTAACTACGCAGTATGATATGTTGTGTACCTACATTAAATGTTACAAAAGATCCTGCGTTGCTGCACAAACATACTTTAACAGTTTTCCAAAAAAAAAAAGCAACGGAACCTTAAAATTTTTAAAAGATTGGATGTGAATGTGTAGAAGTATGGATGTTTACAATAACCAAATTGAAGGAATGTGGAAGACGATCTTCATCATTTTTTTTTTTTGAAAACTGTTAAAGTATGTTTGTGCAGCAACGCAGGAGCTTTTGTAACATTTAATGTAGGTACAAAATATCATACTGCGTAGTTAAAAACTTTGCCATTTTGAATTATTTATAAGGTAATAATTATTATTATTTAAAAACTTACAATATCAGTCAAAAATAAATATAATGACCTTGGCTTGTATTATGCTGTTTTATTGTTCTTTGATAATTCATGGCTACTTGATTTTAAACAGAAAAATTTAATATTGTTAATAATTTTTATTTAAATTTGGGTTGTTATACATGGTTGAAAAGAGAAAAAAATGCTATTTAACTATGTAAAATCCAATATGGCGCCTATTTAAAATAAGAAAGTTGGTATCAATATCTTGAAACCGCCATTTTGAATTTAATTTTGACTTAATTTCCATCTGTACTTTATGAAACCTAGTAACTTTTGTATTAAACTTTTTTTTTTAATTTTTTTAATTACAAAGTTATTTGACATTAAAGAAAATGACAATTTTCAGTTTTTTGACCATAACTTCGGAACTATTCGGAATTTTAAAATTTTCTTAACAGAATCTGAATGGGCACCTAAAACTGCAAAACATTGCCCATTTAACCAAACTTCTATCTTCACTAATAAGAAAGATACCCATGTTAGCCTACTCAATTTGGGACACCCTGTATAATTATAAATATCAACCTCTAACAAGGGACCCTTTTTAGTGGTCCGTGGCTTTACGCAATGAGACCCACATCATTCGATAGGGCATCAAAACCTACTCTAGAAAGCGTTTTCAAATTTTGCGAAATGATTCGTGTTACGACAAGACAAGCCCCAGAAGTTTGTGTTAATCTGTCAAAAATTGATTTCCGCTATTATACATGGCAAATTGTAACTTATATAATATAAAGCGGTGGTCGACTGGAGAACGCGCTCGCCCTCTAATCTTTTGCATTTTGTTGCCCCGAGTTCGAATCCTCTAGGCAGCAAAGAGATTTTTGCAATTTTTTTTATAGGAGAATTGTTTATTGTCGTTTATACAATGATTGGATGTTTTTTTGTTAAAAAATCCGCAATGCCTAGAAGAAGAGTGGCTACTCCAATGAAGCGATTTCTTTCTACCAGACGCCGGTTCAAGTGTGTTATCCCCAATTTTACGGATCCCTATGCCAAGAAGCTGGATGTGAAGAGTATTCTTTTGGTTTATGCTCTTATTGTCAACACCGGCTTTGCTTTCGACACTTTGTTGTCATCGACCACACATGCTAGTAAATAAAGATTTTGATCCTTACAATTTACTTTATGTTTTTAATTTAACTTTTAAGTTATAATTTTATAAACAACATAATGACATATCGTTGTTCTTAAAAAAACACTGGTCAAAGTAGTCTTCAAAAATATTGTTTTTACAATACTGATTTAATCACAACAATAATAGAATAGTAAAGCACTTCGTCTACACACTGCAAATAATTTTGACAGTATGCGTACTTATTGGTAATACAACCCTGTTAACGGAATAACATATAAATTTATTAAAAACATTTTAATTTAGTTTACATATTTTCCGGTGATTTTGTGCTGTTTATACCTATTTTTCGTCGAAAAACACATCTAATCATTGTATAAATAAAAATAAACAATTCTCCTTCAAAAAAAATTGTAAAAATTCTTTTGCTACCTAGAGGACTCGAACCCGGGGCAACAAAATGCAAAAGATTGGAGCGCGAGTGCTTTCTCCATTCGAGCACGGTATTATGTTATATGAAGTACAATTCGCCGTGTATAATAGGCAAATCCAGTTTTGACAGATTAACACAAACTTCTGGAGCTTGTCTTGTCGTAACACAAATCATTTCGCAAAATTTGAAAACGTTTTCTGGGGTAGGTTTTGATGCCCTATCGAATGATGTGGGGCTCATTGCGTAAAGCCACGGACCACTAAAAAGGGTCCCTTGTAAGACAGAAATTACTAGACAAGTTTACAGTTAGCAAGTCGAACTGAGATTTGATCTTAAAAAGGTAGCAATTTGTCAGATTTTTATTTCAACAAAAAAAAATAATTTCCAGCTGATATTATTGAAGCAAATAGTTTTTAATTATAAAAACAAATAATTTAGAACAAAAATTTTAAGTGTTAGTTTGTATTTCTATACTCTAAATATAATTATTAATTACCTACTTATATTTGTAATTTTTTTTACTGTATCAGTATCAAAATGAGCGCTTTTTGCTTTTTTAGTCTATTTAAATTTTGAACTACTTATTAGATAAAGGTGTATACGTAAACAGCATTAACAATTAATTCAAGTGATAACTTTACAATAATGTAATACTTCTACTTTCCAATTTACGGTGGGTTCCTAAAAAACCGCGTAAAAGCAAAAATGTGTAAATAAAGTACCATGTAAATCTGACGATAGCTTTTATTTATTACGTCTACTTCTTGATATCAATTTTGTCTGCAATGGCTTTACAATAATTTTGTAAATTTTTATTTTTATTGTTCTACATATTTATTGACTATGCTGAATTAAAAGTGTTTTCAGACAGTATTCTATTTGTTCTCATTAATCTATGAAGTACTTGGTTATTGATAGGGTTAATTCACGTAACTCTTTGGGATCTTCGATTTTTTTATTCTATTTATTAATCCAACGGAAAAACTTTATTTATTTCATTTACAATAATTGCTTAAAATATAATAAAATAAAATTTAATAAAAACGTATTATGATTTAAATTATAGTTAAAATCGTTTTATTAAACCTAAACAAGAACAGCAAAATAAAATTTTTAATGTTTATATTGAATCAATTTTCTTTCTAACGATTTAAAAGAAAAGAAAATCAAAAATTATAACCAAAGAAGTGATGTTAGTGTCCAGTTTTATTTATTTAGCATAAAGTTATTTAAATTTGATTTTTTTTTTAATTTAATTATAGTCGAGAAAATGTACTATCTATAAAGAACGACTAAATTCAGTTTTCTTCAAATAATTATTCATTAAATTAATGTAATCTTATTCAATTATACATATTTTTTGTAGTCGAATTTTTGATAACTCGAATTATTTTTAGTTTCTCTTCAACTTCGACTTATCGAGGTTCGACTGTATTTTACTAATAATAATTGGCTATTCTTATAAATTCGAAAATTACAATACTTTATATTAGGTTTTTTTACTGTTCCGACATTACTTTGTTTACCTATTTTTCGTGCTAACTAACTTTTTTCAGTAACACAATATTGAGGTTTTTTTTAATTAAAAGTATTACCTTTATTTATTTTCTTTAATAAAGTAAATAACCTTTCGCCCAGGCCTTCATTTTTAAAACGTCTTAGGATCCTAAACTATACTTTTTTTAATATCACTAATATACCGGGTGTTTTATTTAAAGTGCCACGAGCTTATAACTCCTAAACTAATCAAAATTTCAAAAAAAGTACAAGTATAAAAGAGTTTTAATTTATTTGATCTATACAATGGCATAAATATAAATTTTGTTTTATTTCTGGTTTAACCGGAAATGGTGGCAACTTCCTTATTTTAAATAGAAGAGTATTTATTTTTTTTTATAATTGGATAGAGCTTGTTGAGAATTTTCCAAATATGTATCACAAGTGACCATTTCCTCAAAAACCAATATTTTTTTTTAAATAAATTTCTGTTTCAAAATGTGGTGTTACAATAAGGTGCCACAAGCTTATAACTCCTAAACTAATCAAAATTTCAAAAAAAGTAAAAGTATAAAAGTGTCTTTAATTTATTTGATCTATACAATAGCATAAATATAAATTTTGTTCTACTTTCGGTTTAACCGAAAACGGTGTCAACTTCCTTATCTTAAATAGAAGGGAATTTATTTTTTTTTATAATTGGACAGAGCTCGTCGAGAGCTTTCCAAATATGTATAACAAGTAACCTATTTCTCAAAAACGAATTTAAGAAAAAAATAAATTTCTATTTCAAAATCTGGTGTTACAATAAGGTGCCACAAGCTTATAACTCGTAAAATAATCAATATTTCAAAAAAAGTATAGGTATAAAAGTGTCTTTAATTGATTTGATCTATACAATAGCATAAATATAAATTTTGTTCTACTTCCGGTTTAACCGGAAACGGTGTCAACTTCCTTGTCTTAAACAGAAGGGTATTTATTTTTTATTATAATTGGATAGAGCCTGTCGAGAGCTTTCCAAAAATGTATAACAAGTTACCATTTGATTAATAAATAATTTCATAAAAAATAATTTTTTATTTCAAATTGTAAGGTTTCAGTAAAGTGTCACAAGCTTATAAGTTCTAAGCTAATAAAAATTTCAAAAAACCTGCTAGTAAAAAGGTTTTTTTAATTTATACGTTCTATGTACAAATGTATAAGAAAACAATCTCTGATATAATTTTACGTTTACGCTATACGTTTTCGTTTATACCGATTTCTCTTTTTAAAAATTTTGTTAAGAAAATGGTCACTTGTGTTACATTTTTAGAAAGCTCTTGGCGAGTCCTATCCAATTATAAAAAAAAATAAATACCCTTTTATTTAAAATAAAGAAGTTGACACCGTTTCCGGTTAAACCGAAAGTAGAACAAAATTTATATTTATGCCGTTGTATAGATCAAATAAATGAAAGACACTTTTATACTTGTACTTTTTTTGAAATTTTGATTAGTGTAGGAGTTATAAGCTTGTGGCACCTTATTGTAACACCACATTTTGGAACAGCAATTTATTTTTAAAAAAAAAGTTTTTTTTTGAGAAAATGGTCACTTGTTGTACATATTTGAAAAGGTCTCGAAGAGCTCTATCCAATTATAAAAAAAATAAATACCCTTCTATTTAAGATAAGGAAGTTGACACCGTTTCCGGTTAAACCAGAAGTAAAAGAAAATTTATATTTATGCCATTGTATAGATCTAATAAATTAAAGACGCTTCTATACTTGTACTTTTTTTTTAAATTTTGATTAGTTTAGGAGTTATAAGCTTGTGGCACTTTAAATGAAACACCCTATATATTTATATAACTAATTTTCATTTTTAAAATTTAAAAACTATTAATTGGCGTCGTTTATATTATGTATTTTTACTTGTAAGCGCCATGACTTAATTAAAAATGATTTTACTATTGTTTTATGTATTGTTCATTATATTAAGATAAGACCATTTTACAGTAATTTGTTTTCTAAATGTTGTTGGCGCTAGCAAAAATTAATAACCAGACATCATTGTCAGTCTTCGATTTTTTTTATAATAGCAGTTTCCATGTTTTATTCTTCATCGTATATTTAATTAATAAACTTTATTTAATAAATAATGTTAATCATGTTATTGTTCAAGAACAATTCTTTTAAATTTTTTTAAGAATATTTTAGGTGCTAAATTTTAAAATTACATTAAAATTTACAAGTGTCCCTATATTTTTGATATTTTACTGTACCTACCTACATATGTTCCTCAAAATGTTAGTTTAGGGCTTATCATTAGGTACTGGTTAAAAATATTGTAAAAAAATATTCAAAAAAAATTGTAGAGTTTTTTTTTATATTTTGCGCAACCAAGCTAGTGTATATGAAATAGAACAATCATTGCTTCCTTACAGAAGATGTTCTCAGTTTCCAGTGATTGGCGCCTGGCGCAGGAGTACCACTTGCAACACGCACTCTGCAGCTCTTCATAGTTTATCGTTAATAAGACATAAAAAATTAAAAAACAATTATTTAAGATAGCTCTAAATATATTTTCTCAAAATACCGGTTTACAAATAATCAAATTGCATTTTAGAAATGACTTCACGTAATTCACTTTTACTTAAGTTACGTTAAACATACTAATTCGACTGTGAATACGAATGCAGATTATTCAAGGTTGCCTAAACAATTGATTTTGCTAACAATAAGCCTTTATTTATTACACTTCCTATTTTTTTCTACAACAATTTTTATTGTTAAATAATACAACTTAATATCTAGGTCACTAATTTCTAAATTAGGCGCCAGTGTTAATATTTAATTTTCAATTTGTGCTTCTCTGGAGTTTTTCTAGCCATTTGTGTGGTCTCGTAGTTAATATTCTAACAAATCATCGTGATTAGTGCATACGTGAACTTGATTACATTTGATAGTCCTATTTAAAGGTAATAATTAGATTCACATGTGACATGACTTATCAAATTAAAATTAGAAGCAAAGGTAATTTTCCGCAAGCCAAGAAAGAGTAATTAATAGTCAATAAAAAGTGTTTTCATTTTTAGCAGATTTTTAATACCAATAATAAATAGATATATGTAGGTATATCAAATTAACATAAACAGATCTATAAAAATAAGCGTTATCTATGTTTATTTGTAATATTTTCTTTTTTTAATTAATAAATTTAAAATCATCTTCATTGAAAATACTCACATTCGTATGTAACTAGAGCGTTATTGTATATAACTATGTGTTAAAAAGAAAATATTTTTATAAAAATCTCAAGATCTAGAACTAGTTCGATATAAAATTATAACATGATTATCGAAAAGATGTTACTTGCCTAGATCTATGCAAGGTTAGTGACCTCTAAAAGTTTATGACTAGACGAAATGAAAGCTCTAAGAAGCGTATAATGGCACACATTTTTCAACAATTTGCAGATCGTAGACATTGTAGATCATTTTTACGAAAGAAGTAATGAGAAGAGCGATTGTGAAAGTGTTACAAATTACATATTTATTAGTGTATATTCTGATCTTAATTTGGTTTATTACAAATTTCCTTTTTGCACACGTAGTTGTAATAGCTTTTTGCGTAATCCAACATCCATAAATCTAACGTTTTGATTTAAGTAGAGTTAAATTAATATTTGCAATCGTAATACAAGTTTTGTTGTTTTCTAATTGAATTTATAATTGTACAATTTGGTCCTTGAATAATATAACAATGCTATGAATGCATTTGTTTGCATTTGTGTGAAGAGATTTTTAATTGCATTGCTGAAGATAGGAACACTTTGGAGCTGTTCGTTGTCAACAATAATTATCTCCGTATAGGTTCCTAGATCTGCGAATTTCATTAGGTGCGATTGCGAAATTTTCAAAGTCGAAAGAGAGAGGATTCGTTAAGAATCAAGGAGAAATCTGTGGTTAATGCAAGAAGATCTACGATGTTTAGAATAAGGCAGCAAAAGGTCACAAAAAATCGGAATTTATGTGTAAAATACAATACATTCTAAATTAAGTAATTTTGTAGCAGTACAATAAAAGTGTACTTCGCTATTTATCTATTACTTAAAATGGAAACCGGACAATTTTTTTTTTATTGAAATGAGTACTTATATACATAGGTATTATTACTTATCCTTTGTTTTGTAGGTAAACTTTAATCTTGAATTACCTGTTTTAACATCTAAGACAATGGTTACAAACGTTAAAGAAAAATAATAAAAGTATATATAAATATAAAAATATATAAGAGAGTTTCTCTATAAACTGAGCAACTCGGTGTCTCAGTCCGATATTATATAAAAAAATATAGATTATTATATATTTTGTAGTTAGCTTTAAAAGATAATTACCTAATATACCTGTACTCAACAAACAGAATCCATTTAAATTAACCTTATTATATTAAAAACGTTTTTATAATGCTCAAAAACACTCCCTTGGCATCTCACCAAAGCAATAATAGTTGTTTTAAATTAAATTAATTAAAACAATAACTTTTGGAATCAGTCAAATTATTTGATAATTTCAACAATATTACAACATTGTTAATTAGACAAGATTTTTTTTTATTAACCCCTTGACATAAAATGCCGCTATTTGTATGAAACTTGGAATTTATGATCACCAATAGTCAAAGTTTACAGAAGTACAAACAAATTTTTGGGCTGACCTTTGGAAACAGAGAAACAACGATTCGATTTGTTAATTTAATGACACGTATAAGTTAATTTGACAGTTTATAGTATGATTAAAACAGCGCTACATAGTATACTTATATTAAGGATTCATTTATTTGATTCAAGCGTTCAAACGAAAAACTCTCGTGAACGTGTGCAGTTTCCGTCGTGTAGATAACTGTATAGTCAAATTGAAGATTTGTATGGCTAAAATAGCGATACATATGGTTATTTTGAGGATATTTTGTTCTCCGTGCATAACCGTTAAATCACCATGACAAGAATCTTTTAAATGTCTAAAACAATAATACGTATCGTTACTTTGACGATCCGCAATAAGGAAGCTTTGGATATCTAAAATACCTATACGGCGTATCCCTGTGAAAGATGACTACAACGGATAGCTAAAATAGCGATACGTATTGTTATTTTGAGGATATTTTTTTCTCCGTGTAGCGCCAAAGAAGTATTACTTCTAACGTGCGTACATAAGTACATTCACCGGTTTTTTTACATAGAATAAAATTCAGTTTTAAACATTTAGCAAAATTATTAAAGTAAACTCAAAGAATAAATTATTTTAAGTTTTTAGACAACTCAAATCAATTAAATTAATAACTTGGAAAATTTTTAAAATATATTTAAGAACTTTAAAAATTTTTAATTATCAATTTTTTTTTGTATAACACAAATTGAATAAAACAAAACTTTATTCGGTGAATTTAAGAGGAAATTTTGATGAAAAAATCATTATGTATTTTTAGAAAACTCAAATAGAGTAAATACAGAATTTGTGGTTTTTCAAAAAACTTTGAATATCATTAATTTACGCAAATAAAATTAATATTGGAGAAAACTCAATAAATAAATTATCTTAATTGTTCAGAAATATTAAATTTATAAAATTAAATACAGTTAAACCTCGATAGGTCGAAGTTAAAGAGAAACTAAAAATAATTCGCGTTATCAAAAATTCGAACTATCGATATAAAAATATTTTTTAGTTTATGTTTTTAAAATTTACTTATTGTTTTTTTTTTCTTAATAATTTCCTAGTGATTTCTTGCTAAAACCTAAATCTTGTGTCTTAAACAAGTTGTAATTATGCTTCATTTATGGAATAATTCAATTTTTAAATATAAAAAAATATTTATATGTTATATATTATATGCATCAAAATTTTAGAATGACTGAGGTGGGGAATGTTAAAAAAGATTGGGAAACACTGCTGCTCTACATATTTCAAAATATTTTAAAACTATTAATTGTTTATTTTATGTTATTTGTGTATGCTCATAACAGTTAAGTTGAGCCAAATTAATAGTTTTTTTCGGACTCATCAAATTCGATTTTTTTCGTATGTCAAGAGGTTAATATATGTTATAAAACTAAAATTTTAATATTTTTAGAGTGGTATTTTATTTTTATCTTACAAAGAAACTACAAAGCATTACAGTAAACCAATCCTGCTGTTATTGGTATCAGTCGATAGCCCCAAGAAGCCTGATCATAACCCTAAAAGCATTTCAGGTGGAAATAAGTCATAGTGGCACAAGAAGTGTTCAAAGTTTTAAATTAATTCCGAAATGTCACTCGTAGATGGCGCTCACAACACATTTGTAAAAAAAAATATGTAAGCCTGGACTTACTCACTATATTTGGTAATTAATATCATTTTAAAATACAAATAATTTAATGTGGAAATCATATTTATGTTATTTATTGTTTCGTTTGATATCACAACTGTTTCAGGAAATTACAAGCTTATCAAAATGTGTTGTGAGCGCCATCTACTAGTGGCATTTCGCAGTTGATTTATAATTTTGAAGACTTTTTGTGCCACTATGGCTCATTTCGGCCGAAAATGTTTTTAGGGTTATAACCAGGGCCCTTCGGGCTGTGGACTGGTACCAATATCAGCAGGACTTGTTCTCTGTAATATTCTGTGGTTCTCTTGTTAGAAACTTTTTATTGTTATAATAAATCAATATTCCCTATGTACAGCAAAAACAACATAACATAATTATATTTTGTTATAGTTTTAAATACACATATTTTTTGAGCTTGGCGCCAAGAAAGAAAAAACTTTCTAAGTAAAATTTTACAAGTAGATTTTACAACCAAAAGGAGACGTCACGCTAAAGAGATATAAGCGTAACAAAAATTACCAGCAAAAAAGGAAAAAACTTATATAGAAAGAACGTCATAAATACCTTAAGAAAACAGAAAAAGGGACTAGGAAGCTTGTCAAAGATATAACTCGACGAAAACATCAAGAAGTAAAGAAGTGAAGAGAGGACTGCAAGAAAGATCGCAATAAGAAAAAAGTACTAAGAACAGTAAGAAACTCATATATGGGAAAAAATACGTTAGATTCAAAAGTATCTAACCTATTTTAACCACCAACACCTGAAGTTGATGAAATGTTTCGAAAAAAAAATAATACAGAGAAGATACTGAGATGTTAAATAAAGAAGAAAAAGATGAAAAAATTAAAGTCCTGATACAAGGTGATACAGAAACTCTCTAATCGAAATATGCTTTTAAACAGATATAAAATATTATACAAATTTGATTCACTTCTAAATATTTTTGAAAAACGATAAGTTTTAATTTAACTATATTCTTTCGTTACTATTTTTGCTCTACCTATTTATGCTTTATTAAAGTAATAACTAATCTTATTTAATTAAAATAAAACTCAAAGTACTTAAATGTTGCTCCAATGTATATGATTTCAATATTACATTAATATTTTAGAATTTGAATTTGAGTATATGTAGAATATTAAACAAACAACTGTTAATTTTGTTGTTACTTTATTGTTCAATTACTTAATCCCCAAATTCCAAAGTTTGTAAAAATAAAAAAAAACGTAAGTTTTTTAATAAAATGGTATTTTTCAATTAAATATACAGTTTCCTGACATAGGCAACAGTCCTCTGTAGTGATTTTTTAGAAAATGCTCAATATTTCATAAAGTAATGGAAATATTTTTGATCATCTGCCATTAACCAGGTAAATATCTATTCCCTTAATAGGATTTATTCAATATAGTATAAGCAAAAAAATTGCCAAGACACTTTCTTAGAACAACTTGCCCAGTTTACAAAGGAACCCCCAAAAATATGTACAGATGTGGTGAATTGGATCTACTGCAATCTCTTACCCAATACGTTTTATTACCCCGATTTACTCTGATAGTTTGAAGTGCAAATAATCTACTATATATACAGGGTGTCCCAAATTGAGTAGGCTAACATGGGTATCTTTCTTATTAGTGAAGATAGAAGTTTGGTTAAATGGGCAATGTTTTGCAGTTTTAGGTGCCCTTTTAGATTCTGTTAAGAAAATTTAAAAATTCCGAATAGTTCCGAAGTTATGGTCAAAAAACTGAAAATTGTCATTTTCTTTAATGTCAAATAACTTTGTAATTATAAAAATTAAAAAAAAAAGTTTAATACAAAAGTTACTAGGTTTCATAAAATACAGATGGAAATTAAGTCAAAATTAAATTCAAAATGGCGGTTTCTAAGATATTGATACCAACTTTCTTATTTTAAATAGGCGCCATATTGGATTTTTACATAGTTAAATAGCATTTCTTTTTCTCTTTTCAACCATGTATAACAATCTAAATTTAAATAAAAAAATATTAACAATATTAAATTTTTCTGTTTAAAATCAAGTAGCCATGAATTATCAAAGAACAATAAAACAGCATAATACAAGCCAAGGTCATTATATTTATTTTTTGACTGATATTGTAAGTTTTTTAAATAATAATAATTATTACCTTATAAATAATTTAAAATGGCAAAGTTTTTAACTACGCAGTATGATATGTTTTGTACCTACATTAAATGTTACAAAAGCTCCTGCGTTGCTGCACAAACATACTTTAACAGTTTTCAAAAAAAAAAAATGATGAAGATCGTCTTCCACATTCCTTCTATTTGGTTATTGTAAACATCCATACTTCTACATATTCACATCCAATCTTTTAAAAATTTTAAGGTTCCGTTGCTTTTTTTTTTGGAAAACTGTTAAAGTATGTTTGTGCAGCAACGCAGGATCTTTTGTAACATTTAATGTAGGTACACAACATATCATACTGCGTAGTTAAAAACTTTGCCATTTTGAATTATTTATAAGGTAATAATTATTATTATTTAAAAAACTTACAATATCAGTCAAAAAATAAATATAATGACCTTGGCTTGTATTATGCTGTTTTATTGTTCTTTGATAATTCATGGCTACTTGATTTTAAACAGAAAAATTTAATATTGTTAATAATTTTTTATTTAAATTTGGGTTGTTATACATGGTTGAAAAGAGAAAAAAAATTCTATTTAACTGTCTAAAAATCTAATATGGCGCTTATTTAAAATAAGAAAGTTGGTATCAATATCTTGGAAACCGCCATTTTGAATTTAATTTTGACTTAATTTCCATCTGTACTTTATAAAACCTAGTAACTTTTGTATTAAACTTTTTTTTGTAATTTTTATAATTATAAAGTTATGTGACTTTAAAGAAAATGACAATTTTCAGTTTTTTGACCATAACTTCGGAACTATTCGGAATTTTAAAATTTTTTTAACAGAATCTGAATGGGCACTTAAAACTGCAAAACATTTCCTATTTAACCAAACTTCTATCTCCACTAATAAGAAAGATACCCATGTTAGCCTACTCAATTTGGGACACACTGTATAAACAAAATTATTTTCGTTTTTTTTAAACACAAATGAGGTGATGTATCGAGCGCAGATACAAAACGCGTGGGCTTTTATTTTATAAAAAAAATAGGTTTATAGTCTATTAGTGATTTCAGATTAGTTCGTTTCCGGTAAAATATGTATAGGATAATGTGCATAAAGGAATTAACCTACGTTGACAGTGGTACTCGTTGTTGCGGAAGCGCGTGAAAGGGTAGAAAACTATGCATTCGTACACCCAACTATACCAAATTATAAAGCAGTGTTAAATGTGAAATGCACTTTAATATCGATCAAAAAAGTTTACCTAAACAAGAATTTTTATTATTAATGGAGATATTTATAGCATGAGCAGAACGTATGTAGAAGCGCGTAGGTGTTTGAAAAAAAATGAAAAATCCATAGATTTTAGAATCAAGCAAAATTAAGTTTTATGAATAGCTCAATAAATAGTTCTATCATAAATTATTAGGTTTCTCGCACATAAGTAAGTAGGTACGTATATGCACATCTAAATGAGTATGAATTAACGTGAATATCTACATCAAGTATTCTTAAATATTTATATGATTTTTTAATTTCATTAATATACCTACCTTATAATTTTTGAGAATTAGAAAAAGTATGTAGGTAACTGTCTCGAGTTAAACATTTTGTACGGCTTTTTGACAATCAGTTTTTAGTTCTTACTGAGAAAATAATACCGTCTTTTTTAGATTTATTTTTTAAGTTTAAATAAAATCAAAAATTTAGATTCTAAAAAAAGTAAAGATTTTTAAAATTATAGTAAAGATATTAATCTCTACTATATTTTGTATTAAAAAAGGTTATAACATGATGTTTATTTACGTACTTTTTAACTAAAGATTTAACATTGGAAAAACGCAAGCTGCCGAAATAATAACAAATAAAGACCGTAATCAGTTGATAAACCAAATCGAGCAAAAACATTTTAAGTTTTGCCACTTTGAGTTTGAGGAAAGTTATTTGTAACAAAAAATGTTTTTCAGTAAAATAAATACAAATAAAAATTAAGCATTTGTAGTTAGGTAATTTGATCTATTGTTATATTTTATTTTTTAAATAACTCTTTAATTACATCTAATTCTTCGTCTTTTTTTTTTGGTTTTATATATTCTTTTTTTATGAAGGCCTTCTGTAATATTTTCTACTTGTTGCAATTTTTTGTTAATTTTATTTAATGTTACCTTTCTATTTGTTTGAAATTTTCGTACTATAGCATGGGTGGACGTCTTCTTCCTCGTTTATACTCATAGGGATTTATTTACATTTTCTCTGTTTGTGTTCTTACTGCGTATTCCGCATAGCACCATTTTAGCAAGGCAATTTTGGTACCTACGTCTTTTACTTTTGTTATTGGCCTAGTTTTTTAATTCTGAACCTTATCCCTTAATGTTATAGTTAACATTGCTCTTTCTCTTCCCTTTCCAAACTTAAATTCCAAATATTAAATATTGAGAATTGCTGGATTATTAATTTTACTAAACGTTTTAGTTTATACCTAGTTATTTTACAACTATCATAAATGGAATTGGGTAAGACTCCCAGTAAATGACCCCTACTAATAAATGACCGTTACGAAAAATAATTTTTATAACAATTAAACTAATTAATTTATATTTATGATATATTTATTTATGCAATCTTGTATGTTTTCTTTTTCATTTACCTAAGTGGAAAAAATAAAACCAATAAAAATGTGTATAACTAAAACAATTACATTTATATTGCAGTTTACAAGCATTTAATATAAAGTTGAAGTTTTGAAGGACACAATTAAAAAAGATGGGCGTAACTTTTAAGCAACAATAAAATCTCTGATTTATAGATTACCAAAAAAAACTTTAATAAAAAAACTACACCAAGGTATATCTAAAATCTAAAATAAATTTTACAAATTTTATGAATTATTTGTTTTTAATAGGCGAATTAATTAATCAGTCATTTACAGGCGTGTACCCCGGTCAATATTTGCACAAAAAGGTCATTAATTGAGCTTCTCATTGTATACTCTTTATAGTAAATTTTACAAAGTTTATTACGAAATTTTGATAACTTTTTTATTAATTCGTAAACAAAAATCAGATTTTATTTCAACTGTAACGGTTGTTTTGGGTTTATTAATTAATTTATTATTTTTGTATATAAAAAAAACTCTCGATGCAACAAATCGATCATTCACTTGGCGTTTTAATCTATTACCATTTTAATATTTTTTTTTTATATAATTAAACACAAATTTTTTGTTAAATTAGAGGGGGGCTGCAATTTTTTAGCTTCCGCATTTACTATTACTTTATATATGTAGCTATTATAAACGCATAAATCCTGACCAAAGGTTACAGGAATTGCTTATTTGAAGGTAACAAAACAATGACTTCAATAAAAAAAAATAATATTCCTACTCCAAAGAAATGAAGCGAACGGTTTCCATTTTGTTGATGTTTTAAAGTGAATTAGAATGTCTTAGAAGCAGAAGTGGAAGGGATAACTAATACTGGTTCCACTTAAAATTTAGGCAGCCGCCCACAGCATGGTTCCAAATAAAAATGGTACTGGGTTCAGATATGGCGCCTAATTTATGCAGACAAATAAAATAACATTCTAAATATTTCAGAAACGCCTTCGCTCGCTCTTGCTCGGTTTCCAATAGCATTAGAAATCATCGAAAATTTAAACGTTGCAAATGCAACAATAGTCGCTTCAATTATCTCATGTTGTGTTGACCTTGCTTTAAATTTAACATTAGCTAAGCGGAAATTAAGATAAAATATTTGATTAAAACGAATTTCAAGAAATGTTTTATAAAAATTTAGTCATTTTTAAAAAAGCGACGAAGGACATTTTAATCGAGGAAAGCGAGCGCTCGCTTTCTGGCATGATCATGGCTAAAGCGTTCGATTAAAATTATGTTACCGTTATTGTATAAGATCTAGAAATCCAATGTAAATCGAGCGTGAATGAATATTAAATTAAAATTATTCCTCTTTGAAATATAGGAAGCAGAATTCAGCCAGTAACAAAGAGTTTTAAATAGGGAAGCCATCTTTTATCGAGTACATGTTTTTAGGCTAAATTATAATTCAATAAACCGGTTGTTGTATTAGAAATGTGAAATGTAGTTTTGCTAACAAAAGAGACTTTGATTTCGACTTAACAGTATACGAAATAAGGTCGTTCTAACTCTAACCTTTATCCTTACAAATATGCAATTTTACCTTGAAGTCTACGAATCAAAAAATATGTTACTAACGTAATTACAAATTAACTTTGTGGCGCAATAATTTCGTTTTAATTATATTTAAATAAACTTGATTTTATCCTTTTTTTTAAGTACGAGCATTGCGCACGTTTGCCTTTATCTATATTTTCCTGCTTCTTCTTTCTATTTATCTATCTAATTTAGTCGTTGGTTTTAATATCGGCAGCGATATATTTAAAATCTATTTAAGTGAACGATATTAGAGAATTGGAGATTTGTTTATCATTTACAACGCCTACTCGCTTTATAAACAGGTGCGACATTGAAAAGTAATTAAGTACAAATAAAATATAAAAGTAATAACACAAACCACCGTTTCTGTTATATATTTATCGCTTCGACATTTGAACAAATTAAATGCACTAATAAAATGCAAATCTATTCTAATGTTTTGTCATTGAAATTGTTAAATGTTAATAATTATTTAATACACTTGACAATCACCTTAATACAGCATAACAAACCTGTTTATTTATTTCAGTGTACAAAAGTGTCGAAGGGAATTCGTATAAATAGTTAATTAAAAAATTACTGCGTCTTGCATATAAATTGCATAAATCTAATGCCTAATTAAATAGATATAATTGCAAAGATTATGTACAAGGCCTTGATTAGTTTTAATAATGGTCAATTATTTTTTCGTTTCTAAGGACAACTTGTCATAAAATTTAAATTATTTAACCGTATTTACATAGAATATCGTGAATAACAATTTTTCGATCGCTAGAACCTAGTAACAGGCACTTTAAACTCCAAAGGACAACCGAATTTCGTTGGTCGAAGTTTGCGATTGGGTTATCGGAACTAGTTTTAAAAATTCACGTCCTCAATTTTATCGGAAGATAAACTCATCGACAAAACTCCCGATACGAGCTGCGTCTATTTCGGCCCGTAATAAATTATAGATTGAATTTATGAACGAATGCGATTTTATTGTTTATGTAGGAGCAAATTTCGAAACTGCTTTAGCTTCGAGGTGACTATGTAAAATATAATTTGAAATCCATTCTCTTGTCGATTACATCAAAAGATTTAACTGTCACTTTTCCAATTTTTCCTTGATTATAAAATGCAAGAATGCCGTTTCGAAACTTGAGATGGATGCTTCAGCGAGATAGGTTGTGTTATTAACAAAAGATCGTTATTTTATGAACGTGAAACAGGCAATATGATCTTTAAGATCCACGTGTTGTATCAATACCGAATTGGAACTCTTTCACATGGATATAAAGATTTCTAGCCTTGACTTATGCATTTTATGTAAAGGTCTTTGTCCAACTTTATGTTGCACTTTTACGTATTTTTATATCAATTTGAAGCAAATTATGAGAATTAGATAAGATTTAAAGATCTTTGTGTTAATGGAATTCAAGAATTAATAATATAGAAATTATAATTAAAAGCACCGTTTGTAAATATTTAGTTTATTTAATTTTTTTTAAAGCATGTTTGGTGTTCCCGCATAGATTAACAGGTTTTAATTATAATCTACTTGTAACTACTACAAAAGTTAAACTGAAATGACATTTTGTAATTTATAGAAATAAATATATATAATCCAAGGATTACCAGAAATAATAGATGATTAAGTTCTGAAAAGCAATTCTGAAGCTTTGTTTTTTAATTTAGAAATACCTATATTCTTAGTCT